>CAJNDT010001354.1:0-62485 GCA_905221615.1 Symbiodinium sp. CCMP2592 | reverse complement strand
AGGTAGTCATCACCATCGTCACTAAGGTCATGGTCACCACCACCATCATGGCCTTAGTGACGATGCTGATGGTTCTCATGGAAAAACACCGGATGAGGCTACCCTGCTGGCGAGAATGCTTCAGATGAAAGACTTGCACCCGCACAAGGAATGTATTGGTAAGTTAAGAATGTCAGCAGCAATCGTCGTCCTACAGTCACAGCAGCAGTCTGTTGTAGCAGTAGCAACAACCGCAGCAGCAGCAGCGGCAGTAGTGGTAGCGGCAGCAGTCGCAGTAGCAGTAGTGGTAGCTGCACGTGCAGCGCGAGCACCAGCACTACTCCGGCCACGACCACCACTAACTACTTCTACTATCACTACTAGCACTACTACTACTACTACTACTACTACTACTACTACTACTACTACTACTACTACTACTACTACTACCACTACTACGTACTTACCTATTACCTACGACCTACGACCTACGACGACCTAAAAACCTACCACCTACTACCTACTACGTACTCCCTCCTGCCTACTGCCTTCTACCTACTACCTGATACTTCCGCGATCTACGGCCTACGGCATCACCTACTACCCACACCAAGTAGCAGTAGCAGTAATAGTAGTAGTAGTTGTTGTACTACTACTTAGTACTGCTGCTGCTACTACCACGACTACTACTGCTCCTACTACTACTACTACTACTACTACTACTACTACTACTACTACTACTACTACTACTCCTGCTGCTACTACTACTACTCCTGCTGCTACTACTACTACTACTACTACTACTACTACTACTACTACTACTTCGCCTACTTCTTCTACTGCTGCTACCACCAAGACTACGACAAAGACACTCACAATGACACTGGCGATGACTTTGAAGATGTCCGTTACGTCGCTTTTGCAATCCACTACCGGCTCGTGAAGTTGGGTATCCGGGTCCAAGGTTTCGGGGCTATCGGAGCCCACATCATGCATGGTGGTGACGAATAGCTGCAGTGAAGTGTAGCCAGAGGTCCAGGTAGCCTTTGGAAAAAGACACCGGGTTTAAGGGTCTGGCAGGATGCGGGATTTACAGGCTTGGGGCTCTATGGTGTGCAAAGCTTTGCTGCAGCTTAGTCGCTTACAGCTTCTTGCGTGCAGCCTAAGAATTCGAAAACCAAACAGGAGGAGCCCTGAAAATGCCGCAGTCTGCACAGGGGTTTGTTCAGGTTCAGGAAGTTCAATCAAAGACCCTCCTTCAAACCCCAAACCCTCCCAAACCCTGAACCTCTTAACATGCTTGAATCGGCCGAAGCCCTGCTCGGGTCTAGGCGAGTGTGGGCCCGGTGGCAGACACCGGCGCCCGAGCAGGCGCAGGAGTCCTAGTTCACATGCCCATGAGGTCCACTACCGGCTCATGAAGATCGGTATCCGGGTCCACGGTTTTCGGGGCTATCGAAGCCCACATCAAGCATGGTGGTTACGCATAGCTGCAGCGAAGTGTAGATAGAGGTCCAGGTAGCCTTTGGAAAAAGACACCGGGTTTCAGGGTCCTGCAGGATGCGGGATTTACAGGCTTGGGGCTTTATGGTGTGCAAAGCCTAGCTGCAGCTCAGTCGCTTACAGCTTCTTGCGTGCAGCCTAAGAATTCGAAAGCCAAACGAAAGACCTGAAAATGCCGCAGTCTGCACAGGGTTTGTTCAGGTTCAAAACCTTCAAGACCGTTTGAAGCAAGGGTTCCGTCCTTCGTGCGGCTCCGTGGTCTATAGTTAAATAATACAAAATAAACTCATTATTAGATGTTTTAATTACTTATTATATTCTAATTTACGTTATCCTTGTGGATGAGTGTTTGCCACCGACAGAAGCCCCCGGAGCAGCACCAGCGCGCCGTCCTGCTCTTGGGTGGCTGCCGCCTGTACCAACCATGTGTGCGCACTCATTTCTGTATCTGTCTATGAACCTATCTGTCTATCCATCTCTGGTTCTATCTATTTTTCTATCTGAGTGTCTGTCTAACTAATAGACACCGGCACACACAGTTACTCTTCATTCACTATTTAGTTAATTCATTGCATCATTCCTTCATTCCTCCAATCCTTCACTTCACTTCTCTTCCCTCATTCATGCATACATGCAGTCCTTCTTTCCATTCAACCCTTTCAGTCCCTTCAATCCCGTCATCCCATTCAACCTATTCCAGCCGCTTATTCCTATCGCTTACATCGTTTCATTCAGCTCAGTCTGTTAATTCCTTGATTCAGTCAGTCATTCTTCCATTAGTTCATTGACTCATTGATTGATTGATTGATTTGGTTGGTTGATTGATTGATTGTTTGATTGATTAACTGATTAATTGGTTGATTGATTGATTGATTTCTTTATTCACTCATTCGTTAATTAATGCCTTCTTTTATTCAGTCAGTCAGTCATTCGTGCATTTGTGCATTCATTCATTCTGTTCTGTTCATTCCATCGTTCACTTCATGTCATTCGTTTCTTGCTTCTGTTTCGTGTATGCAGAATTCATGCATCCGTTATGTCATCACACCGTTCACGCGATCAACGAGTATACAGGTTGTCGCTCTCACCTATTATACTGATGACCGCAAACAGCGTATACATCTAGTATGTAGGTGTGTTACATCATGTTGTGCTTCATAAACTCGCATTGTCACTCTATGTTTTTACAGCATACTTACTTCAGCATGTTGTATTGGATTGCATTCTATTATGCCATACACATGCATGCAGCAGGCAACATAATGTCGCGCCAGTACCTATATGTATGCACACTCGCACTCTCCACATGGACACATAACAATACAACTATACAGATACCGCCAGATGTTTCCAGAATAGATAATTGAAACCTGCAAGATATTAAACGATTGTAAACTGTTGGGATTTCGGATCTGGTCGCTACCCTTCCTGAACCTCAACTACCAAAACACGTGGGTGGCTGTCAAAACTACAGTCCCTTTTTGGGTTCCTAATATAATACAGCACCTACAGATTAAGGCACCCAAAAAGGGACCCTAATTTTGACAACTACCCACGCGAAGACACCCTAAACCCTAAAGGAAGACAAGAAGATCCTGAGGCCCTCAACAGGTGAACGGCAGGGTCCCTTTAAAGGATCTGTAGGGGCACTGCGGGGTTCAGGGTCCTATAGGGGTTTAGGGTCTACTTGGAGGATCATGGGACTAGGTAAATAATACGGTTAAAGGTACCCTAATTTGGGCTAGCTATAAGTAAGTATAAGCATAGTTACCTTAAGTAGATTCCTAGTTATTAAGTCCCATGACCCTTTAAGTAGGTCCGGACCAAAAGCACAAATAGGAATCTAAATGTTTCTGGGCGATACAAAAGACCCGCACGGGCACACATAATGCATAGCGCTCCAGAATCAATGTTTGAAGAAACCCTGTTGTCGGACTTTCATTTAAGGCCTTTTGAGGTACCAAGAACCATAAATCAGGACTACTTGGACCCTCAGGGTCTTTGAACAGAGAAAGCCCCAAACTCACATCCCGAACCCTTCTGGGATTTAGGGTCCAGGGTTGTAGGGTAAGGAAACTCCGCAAGAAGGGAGCCTAAACCCCACACACTGAACCCCTGGACCCCTAACCCTGAAACCCCTAAACCATAAACCGACCCTAAACCCCAACCCTAAACCCTACCCACTAAACTCCTGAACCCTGAAACCTAAACCCCTAAACCCCAACCCACTGGGGATGCGGCGGCGGCGACGGCTTGCGCGCGGGAGGCGGCTTTCGAGCAGCCACCGGCTTTCGAGGCGGCTCGGGAACGACCTCCTGTCGGGCTTGGCTGAGGGTTTAGGGCTTGCGGTTCACGGCTCGGGGTTTTGGAGATTAGGGTTTGACGGTGTCAGGGACTGAGGTGCATAGTAGATATATCGGGAACAATAAAACAGACTACGGTTTAGGAGGGGCTGGTGCTTTGCAAAACCTGTATCCGGGAACCTACCGGAGTACTCGCGACAAGTCACCGAGGTCTAGAGCTCAGGGTGGCGAGCTCCCAAGGCCTCCAAAACCCCTTAATTAAGGAATATACCTTAAATCATACTAGGGATCCTATTATAATTTTTTTGGTATATTCCTTAATTAAGGGGTTTGGGAGGCTCTGGGCTGGACTCGTTCAAATTTTCAACGGGTCTGTCAGTTGGAAGGGCTCAACCGCCACAAAGACTTTAAGCATGACTTGAACGATCTTGAAGCCTTAGCCTGCGTCATTCTCGGCGTCCATGGTGTTGCAACCGGCGATGGAAACCCAGGAAGGTCCAAGAACGGTTTCCCTATTCCCTAAACCCTAAACCCTGGTTAAGGCCTGGGAGTTGGGTTGGAGGTAGAACAGTACTTGAAGGGTCATGGGACTTAGTGACTAGGGTTATAATCAAGGTAGCTATACTTATACCTACTTACCCCAATTCAGGTACTTATAACCTTACTTACTAAGTCCCATGATCCTCCAAGTAATTCTTTTTCTGGGACGTGGCAAGGCTCAAAGGGTTGAGGTTTGAGACATTGGAACTATCTTCTCAGAGGGCATCTTGACGTGCGCCCAAACCCCACTTAAAGAGCGTAGACAAAAGTTGAAATAGCCCCTGCATTGACCTGTTGAATCTCCTGATGTCTTAAAGGAGCCCCTCAAGCCCGAAACACTAAACACAAGCACTAAACCCCTAAACTCCTACACCTTAAATTCCTAAACCCTGAACCCCTATATAAACCCCTAAACCCCGAAATCCCTAAACACTAAACCCTGCTAACACGAAATCACCAGAGGCGCTCCTTGGGCTTCGCCTGCCGCGCATATGCCGTCATGCTGGCCTCGCAGGCACGACAGCTCATGACTCCTTGATATGGGGTTCGCGAAAGCGGTTCTAGATCATAGTTGGGATAGGATTTAAAACAATACGTGCCATTTAAATAACCATAAGAATGTAAAATGTGGCCCAACTATGACGCAGAATATGTGGCTTCGGGATTGGGGTTAGGGTTGAGGGTTTGGGGTTTGCGGTTTAGGGCTTAAGGTTTAGGGGGATTCTAAGTGCGTTGTGGCTTGAATAGTATGCGGGGGTCTTCTGTGAAAGGGTTTTGGATCAACACGCTTTTATGAGGTTTGTCTCGGGTTCTTTCACGGCCTTAGAAGGCTTGTAGGATACTATACGAGCTTGCGGCCCTGTCGGGTTAGCCAGCTTGTGCCAGCTTTCTCTTGCTCCCCAGACTCCCGGGAGGATCTAGAAAGTAGACCCCTAATTTGGGGCCCTATACTACTAAGGGTACTTTATAGGAACCCCCATGAAGGGATCTACTTTTTGGTCCTCCCGGGGGTCTAGGTCAAGACTCCCACGATGGCCTTAGTAGCTGAAATAAGGCTCGTTTCTTGTTTTTTTCCGGTTTGCAAGGGTATCTTAGGGCTCTATAATCCCTAAACCCTAAACCCCTGAACCAACCCTAAACTCTAAACCTCTTGGGACACCTTGGTTGTCGGATGAATAGGCTATAAGCTGCCCCTCCAGAGGCCACCGAAACTTCCCTCTTACTGTCCTACTTGACTGTCATGAGGCATTTAGAGCTGCTTTCTTAACTTGATAGGACCATACGAAGAAGTACCCAGCAAATCGTGAACTCGAACCCCTAGGCCACAAATCCTAAACCCTAACCACTGAACCCCCAAACCCTAAACCCTGAACCCTCGTAAAGCTCCAAACCCTTGTAAAGCGCCTGCTAAGCCCTGCCAGTACCTAAGAGCTCGATTTTGTGAGTTGACTAAAAACCCGAAATATCCCTTTAAACCCCTGAACCCTTTCAAGTCCGACTTTGAAAAACCCCGTTGAACCGCCTGCTAAACTAGTAAAGCCCGGTTTTCCGGTGCGCCTGACCCGTTTCCTTCGGCTTCGTCGCAGCTTTGGCGCTACCTTTGGCCTTTGGCTTGGCTTTAGCCTTGGGCACCTGCCGGATGAGGGATTTATTAGCTGTATAGGGAATTTATAAGGCCCTACATATACCGCAGGCTGAAAGACTTGAAGGAGGTTGAGGGTGGCGGGCTTAGGGTGTGAGGGATTTCGGGGTGCTGGGCTCTGCTTAAAACATCATGGGGCTTAGTAACTAGGATGATAATTAGGGTATCTGTACATATAATTACTCATAACCCTAATTTAGGTATTTATAACCTTACTTACTCACTAAATCCCATGATCCTCCAAGTAGACACTAAACCCTAAACCCCTCCAGTACCCTTAGAGATCCCTTAAAGAGACCCTCGACCCCTTACGTACTAAGTCCCACAATCGTCCGAATGTAGTATGAATATCAGGGGCTCTGGGATCCGATGTTCCAGCTCTGAGATCCCACTTCTATAGGGTTCAAGGTTTAGGGCTTAGGTTTTAGGGTCTAGTCCAGGGTTTAGGGCTGAGAGTATAGGGTTTAAGGTTCGGGTATAGGGTTTAGGGGTCTAGGTTTTAGGGTTTAGAGCTTACGGTTTAGGGTTCATAGACACATGAAGGGTCGAAGCTTAGGATCGGTTTCAACATCTAAGCTGTCGGGCTCAGGTCTGCAACGCTAAATCCCAAACCAGCCTAAACCGTAAAACCAAAGCCCTGAACTACTAAACCATACTAAACCGCCCAGACGCCTAAGAGGGATAGCTATGCATGTGCCAGAAACTTGCAATTCCAAGTCCAGGGGCTTTTATGGTGTACGTCGCAACGTCGAGCGAGCATTACACAATAAAGGGGCTGAACAGATCATTTCTCGTAGGACCCTGGGGCCCTAAGGTATAATGTTGGTCATTCTTCAGGCTTGATTTCGGGCTTCGGAATTTTGTGCCACCGTCAAAGCATATCGCCCCGTCACCCACGTACCTGAACCCTGAACCCTGACACCTGAGCCCTGGATCCCTATACTAGTCGTGTTTTCTTGGAGGATCATGGGACTTAGTAAGTAGGGTTATAAGTACCTTAACTGGGGTTATATGTAATTATAAGTATGGTTACTCAAATTAACCCTAGTTACTAAGTCCCATGACCCTTTAAGTAGCGTGTAGGGTTGTAATCCCCAAGCAAAACATCTCCTTCGCAGGCGCATTTACCACTAGGAGATGAACCTTTGCAATTAGGACAGGCGATACAGTTGTAACATGTCTACTGTCGCAGCCTGCCGTAGCTAAACCCTATAAACTACTAAACCCTATAGATCCCTGATAGAACCCTTTAAAGGAACCCGAAAGATCGCTGATAGAACCCTTATGTATCCCTTGGAAGCAACCCTATGCCTTACGGCGGGCATCCAAGAAAGCTTGGCTCACGGAACTTGGATCAAAAAAATCCCATCGAACTTGCAGGGTTTAGGGTTTCTTAGCTTTCGGTTGATGGTTTACCCGCCTTAAACCCTTAGGTCTAAGCCCTCCAACGCCGAAAACCGACAAGCCATAGAGCCCCCAAAACCCAGACCTGGAAACCCTATAACCCTCAACCCTAAAACCCTGACCCCAAAACCCTCAACCCTATAACCCTAAACCCTAAAGACCCTAAGACACCAAAACCCACAACCCTAAACCCTTTATAGATTCTTTATGGATCCCTTTACAGGGTTCCCTTTAGATCCCTTTAAAGGAACCCTAAAACCCCGAAACCCAAAAATGCCCCTCAGCCCTCGGGGTCCGGCCTGCTCCACCACGGGCCTGTGCAGAAGCTTCTGCAAAGCGAGGGGTCATAATATCAGGTTTTAGGGGCTTTAAAAAGGGGCCTATAACGGTTTTGGGTTTAGGGTTTAGGGGCTTTGGCTCTAGGCTTTAGGCTTCAGGGTTTAGGGGCCTTGGCTTTTAGGCTTTAGGGTTTGGGGAATAGGGTTTAGGGGCTTTGGCTTTAGGGTTTAGGAGGGGTCAGAATATAGGGGCCTTAATAATTAGAACAGGGTTCCTTTTCAAAGGGGTCTATAGGGGTTATTATAAGGGATCTATCGTAGGGTACTGTAATATAGGGGCCTTAACAATTAGAATAGGGTTTTGGTGCCTATTATACTGTAAATATACTAAGGAACCTCCATTTGGCTTTGGGTTGAGGATGTCGGGGCATAGGGCGAGTACAGTTTCAAGCAGGATTACTTTGAAGGGTACCTTTAATGCTCGCCAAGCGCCCACTACAAGGGATTAGGGGTTCGGGGCAATGGGATGTAGGTTTCGAGTTTGGAGATTCGCACGTTGCAGTCGGTATTGTCAGGTCTCTGCCTTGACGTTCACACGCTGGCCTGTAAGAAACCTGGCTAGAAGGGCTCTCCACGTGCATTCTACGAACCCGTCTAGAACGCTTCTATAGAACCCCATAAACTCTTGCATCCAGAAAACTACAGATCCCCCGAAAATCCGAAGCAGCCTGTATAGAACACTGATAACCCGTTTAAAAGCCATGGTCGTCGGGCCAATGCATCCAGGCCGCAATTTGCCATTGGTGGCGGGCTTCGATGCGGGCCCTGGCTGTCTTAGAGTTTCTGGGTCGTACGAAGCTTAACGGGATGTAAGTGGTAGGGCTGTGCAAAGCAGTGTAAGGGATTTAATGAGGGCTCCGTGCTTGTTGATGCAGGGTCATCATCACCAAGATATCACTACTGAGTTGGTCCAAAACTTGCACTTGTGTCTACCTACTTTGCTTATTCTTCTTCCACTGTCACAACTGCTCTGCGTAACTGCCTTGGCTGCTGTTGTTGCAGTGTTTGCTGCTGCGGCTGTATTTGCTGATGTTGTGTTTGTTGCTATTGTTGCTCTTGCAAGTGTCTGCTGCTGCTACTGATACTGCTGCCGTTGTTGTTGTTGTTGTTGTTGTTGTTGCTGCTGCTGCTGCTGCTGCTGCTGCTGCTGCTGCTGCTTGCGTTGTTGTTGTTGTTGTTGTTGTTGTTGTTGTTGTTGTTGTTGCTGTTGCTGCGACTGCTACTGTCACTATTGTTACTGTTGCTGTTGCCGCGGTTGTTGTTGTTGTTGCTGCTGCTGCTGTTGTTGGTGTGCTTATTGTGGGTGTTGTTGCTGCTGGTGTCGTTTTGTTTGCGGTTGTTGCTGATATTGTTGTCGTTGCCGCTGCAGCTGGTGGTGCTGCTGATGATGACGACGATGTTGTTGTTGTTGTTGCTGCTGTCGCTTGTGTTGATGTTGTCGTCCTTGTCAATCGTTGTGACGGTGCTGCTGCCATTGTGCCTGCTGTTGCCGCAGGCAGCTACGGTGAATAAACTGGCGATCGGACACATCGGGTCCAAATTTAATGATCACGTGAAGTACGAGCTGACAAGGGCAATGGTCACGTGAAGTACGAGCTGACCAGGGTGTTGGTAAGCACATATACGGCTCCTTAGGAATGTTGATGTAATGAGTGTGTACGTAAATTCTACTCGGAAGACAGATCTTGCTCCACACATTCCAGTATGTGCTACCCTGCAAGTGCAACAACCCCAAAACCCCCAATACCTCAGTATTGGGCAGAAACCCTAAACGGCCCTAAACCCTACACTTGGGAAATTTACGTGGCAAACTGTGCGATGTGAGATTTAATTACCCCCCACAGCCCGAAGCCATGCAATATCAACTGCACAAGCAAACAGCGAACGATTGAGAGTTGTGTGGCAAGAGCAGGAACATAAATGAAAAGGGTATCAAGACTAACACTAGTTAAGTGCATAACAGAAGGGTCATGCTACAAGTATACAAAAAAGACAGACAGCTATCCTTCACAAGCCCTATAAGGCCCGCCTTACAACACCCGGTAGGAACCCTGAAAGCATCAAGATATGCCCAACTTCAAGCTCAACCTCCCGAACAACAATCCCATGACTCTAAAAAACAACTTCGAAGCACTATTCTTACCTTTTGTTAGTAGGGAATGGAGGAATGGGGTACAATCATAACTACTATTACCAGCATTCTTCCATTTCCTACTAACCAAAGGTAAGAATTCAAAAGTGGCCTTTGGCTCGTTCTCGAGACCTGCTGCGCTGTCTCTCTGGCGCGGCGCCTTGGAACTTTGTTTCGCAATCGATGCTCTTGTTGTACGGTCTGGGATTTCTTCTTTTAAATGCAATGCCCTTTTCCTTGCGTCCAAGGGTCCGCCCCGTACGAGGCTCGCACAAACTGAAACGTGGTCTGCCAGTATTAGCAAACCCACACGGTTTGGGATTTCAGGGCTTAGGGGTAGTTTCGGGTTCAAGGTTTGGGATCAGGATTGAAGCTTTACAGTTCAAGATGGCACTTGGGGAGGGCAGTATACGGGCGGTACTAGGGTTGTTACTGGGAGGTTCATGAGTAGAGAACCTTGGAGAGAAAGCCTAGGCCTGAACCTTAAACGACCCAAAGCGGGGCTTATTTGTGGGGGGGTTCCTGGACTCGCCTGAACTCTGATACCCAAACTCTAAACTCCAAGCCCTACCTGAAACCCAAAATAACCTACGTGTTAAGGACGTATATATGAAGACATCAAAACAAGGAGACCCGCAAAGGCACGTTCTTAGTGAGTGGGGTTCAGGGTTTAGGGCGGCTGGCGGGGTCTGGGTATGTTTGAGAGTGAATTGAAAGCTAAGTTGCAGGGATCTTGGTGATTGGAGTAGGGTTTGGGGGTATAGTATGGAAATAGTATGGTGTAACTGTAGTACGGAGCCCTGGACACAATACTTATTGTAATCATTCAAGCCCATACACGACTGCCTTTTACCCCCGAATCTAAATTAACCTTTTCATTCGTCCCTCTGCCCCTACTGTATGTAGGGGTCTTGGTAACCTGACTCATACGAAGTTGTCAATAAAAAGTATTTAAACTCTCTCTTTTTGAAAGTTCTAGGGGTTTAAAAAGATAGCCTCCGGCGGGGTCGGTTCTTGTTTGGTACTTGGGTGTATACCCTTATTATGCATCTGTCAGGCAGTCGGGGATCGCCCTGCAGCCGCGGTTTTGAGCTACAGCGATACTAGTTTGGTCGAACAGTGTTGAAATATGGCGCTCGGAATACCCGGAACCCCATATATAAATGAACTCCAAACAGGAATAAACTGCAAGAAATCCTAAACACGAAGCCCTAAAAATCCGAAAGAGGCTGAACCCTTCGGAGAACCTAGACCCCCTAACTATCCTTTATTGTAGCCCCGAGTTACCTCTTAATGAGAAGTATCAGATCCCTTTAAAGGGTACTTGGGGGGTCTCCTAGACCCTAAACCCTAAACCCGCTTCAGGGTGCTGTTCGTGGGATCCACTTGGGGGGTCCTGGAAGACGTCCTCCCTTCCAAGAGAGTCCAATACCCCTAAATTACGGAATATAGCTTAAAACATAATATGAAGCCATGTATAACTTTGAGCCATATTCCTTAATTAAGGGGTATTGGAGTCTCTGGGTCCTTTGGAGAACTGAGTCCCCCAGCGTGTGGCGCTGGGCGCGCTCGGCGCGCTCGGTGCGGGCGCCTTGGGGGCTGGAGCCGGCTCCTCCTGTGGCATTGTCGGGTTCCTTCAAAGGGATCTATAAGGGTTCTTTTATAAAGGGATCTATCAGGGGTTCCTTTAAAGGGATCTATAAGGGCTCCTTTAACGGGATCTATAAGGGCTTCCTTTAAAGGGATCTATAAGGGTTCTTTTAGAGGGATCTAAAAAGGGTTCCTTTAAGGGATCTATAAGGGTTCCTTTACAGGGAACCCCGCTGAAGGGATCTATAAGGGTTCCTTTATAGGGATCTATAAGGGTTCCTGTAAAGGGATCCATAAGGAGTTCCTTTAAAGGGATCTACAAGGGGTTCCTTTCAAGGGATCTATAAGGGTTCCATTAAAGGAATCTATAAGGAGTTCCGTTGAACGGATCTAGAAGGGGTTCCTTTAAAGGGATCTATAAGGGTTCCTTTAAAGGGATCTATAAGGGGTTCCTTTAAAGGGATCTATAAGGGTTCCTTTAAAGGGATCTATAATTGGGCGGGCTAATAGGGCAGGTTAAAGGTAGGCCCGGTTAGGTGACAGGTTTTGGCCTAGGGGGTCGTGTGATGGGAACAGCTCAAAACTGGAGGCAAAAGTGCACTGATGTTCAGCTGTTTTGAAGTGTCCATTCTGTATGTTGTTTTCAAGCTGTCGGAGTGGGCGAATTCCTGAAGATGTTGCTGCTTCTGCAGGCGAAAATGTGCGAAATCCGATGATGTGTGCAATAGTTCTGTGTGGCATCCTGTGTGACCGTGTGAAACAGTGTGGAAGTATGCCTTTTTGTTGTTTTTGGGCCCGAGAACTGTTAGGTCTTGAAAACATCTTTCAATGTAGGAATATTGTGCGAGGCGGCACACATGCTGGCTGCAAAGCTATCAAGGGGTCACTTTTTCTTGGTGATTGCATGCTTGTTTTTGCTGTGTTAGAAATTTGTCGGGAAGTGGGCTTTGTGCTGCACTGTAGGGGCTTATCGGGCTGGTGGAGAAAAATGGTCGAACTAGGAGGACAGTGAGGAGAGGAGGGGGCTGGGAAAAGGTGGTGTGGCCAGGGTTTCACACTTAAAGTATGTCGCCTGAAGGATGCTCACTCCGAAGTTGTTGTTTTCTGCGGTGGGTTTTGGGGGACTCCAATTCCAGGTGAACTAGATGCTGCAATTCACGTAAGTTCCTGATTGAACTGGGGGTTTTGGAGGGGTCGGGGAGTGGGCCAGACGGAGGTCTGACCCCGGCGCCGAACGCCGGCTCTGCCAGAGGAAGAAGACATCGTCGATGGAGTACCTGCCCAGCACGGCTAGCAACTTTGTCGAAGGGCGGACGGGGCTTCGGGCAACTGCTGCAGACGTGTGGCTAGCGACCGCAGGGAAACAAACTGTGTGAAAGCAACTGCTTGACTGAAGAAACTCCTTTTTTATCCGCCGGGCGAGAGACCCGAGAGTCAACAGTCTCCAAGAACCGTGCTCGAGAAGCTGTTCTCGAACGACTCTTGGTGCTTCCGTCCAAGACGACCAGTCAGGAACGTTAGTCGCCGAAGGCGGGCCTGCCGATGGACCGCGAGGCCGACCGCTCTTTGTCCAGGATGCGAAGCAAGCCCGGCAACGAGAGTCGCTTCTCTGCCGGCACGAACGTCTTCTCCAGGATGTCCTGCATTGTCTGGTCGTACGGCATCAGCTTGAAGCTCCTCGCAGTGGCCATCTCCCGAATGGCCTTTGCTGTCTCCTCGGTCTCCCGCACGAACGTCCCCGGCGGGACTGAGAGAAGCTTTTCTGGGGCAGCACACCTCGAACAACGTGGCTGCGGCCGCCCAGACGTCAGCGGCGAACTTGACACGAACCTGGCAGGGTTTCTGTGATTGAAACTCGGGCCTTCCTATTAACTGTTACATTGTCCGAAATAGGCTAGCTGCAAGGTTCGGCAGAGGCACTGCTTAAAGATACTGCAGGGATCAGAAAAGAAACTTTGAGCCTACGTTTTAAGGATTCCAGGGATATAGCTACGCCAGCAACCCATGCCTTTTGGCCGCCGGCCATGAGGCACTCCGGGCAGCGAAAGTCCAGGGTGTACACACGATCGCCCACCACAGAGCAACCGTTCTCGGAGACCCCCTCTGCATGGCCGAAGTCGGCCAGGGAAGCTCTCTTGTCATCGAACACGAGAATGTTGGCGGGCTTCACATCGAGATGCATGACCGAACGCCCGTGCACGAAGGACAGGCCGAGGACGAACTGCGAAAAAAGTCCCAGCAGCGAGGCCCTGCCGGCCGGCGAGTTCTCCAGCCGATCGTCCTTGAGCCTGCGAGCTTTCGCATGCAGGCTCTCAGACGCCCTCTCGAGAACCAAGCCCGGCCGGCCCAGCGAGCTCGTGACAACGGCGAAAGCTCGAACGACGTTGGGGTGCTGCCCCAGGGCCGTCAAAACGGCGAACTCCTCCTGAACGTCGATGCCGGTTGCTGCCGCTTGCAGCCCCCGACCTTTTGTCAGCTTCACTGCAACCGGAAGGCCTTCGAAGGTGGCGAAGAAGACCTCACCGCTCGCCCCACGGCCGACCGGCTTGAAGTCACGAAGCGAACGACCCAAAGTCCAGGTCCAGGTGTCCGCCTGCACTTCCCGAACGGCAAGGTCAGCATCCAGGTGGGCTTCGGCTTCTGCTTTTCGAACGACCTCGGCCTCGTCGGCAGCGACTTGCGGCGAAACATCGCCGAACGACTGGGCCTTTCTGTAAGCCTCGGCCTTCTTTCGGTTGGCCTCGTACTTCGCCTGAGCGAGTGCCGCGAACTTCTCCCGAATGTCCTTGCTTTTTCGGTGGTTCCTCAGTGCAAGGGACGTTGATTCTCGGAAAGCTTTAAACTGTGTGCGACGGCAAGGGGAAAGTAGTAGGGCCCTTGCTCACTAGATTTGCTAAGGCTGCTCAAGCTTGCTGGCTATGGGGAAACTTCAATTGGTTCTAGGTGCAATCTGGGCCAAAATCTTCGGAGGACTTCCC
Source organism: Symbiodinium sp. CCMP2592 (assembly GCA_905221615.1). Taxonomy (NCBI): domain Eukaryota; class Dinophyceae; order Suessiales; family Symbiodiniaceae; genus Symbiodinium; species Symbiodinium sp. CCMP2592. Next base: position 48,077 of record CAJNDT010001354.1, on the reverse strand, counting down.
TAGTAGTCTTAGTGCAACCCTATCGGCCGATGCAACAGTTTCAAAAGCCAACCTTGGGCCTCCTTGGGTCTGAAGCCTGTCGTTTGAAAAGCCCACTCCTTGCAACTGTATAAAATCCTTAGGAAAAAGCTGAAAAACACCTGAAATGCACCTGGAAAAATCTGAAACGCACATAGAGCTACTGAAAGGGTTCTAAAGGTTCGGTTTTGTGGTTTAGGGTATAAACTTTAGTAGGCCAAGAGGGCTTCAAGTGGAGGCTTTGCGAAGGTGTGAAACTGACTTGGAACCCTAAACACCTCCCTAAACCATCCAAAGCAATATAAAGATATCCTGGTTTAGTCAATGTTTGGCCGTATCTGCTAACTAAATAAAACAATCCCAGGATCCACTTGAGCTTCATCGCTGCCTTCTCCCGGAGCATCCGCTTCCCGCGAATGCGGAACTTCGCAGCCCGAGAGACCGTCAGGCCTTCCCGAGCGACCCACGAGTTAAACAGGGCCCAGGCGCTTGCGGACCTTTCGCCACCTGTCTCCGCCAAAGTGGCCCGTCCCATGGTGCTTCCCCTATAGTGACTAGACGAGGTTTGAAAAGAAGACGCTGCAGAAAAACAGGGTAGAGCGAACAAGAACTGCTGCTACTGCTTCTGCTGCTGCAAGTGTGACGGCCCAAGACTTGTTTGCAGACGAACCTCCTGTAAACCCCATACCCTGAAAAAACTTAGAGAAGTTAACTGCAACGGCTCACTCCCACACAGCAAAGCGAAAGTTCCCGGAGTGGCGGCCTCGTGCTTGGAAGAGAGAGCAGGAACGGCCGGAGCTTGAACGGAACTGCGATGACCTGGGCGAAGCAAGGCTTTCTTGTGGAAGACGTCTTCTCAAGAACTCTGGCTTTCGCTACAGCAAGCAGGACAAAACGCCGTTTCTGCAAGCTCTGCACTCGTTGCTCGGACGGCCGCTTTACTCCGCAGTGAAACTACCGAAAAGCCCAGTGGATTCTGGAACGTCCTTCTCTGCCATCGCACGTCCGGAAATCCAGGCCTCAAGCCGCCAACTTCTGCAACAGGCCTGCTGCCTCCTCCGGCATCGGCATGCCGTCGAATGTCTCCGCCCACTGCCAGCCTTGGCGAACGGCTTCCGCTGCGGCATTCCTACTGCCCACGGCAGTCCACGAAATGCTGCGAGTGACCTGAGCCCAGACAGTCCTGTACGTGAGACGCCAGCGGCCGTTGTAGTCGTCCCGATACACTCGGACGGCTGTGGGAACGCCGACCTTCACGACTTTGTCGATGTCCGAGCTGAGGGCGGCATAGCACCGCTTGATCGCAGCGGCATGGTCCTTCTGCTGCTGCGATGCCTGCTTCTCTTTGGCCTTTCGAGCTGCCGCTGCCTTTTTGTACTCGGGTCGGCTGGCAAAGGTCTTGGCGACGGCCTCGAAAGTCCGCGAGACCCGCTTCCGGATCTCCACGGCAGTCTCGCGAGCGGCTTTCCGCTTCGCAAGTTGTTGGAGGGCGACGTCCTGGTCGGCCGCCAACATTGTGTCTCGCACGACCTCTGTCAGATCGAGCTCCCCAAACTCGCCCGACCACGAGGCCACGTCCTGGCGAAACAGGAGACGATTGACCACGTCGTCCTTCGTCAGAGTTGGCTGGAGAGACAAGAGGCACACCACGGCGAGGCGGCCGTCCTCCTCGTGGCCAGTCTCCTCAGCTTCGGCCGGCCATCCCTTCACCTCTGCGAGTCGTCGCAGACCCCACTCCGGAACGCCTGCGAAGCCGAACTTCTCGTGGTGCTGAAGCAAGGAACATCGGGCCTGCACCCGAAAGACAACTCCCATGGCCCGGGTCTCACCGAGAGACACGAGACCTGGCGGAGAATGCGCTTTTTGACTGCAGCTTACATTCGGGTGATTCTGCTCGTTGCTGTCACGCCGTGGGTAAACTCTAAAATATCGAGAATGTATAGAAAACCCTACGAAAAAGCTGAAACGCACCTGAAACGCACCTAGAAAATGCTGAAACGCACATAAACGACTCTAAAGGGTTCCCTGTGCTGGTTTTTGGGGTTTAGGATTTAGGAAGCTATAGCCTAAGTGAATATTTACTACGGAATCCATACTAAAAACCAGAGATTTGTGGGCCAGGCCACGTTGTGGCGAGGTCGCAGCCAAGTCCAGAACGTCCACGGCCTCGTCGAAAAGGTGCACTCATCCGACCTGTGGGTTCTCCAGGTCCAGGCCGACGATGTCTCCGGCAGGGGAAGTCTGCAACTTGCCGGGCCAGACGAGAGCCGCTCGCTTGTAGCTGCGAACCACGTACAACGGTGGTCCAGTCGGAAACTGCAAGGCATGTCCCTCGGGAGCCAAGGCTGCCCACCATCCCTTCTCCACGAAGGACCAGTCCATGTTCTGCCGAACGACCTTGGTGAGCAGCGAGAACCCAGCCAGCTTGTCCTGTTCCGACTCAGGTGTGGGAGAGGCCCACGTCCTCGCTTGGCTAACGCCCTTCAGAAGGTCGTCCTGGAAGGTCTGGTCCGTGAGCTGCTCCTCGCGAACGGCGGCCGACGAACTGCCCGGGTCCGTGCAGAGCCGCTGAGGCCGCACGAACCACGGGTCGGCCTCGAACTTCGCGGGCACGGTCGCCATCCGGCCACTCGGCACCTCTCTCCTGTGATACTGCTCCAAGAGCTTCTTTCTCGAGAGACCGTGCCAGCCCTCCAAACGACCCAACGTCTTCGAAGTGCCATTCCGCTGCTCGGCCTCACGTTGGACCTTGTTGGCGTCCTCCACGAGCTTCGAGTTCAGCAGGCCGCTCCACGAACGGCGAAGCCACTCGAACGTCCCCGGCGGAACCTCCACGAACGACGCCTCCCGCAACTCGGACAGCAACATGGCCATCACGGGCGCCGTGGCAGAGTGGCCGTCCAAGAGGAGCTTCGCCTCCAACGACCCCTCGGCCTGCACACGCTTGACCGTGCGATCCACCTCTTCCAGAAAGCGAAGGCTGGACTGTCGAAGGGCGGCAGACTCGTGCAGCAAGCCGGCCGATGCTCCCCAGCCGTGCGTGGACCCCAGCTGGCTGCCGCAACGATATCGCAAGAGACGGTGTGTCAGGCGAACGACTCTGTGAGCGACTGCATCCTGCCACGCCAGCGAGTCCTCTCGAACCTCCTCCTTTGGCAGCTCGAAGGACATGTCAAGGCCGATCCGCTTCAGAGCGGCCAGGTTGGACAGCTTGGCGACATGCTCGCGAGCGACCTCCAAGTGAGCCCAGTTGGCATACTGGCTCACGGTGGCCTCGGCCGCCCGAAGGTCTGCGAGCATCGTGCTGCACCGAACGTTCTCCGGTTGAAGCACGAAAAACACGGACCTGGCCAGCGACCGATTGTCTTGGTTGCAGGCGAACATCGTCATCCCGTGCAAGACGTTCACCGAACGACCCCTCTGCTGCTGCAGAGCCTTGCGAGCGGCCGACTTGGCGGCTGCCCTGGTCGTGGCGGCCGTCGTCGTCTCGGCCATGCCAGCGGAGGGCGACCACAACTGGGACGCCGTCGTGCACCAGCCCTCGGCCACGCAGAGAGCGACCAGCACGAGGCAAAAGGCCGACCAGTCGCCGTCGAGCTCCGCATGGGCCTGCGAGAGACTGTTGAAGCGAGACTGCGAGGCCTTGCTGCCCTTGCTTCTCACGAACGACCTGTTTGGCAGGCTCTCCAGAAAAGCACGTCGCTCGGCCTCGTTGTTGTCCTCTTGCGAACGGCCTTGGTCCTCCAGAATGTCCGGAAAGAAGTCAGCAGCAACGGATCCGAAGGGCTCATCGAACGACTCATCTCGTCCGCCATCGTCTGGACCTTGCCGAACCACGTGCCCTTGTTCCATGGGCCGTAGCGAACGTTGTAGAGGCCGATGGACACGAGGCCGAACGTCAGCAGACCGGCCGCCGCCATCGCGAGGTTCACGTCGTTGTGGGAACGGTGAGCCGGGTCGTTGACGTGCTCCACGAACAGCGAACGGCCGAACTTCAAGTAGTTCACGGCCGCCAACTGAGTGGCCTCCTGATCCGTGCAGAGGATCAAGACCCTCGGCCGGCCTGCCTCGCTCGTCCGTCGGAAGGACGAAAAGCCCCAGCCAACGACCGCGAGGCTGTGGGACATGTCTCGGAGCCACTCCTGAGTGGCCAGCCTCTCCGGCTCCTTGTAGCCGCCTGTGGTCTTCGCTGCCGAGCGACCTTTGGAGCCGGCCTTCTTGAAGAACTTCGTGATGCGGCCCTGCCACATGTCCGTCCAGTCGTCCGACGTGATGGCCGTCCCTTTCTTCACCTGTCACAGGCAAAACTTTGACTCCAAACTCTATAGAGATTCAGGCTTGGGGCCCCGGAGAGAAGTGTTGCTACAGGAAGAGTTCCTAAGGGCTCTGAATTGCTTCTCTAAAGGGCTAGGAATCCCAAAGCAACAACAGCAGCTGGATACTTTGCCCGCAAAAAAAGCACACATAGACTCTACTGCCTTACAATTGACGATACATACCTTACGGCACTGCTGTTGGTTTGCAGGATTGTGCTCCCTTTGTGATCAGAAGTTGCAGTCAGGACACAAAGCTTGGATGCTGTGAAAACCTTCTCCGACCTCATACCCGGAAGGCCAAAAAAGAGTCCATTTTTGGCCAAAAATGGACTCGTTTTGCTATACAAAAATTAGGCGCGGTTTGACGTATGGTTGTGCCGGGGATTCCTTAGGCTCGGTTTAGTGTATGGTTTTGCTAGGCGCGGTTTGCTGTATGGTTTTGGCTGGGAGCCCTGGCCTCTTGCTAGAAGGGAATGGCGGGGACCTGGCAAAACCGGGACCCTGGCGAAAAGCGAAAAAGGCAGGGTTTACTGTATGGTTTTTTAGGCGCGGTTTACTGTATGGTTTCTTAGGCGCGGTTTGCTGTATGGTCGACCTTAGGCGCGGTTTACTGTATGGTTTTATGAGGGCCCATTTACTGCAGAAATTTGCCAAAATACGCCTCCCAAAAGCATTGTCCAACCCTCTCAGTCTGCCTGTGGCGGGCAAAGGAAAGACACGTCCTCGCTTGTGTCGCAGAGGAAAACGTTCAGCCAGTCCTCCTGTCCCACGTGAACAGCATCAGCGACGACGCTGAGAACGGGAGCCTGTGCCAAAACCGAGCGACCAGCAGCGACGTAGGACAAACGCTCGGCCTCAAGGAACTTCGAGGGTCGTTCCCTGTTTCGTTTCGTCTCGGCCGCCCCCGAGCCCGAGGCGAAATGGCTCTGAGCCACGAGAGCCGCAGCGATCGATGGGCCTGCCTGTCCACCCGCATCCAAAATGGCTTCCTGGCAGCCGTGCGACGATCTGCGATACCCTCGGGCCGTCCTGCAAGGAAGAACTGCCATCCCTCACAAAAGATACCCAAAACCCTAAGAAAAAGCTGAAACGCACCTGAAACGCACCAGGAAAAAGCTGAAACGCACATCGACAACATTAAAGGGTCTTATAATTCGCTGGTTTAAGGGTTTAGGGCTTGCATTAACTAAATAACCCCATTTGCAAGACTTCCGGGTCCTTAGCTGGTCCAAGGCATCCACTCGAGTGGCCGTCCAGAGCGGTTTGCCGACAGTGTCGTCGATGCTCTCTGCGAGAGACCGGACGAAACGAGCGAACAGCTTCTCTGCCGCCCTCCGCCGGTCCTGACTCAAGCTCCTGCGAACGGCATCAGCTTGCAGGATTCTCAAGGCTTCCACCACCTCAACCTGCTCCTGCTTGTTGAAGATCTTCGCTGCGATCTGGCCGTGCTCCTTGACGAGAGACTGGACCGACACCTCGCCCCGCACGACCTGAAAGCAGCCTTTTCGAACGTCCTGCCAGAAGGTGTCTCGCATCCCTTGCAGAATGCCCTCTGCACGGGCCTTGATATCATTCGGCTCCAGATTCCATTTCGCATTCGCACGAGGGCCCTTCGCCATAAGCTGGCCTAGCCAACAGATGCAGGCGAAAGACGACAGGCTAAAGTCGCCCTGCTGAGCGGCTCATCCTCCTCCTCCTCCTCCGCCTCCCGGTCCCCAACGTCCTCGCGAACATCCTCGTCGTTGGCGGCGGCCTTCCGCTTCCTGGCACTGACGGCAACCTGCTTTGCCATCATGCTGGAGGACGTCAAGTGGTCGTCCGCGACCGGCAAGGCGATGGCCTCCTCGTCCTCCTCCTTCGCCTCCTCGCCCATCTTCTGAACTTCCTCATCAGACGACGAAAGGCCATCAAAAATGACTGCTGCGGTGCGATTGGCTATCGGCTCCCGCGAGCGACCGGCCATGTTGGCGATCCCCACACCGCCCAGGAAATCGATCATCCATCGGAAGACCCAGAAGAAGAAACCAGGTCTCGAGTGGCCGTCGCGAGCAGCGACGGGGGTGGTGTACTGATACACCTCCCCCTTGAAGGACCCGTGAGGGCCACAGGGCAGAACGATCGCCCGAACCACCCTCTCCCGCAGCACGGCCTCTCTCTGGCCCGCCCTTTCCGCCGGGGCCTCTGCTTCGCGAACGTCCTTTCTCCGGCTACCTCTGCTTCACGCACGACCGCCATGATCACGGTTGATTAAGCCTACCGGCTAAAACCTGCTAGTCGTGACTGTCTCTGCCCGTGCAAGGTCTTTGGGTCTGCAACTGCAAGTGCTTAGGGCCCCTTTCAGGGGCGAGCCTTCCTTGAGCAGGGCAGCTTTGTTCGCAGCAAACGCCAAGGCACTGCCCGCAGAAAGTGAGGCACAGGACAACGAAGGGCCGAGCACCGGGCCGCTGGGCCAGCCTGTCCGGAGTTGGCTTGGTTTTGCTTTGGATTGGCACTAGAACTGCGAAATGCCGCCAAAAACCTTGGAAAAACACTGAAAAACACCTGAAATGCACCTGGAAACTGCTGAAACGCACCTAATCTACTGAAAAGGGTTGTTGTCCCTAACCCGGCAGCCCTTAACGCAGAAAAGTGTCCACTAGAAGCACTACTCACCGAACACGGCCCAAAACACTGGAAAAAAGCTGAAAAACACCTGAAATGCACCTAGAAACTGCTGAAACGCACATAAGCGACTTGAAAGGGTTCCTTTTGCTTCGTGTGCATCCCCAATGTAGCCGAACTACAGGATCCCCGCAAAACTTGCCGTTGTCTCGAACAACGACAACCCGAGAGACTCACACTGACTCACTCGTCCTTCTTCATGACCCACTTGGCCTTGGGATCGATGGACCGCAATGTGTCGAACAAGGTACGGCAACCGAACGACAAATGCGGGTTGGCCTTCGATGACACCCTGGCCGTCGGCTCGCTTTCGTCGTCCAGAACCCACTCGTCGCCCGCGACCGCGAGCGACGGAAGGCTGGCCGACTCCCCGTCCAGGGCATTCGTTACCTGGTCGCCCTCCAAGGCGAAGCACTTGAAGTCGAACTCCGAGGTCACATGGGGTGCCACACGATGCTCGCCGAGGGTCTCGAACCGCTGCTTGGCCATCTTCTCGAGAACGTCGAAGGACCGAGCACCGGCCGGCAACGGTGTGTCGGGGTCGACGAAGAACTGAACGACGAAAAAGCCGTCCAGAACGTCGGCCGACACACCGTTGGACTCAATGTCGACGCCGATCTTCGAGAGCATGTGCACCTTCGCCTCCTCCGGCAAGTCACCGAACGTCTTGGCTTTGCCGGCCCACTTTTTGGGCTGGGTCCGACCGTCCCCACCGCCGCCCTCGGCCGACGACTGGCCACTCTTGAGCAAGGTCTGCAGGGCACCGTCGCGAATCAGGTCCGCGAGCGGCCTGACCCACCCAGGATTGTCATCCAGTGCCGAGTCCACGAACGCCCGTGCTCGCTCGAACGACGACTCAGCGAAGGTGGCCATGCTCTTGGCGAACGTCTTCTCCGCCTTCTTCTGCATCTTCGCTTCCTTCACACGTCTCCGAGCGGCTGCCTTCTCCTGCTGCTTCTTGGCGGCCGTCGCCTTCTTGTCGCTCGCCCCGGAGGTCCTGGCCCTGGCAACCATGCTAGCGACCAACGACGACGAACGACGACACGAACGACCGCCCGGAGTCTGGAGTGCTGGACTTTTGCCAACGAACTAGGTGAATCTCACTTGCTACCCTTGAGAATGAAACACCACAGAACGCCGGTACTCACTGACCCTGGGCTTTGCAATGCGACTTAAACCCAAATCCGATGTGTCCTTTCGTGGGAAACCTTTCCTATTCGAACGACAAATTACACCTGCTGTCCTAGGCTCGAACGACTCCGTTCCGATGATAACTCGAGCTGCTGATTCAGGATACAATGTAGGGCTCGAGCTTTGGGCTTAAGGTGTTCACTTTAAGGCTTAAGCTATTATGCCCGAAATTTAACTAAACCTTACCAAAAACCAGCCTCCCGAGCGACCCTGCAGCATCGTTCCGAACGGCCGTGATGTAGTAGTACCTCCCGAGTTTAATTTAATATTATAGTGTCATTAAGTACAGAAAAAGTTTCATCAGGTTTGAGATATAGGGAAAGGGTGCAGGGGCTTGTGTAAGTTTTTTGTGTTAGTTCAGGGCGATGGTTTTCTTTATAGTAACAAGAATAGAAGAGTTTGGGATTTGGGGTAAGATGTTTGGGATATAGAGTTTGGTGTTCCGTGTTTTGGGGTTCCGGGTATTCAGGGTTGGGGTTTGTCCTATTAGTTGTTTATGGGCTGGTTTTGGGCTTTGTTTACATTATGTAAATTAATTGGTAGTGTCCGGGCGAATGGTCTATGTTGTGGTGTGGTGTTTTTTAGTTGGATGCTTAATTGGGTTTGGTGTCAGGGCTTTATTCATTTAACTTATTTTTTAAATATTATTATTGTTATTATTATTATTATTATTACTACTATTTAAAGTGGGAAATGCAGAGCACTCGGCACGCACACAGCTCGCACTCAGAAACCCCAGGAATCACAGAACTTCACCGAACGACGAAACCCACCGAACGCCGAAAACTCCCCGGGCACACGCCTGAGCTCGAACGTCCAGCACCTGGCACGACAAGCGATGGCAGTATGACATGATATGAGCTCGCAATGCACGACCGAGCACACGCTGAAGCACCCACAACTTTTTTCCACCCCTCCAGGCAACTCCGGCCAGGCAAAACTGGCTCCCGAACGGCGGCCGCTGTGGCAAAATGTCGGGAGTTCATAGTCCATGGGGCCACCTGAGATGTGCAAAGCTTCCGTGTGCAATGCAATACAAAAGCACACACACAAATAACATGACATAAAGAAACCGAGGCACTCCGAACGACCACCGAACGACCTACGGCCGGCGATCGTGAAAGCGGGGACGGCGAAAGTCCTGAATGTCAGTCACGTTGTGCTTTGTGCAATGCAACATGCATACATGCAGAAACCTTCGATAACAGTCAAGCGGCCGGCTCTTCTGGGCGACGATCACGATCGGCCATCCACCGTGGCACTGGGCGGCCCGGGTGACCAGGGTCCGAGATGCGATCGTCCTCGTAGTACGGACGCCGGTAGTAGCCGCCGCCACGATCGTCCCGGTCACGATCGGCCCGCTCGCGATCTGCCCTGTCTCGATCGAACGCCCGCTCACGGTCCTCCCGATCACGACGATCACGTTCGGCCCGATCGCGATCGTAGGGCGACTGGTACGAACGCCAAACATCTGGCTCGTCACGATAGTCGCGGCCGGCATGAGGAGGAGGGCTCGACTGACGCTGGGCCTCGTAACCTTAAAGGGCTCCAACCAACAAAAAACACTCTGTCTCGAACTGCAGCCTGAATGAATGCAAGTCACGGCGACGATCCTCTTCTCGGCGAGCATCGAAGTCGTCGTAGTGCTGGCGGCCGTGACCCGAACGACCACCGCCTTTGGCAGGACGATCGCCTCAACTTCAAATCTGCAGCTAACCTGACTGGCTCATGTGCAAAATGCCAAAGTCAAAAACTTCAGTCCGAGCGACCCGACGATCCCGGCAGACCTGCAATCTCTGGCCTCAAGCGATCCAACTCCTTACGGCAGGCACTGGTGATCGCGGCCGACGGGTTGGAGTACGTCCTGAGGTCGGCCTGGTTCTCGCCTGAGTCAATTAAATGAATTCAGGCAGCACACGAATGGCAAGAACAAGTGGCAAGCCCTCACGCCACAAAGCCGAGTTTCGTTGCAACACCTGAAAGATCTCACGCACGAACTTCGCTCCGTCATCCGAATGGCCAGCGAGGTTTCCGACTGCCTGAGCTTCCGTTCACTGATAGTAAAGCAGCAGCTAAGCAAGTCAAGAACCAGTGCTATCGAGAGGCTCGCATACACTTCTCATCGAGCCTCAACTCGTCCAATTCCAGAAGGACCCCGGGTGCCACACGCCAAACGTCCAGTCGAACCTGAGGGATTCCAAGGCAAGGGATGATTAATTAATGCCATGAGTGAAATGCAATGCAACGGATTGAATTTAAAGCTCAGGGGCGGCATCGAGCAGCGGATTGCCTACCGAGGGCATGGCAGCAACGACGGCTTCAACCCCGAACGTCCCGTGGCCAAAGTACGGCCCTCCAGGTGCATCGGCAGGCGGGGTTCGAGGTCCCGGAACGCCCGCAGGGTGAGCCGGGCGATATGCCCCGAACGGCTCTCCGAACGCCACTCTTCGAGCTGCTGAATGATCTCACCCGGGAGCTGGGCCACCGCCCACCATTCGGAGAAGGCATCCCCGTACGACGAAAGCCAAACTGGACACTCGAAGAGTGCACTCAGTGCCACTGCCAGGGCAGCACTGCGATTCTTGCCGTGGCTGCCTCGGATGTTTTGCAACAAAGCAGAATTCATAGCTATGCAAGCGACAGACTGTCTCAAGACACAATTGAAAGTGCATCCAGCGACAGATGATCTGGAGCACCGAACGGCCATCGACCTTGAAAAGGCCCTCCAGAATGGCACAAAGCATGACGAAGCAGGGCCGGAACTCCTCTTGTTGGAACGGCCCCCTGAACGCCGCCAGCTTGCACAACGGATTGCCTCCCACGAATGACTCATGAAATGGCAATGTAATGAAGCCGAACTCCGAACTGCAAAACATGACATGATTATGATTCTATGAGCTAAAAATGGCCTGGAGCGGCGGCATTCCTGGCTCCGGCATCGTTGTCCCAAATGCCCCGAACGTCCACGGAGCATTGGGTTCCGTTGACGTCATACCACCTTCTCTTCAAGAGCCCCGGCATGCAGCTATGCCCCTTCTGACCTCAGTCATGGCTAAACACTCAATTCATGCTACAGCTCCAACTCAACTTGATGCGGAAATGTCGTACTACCTGGTTTGAGACGAGTCACGAACGGCCCCCGAACGGCCACTCGTGTTGTAGGGCTCTTCCGCCCCGTACGCCACGATCAACGGTCCTTTGTAGAACCGCCCCTCGTCGATCGGGTCGTCGATGCCCTCGTAGTTGAGGTCCTCGTCCGACGAGCGGCGGGGGCCAGTGCGACCGGCCATGATGATCGGCGACGACGGAGTTCGCAAAATGCGAACGACCCCTAAAACAGACACCAAAAACCGAACGGCCTGAAGACCGAACGACCTATTCCGAATGATCCCAAAAATGACAATGTGACAATCTGTGAAAAGTTCTGAATCTGTGAAATGTGAACGTGCCTTCCAACCTATCACTCACGGCAGTGTCTGAAGCCAAAGCTTAAGGATACTCGCTCAACACGGGCTCTCTCGAACGACATGTCAGTTGCAAATGCCCTCCTGCACGCACAAACGAACTGCCACCGAAACCCCAAACATGCAAGGGGCACCAGCCGAAGATGATGAGCTCGTCCAGGACCACCAGGTTGAGCAGGGCGAACGACGAACGACCGATCTGAAAGACCCCCAGAAATTCAAGCCCCCTAGCACAACTTTTGAAACATCCAGCCATAAGCCCTCATATGAAACCCATTATTTCTCGATAACTTTTATCACTTATCCTATCCTAACCCGAAACTACACAAAATCATTTCCCGCAAACAACAAAAAACTGTATACCCGACGACAAACCCACAATTCCTGGTAATATAAACTGCCCCAAACCCCTTACTTGTCGATACTTACACCGACCCGGCCCCCAAACCCCCAAAACCATACGCTAAACCGAGCCTGCTAGTAAACCGTCCCTATTAGCCCTCCTGATATAAGGGTTCTTGGAAAAGGATCCATAAGGGTTCCTTCAAGGGGATCTATAAGGGTTCCTTTGAAGGGATGATCTAGAAGGGGTTCCTTTAAAGGGATCTAGAACGAATCTATAAAGGGTTTAGTGGTTTAAGGGTTCAGGGTTCAGGGCTTAAGTTTACGGTTTTATTAGTTGGGTTTAAGTGGTTCGGGGTTAGTCAGGATTTAGGTTGTGGCGTTCTTTGGGGTTTTGGGTTCGGGGCTTGGACTTTCCAGGTTAAGGATTCAGGTATGGTAAGTTCATCGCTCGAATATTTATGGGTGAGTGTGTGCTGCAGGTTTGTGCATCAATGGACATGAATACATGCACAGAAACGTTTTCGTCCATGCAGGAACTTCAGTGTGTGACATACACTGTACACTATTGCTTTATAACCGGTGCCGCGCTACATCTGCTTGTTTGTGGCTGTGCTCTTGTTAATTATGCTTTTTTTTTGTGTGTGTGTGTGCTTTTGTTGGAGAGGTGGTGGTGTATGTTCAAACTGATGCATCTGCTATTTGTGAGCAGGAATTGCATGTTGTTGCTGCTTTTGGCTGGGGCTGCTGCGTTGTTTCGCACGAACTCAAGGCTCCTGCATCACGTTAGTGCTCACTCTGTTTCTGTCGATGTGGTTGCATGTACCCATACCCTTCAATATATCCTCCTGCCACATGTTTGCAGCCAGCAGTCTCATGAACGATATGATGCCATTCGTAGACACGAGACTATCCGCTCCGTGCCTGCGATCACCCTGTGCTTCCAAGGACCTTATAGTAAGGGCCCTACACCCCTTAAGGACCCTATAAGGTCACTTGAAGCCTAGGGTCACAGAGTAGTCGTGGTAGTCTTGTGCTTGCAGGCGCAAAAGTGCGGAGCTCGCACTGGCCGTCATTGATACATGACGGTGATGGTGTTACTGATAAGACTAGTCTTCGTGCTGGAACTATATGCCACATTCAATCAAAAAGCCAGTAACGGCCACAGCAGCAAGAACGATAGCAGCAGCAGAACACCAAGAGCAACATTGACTCCACCCTTCGTAGCTGTCGCAGCGACGCGAACTTGCTGGGCAATGACAACAACAAATGGATGCAGCAGCAATAACAAGACCCACAATCACAATAGCAACAACAAGCGAAATAATAACAATCATAATTTAAAATGGTGACAATCATAACATTGAATGTAGAAAAAGCGAAGGACCGACTGAAACTGCAACTCTGACTTCCGGCCTCTTCGTCCCCGAGCTCCCAGAAGCAGTCTGTCGGCCTTTTAGCAGTTGGCCACAGCACCAAAGATCCCTGTTAGGGTCCCGTTTAGAGAACTACCCATGTAGCCCATAGTGGGGAACCTTTCACCGGAGCGTGTGAGCGGTAAGCGAAACCCCGGCAACCGCAGGAAACTCTGACATCTCGTGTAGTATAGGTACCTTGAACAAATCTGCAGGCTTTTCGGCATAGGGATCTGCAATTCCTAAATCTCCGAACTCTACAACCCCAAGCCCTACGCCCTGAAACTCTAAACACAGTTACAATCACCAAACCCTACAGCCCCCTTGACCTATAGCAGCCCTAAACCCTACAATCCCTGAACCCAAACCCTAAACCCTAAATCCTGAATCCTAACCCTATATAAGCCCTACGCCCAAAACCCTACAACCCCTATAGCCCTGGCCCTACGCCCAAAACCCTGCAACCCCTATAGCCCTACAACCCCTGAAGCCCTACAACCCCAAAAGCCCTAAAGCCCCTAAAGCCCTACTCTGAGGACGTGGCGCAGAGCCACATTGCGAGGTGAGGATCTGGGCCTTCCCTGTGGCCGGCACAAAAACCTGGGTTTAGGGTTCACCTTAACCCGAAATATCCTACCTTTTTAGGGACTTATATAAAGAAATCATATTAGGGGCCCTCAAAAGGTAGGTTCCTTAGGGTTCAGGGCTTAGGGTAGTGTTTAGGGTTTTGGGGTTAGGGTTTAGGGTTTCAAGGGTTTCAAGGGTTTAGGGTTTAGGGTTTAGGGGTTTAGGGTTTAGGGGTTTAGGGTTCACCTTAACCCTGAAGAACCTACCTTTTTTGGGTTCCCTATTATGATTTCCTCATATAAGTCCTTAAAAAGGTAGGTTCTTCAGGGTTAAAGCAGGGCTTAGGGTAGTGTTTGGGGTTTTGGGTTTAGGGTTTGGCATTAGGGGTTTAGGGTCGAGGGTTCAGGGCTTAGGGTAGGGTTTAGGGAAAGGTTCTGGGTTTAGGGTTTAGGGTCGAGGGTTCAGGGCTAAGGGCAGTCTTTGGGGTTTTGGGTTTTGGATTTGGCATTAGGGGTTTAGGGTCGAGGGTTCAGGGCTTAGGGTCGTGTTTAGGGTATAGGGTAGGGCATTGGGGGTTTAGTGTTGAGGGTTTAGGGCAGGGTTTAGGGGTGTAGGGTTCAGGGCTTAGGGTAGTTCTTCGGGTTTATGTAGGGTAGGGCATTGGGGGTTTCGGGTCGAGGGTGTAGGGTTTAGGGTGTAGGCAGGGTTTAGAGTGGAAAGGAAGCTTAAGGCCTACATGACGTTTACGGCTTTATAGGGTTATAGTAGGGCTCAGGCATTAATAATAAGGCATTGAAGAATTGACCCAAGGCTGCATGTACCTACGTAGTCATTCGTGCTTTCTTGGCCATAACAGTGTTCGGGTGCTGAGGGGCTCCAGGTGTTTGACTCGGAATTCAAACGATTCGGAGGAGTTGGCTGGTTCCACACAGCCTACTTGGAGGGCCGGAGGCTTAATAAGTAGTTATATTCAGGGCTTTTACAGATCATAACCCCAAAGGGAATCCTTTCTAGGGTACTTATAAGTCTGCTTGCTACCTACTCAAAGTCCCCCGAAGATCCAAGCGGGAGCCCGTAGGGGCCTGGAGCTGTCGGTCTAGGATACACAGCTACAGCATCAGGAACCATAAGACGGGATTTATACGACTTGTTCGAGCCGTGTTGGGTACAGGAAGCCGAATTTGGGATTATGGGTCCTTTCAAAAAAATATGTGGAGAGAGAGAGAGAGAGAGAGAGAGAGAGAGACAAAGAGAGAGAGAGGGAGAGAGAGAGAGAGAGACAGAGAGAGCGCCTTTTTGTGGGCTCATGTAAGAGCAATGAATATTAAATATTGAATCTGATACAGTCTGGGTGCGTCACTCTTGTGCAAATGGAAGAGAAGGAAGCTCTTGTCTAGTTTGGACAAGTTCTCCCTAGGACCATGCTTGTTGGACTTGACCCGGCACTAGTACAGGACTGCCTCTGCTATGGGAGACCTCAACTACACTGTCCCGCCTACATATCCGGCACCCTCAACACTCTGATCCCTAAACCTGATTTTGAACCCCACACTGGCACTACCGGGGTCCAGGCTGTGTCGGAGAGCCAAACAGGCTGTCCTGCGATGATGCACTGACAGGTATCGCACCGAGGGTGAAGGCCTGCCCGAATTAAGGTTCAGGGCATAAGATTTAGAGCTGAGGCTGTAAGGCGTAGGGGTTCAGGTTTCGGGTTGGGGGTTTAAGTAAGTTTAGGGGGGTTTGGGCTCAGGGTTTAAGAGGTTTAGGGTTGAATTCCTCGTAGGATTGAGGGCTAAGGCTCAGCGGTTTAGGAAGATCGCGACATGAAGCCGCAAAGCCTCGCAACTGTATATCAAGCATCGGGTTACCGACTCTACTTGGATCATCGGACTTAGTAAGTAGGGTTATAAGTACCCTTGTTGGGGTTATAAGTAAGTATAAGTATAGTTACCCTAATTATAACCCTAGTTACTAAGTCCCATGACCCTTTAAGTAGCCCTAGACCCTCGAGAAACCTTATAGATCCCTTTAAAGGAACCCTTATAGAACCCTTAGCTACTAAGTCCCATGAACCTTTAAGTAGATGCTAAGCATCAGACGAACGAGCGGGCATGTCAGCTTATAAGGCACACGGATAAAGCGTTTTCCTCGCGCTTCCTGCGAGCCCCAGACTCCACACGCGGGTTGTTCGGATTTTCTTCGTAAACCCTGCCTCCGAATCCCTCAAGCCTGAATGCAAGCCCAAAACCTAAATCCCACGCTCTAAACGACGTTTCATGGCCCCCTGGTTCATGCTCTAAACAGCAATCCGAAGTATTTCATTACGCAAACCACTTCGATTCACAGCTGGGCGACGAAAGTACAGTGGGGTCCGGTCAGGGCTTCTGGGGTTAAGGGTTTCTGGGGTGAAGCATTTGGAAGTAAACTTGACGTAAGACTTCAGAGTTTGGTGTCTAAGAGCTTGGAATTCCGGCTTCATAAGATGACGTCTTAAGGGCTTGAAGGTTCGGGCTTTGAGCTCCGAAGGGGTTAAAGCTGAAAAGGTTGAGGCTTGAAGGGTCTCGAGTTTACTGCTTTCGGTATTTTTCGAAGACCCCAATACTTACGCAACAGTCTGGGCTACGAGCACCCCGCCAGTACCCGCTAATAGAGCTCTATGGTCTCGTATGGTCTTGAGGAGTGGGTATTTCGGTGTCAGCGGTGCAGAGTAGGTGACGTCTCATGTAGGGCCTTTCAAAACTAGAATACGGCCTAGGAACCCAAAGGAATAGCATTGGTGGTTATTCCCCTGGGGCTCCAAACAGCCCAAAGTAGGTACACTTTATAGACTTTTGACCCCCAAATAGGTACTATTTGCATACTTGGAGGTACAACTGATAGACTTTAGACCCCAAAGTAAATGCTTTAATAGGGGTTCTGTATTAGTGGCCTAAATAATTACCAATGCTATTGTGTGGGTTCCTTATCATAACTACCAGTATAGTCTAAGGGCCCCAAACCCTGTTCGAATTATTATAGCCCCTACATTATAGCGTCCATAGGATTTCAGGTGTCCAGGAAGGATTGTAAGTTGTTGGAAACATCACTAGAATCCGAAAAGTTGCACACAGGCTGTCGTAGAAGGAAAACGAGTGCAGAGCGACCAAACCGATGATCACCTACTCACATGGGCTCTACAAGCTTTCTCTCCTTTGCCATCAAGATGCCGCACCCGTTGTCAACAGGCGCGCGCCTGGAGATCCGACATGCTGGCGGTCACTGCAACTCCTTCAGCATCTTTTCGAGGGTCTGTTTCAATGAACCCTGGCCTTCCAAGATTCGAGAGATTTTGCTCGCTTCTGCCTCGCTCAGTTTACGCCCTGCGGTAAACGTATGACTTGCGTATGGGTGGACGCCGGGATCGGGAAAAAAGCCCTTGCATCTGATAACCTCATCTTTCAATGCCACCATCTGTCTACGAAGCTCTTGCTGCTTCACGGCCACCTCGAGGAGGATGTCAGGTTCGGATTTGCGGAGCAGCTCCAAGTCCTCCTTGGCACCGTTCTTGGCCAAGGCACGAATGCATCTTTCGTATTGTGATTTCAAGCCGTGCTTTCGTGCTTGCAGGAGGCGCGCGCCGGTGGCCGGAAGACGAAGAAGATGCGCTTCGCAGGCTTGCTTAATGGTGCCAACCTGGTAGTAGTCACTGATTGCAAGAAGCGTATCAACATTCTCCTTTGTCACTGCACCGCTGCTCCATGCCGTCGGTGCCAGCAGGCCATAGAAGATCTGGAACTCCTCCTTGCTGGCCAAATCCACCTTGATGACGCTCTGCTGTGCCTCCTTCATGCCACTCTGAAGCATGCGGTTGAACACAGGCGAAGCCAAGCGCAGCAGAATGGAGTTGGCCGGCATGGAATCCTCTGAGGATTCGCCGAACTCAAGCCGTACATCGCTGACCTGATCCAAAGTTGCTGCTGTGGGCATCTCGCTGTTGTCGGCGGCCTGCGGTTCCATGTCCGCTGCTGGCCTTTTGGTTCCCCGCTCCATCATGGGCACTACGACCAAAGTCCTAACTAGTCATGTAGCTGCAACACACTAAGAAGAAAATTACACTGAGACTAACTACAATGCATATGTGTCCGGGGCTCATGGAAAATCACTTTCCGTTCTAGCGGCAATACCTGCGCCCAAACACCTTCGAGCTGAGAAGGTAAACTATGTATCGAGCTCTACATCTAAAACTGTGAGTTCAATGCCACACTGACTGCCAGACAGCTGTACATCGAAACGCTACAAGCAGTAATTCCTCCGAAGGTACCTTCCGTGAAACACACGTCTGCAACACTACAAGTACTGTAGCACTCGAGAGCCTGTCAATGTCTGATTCTTGGAGCTAAAGTCTGCATCGTGTCGCCAGTGTCTTCACGAACAACGTAGGCTTCCGGTACTGGTTTTGCAGGTCAAGCCGACGGCCAGCCTGTGTGTGTGAGAGATCATGAGCCTCTTCCCAACTGCCTTTATCATAAAGGCCGGAATAAGTCGAGGGGCCTTTACCACATAGGTACACGAGGGAATCCCAAGGAAAACTAGCATTAACTATTCGTAGCTCAAAAGACTATACGGTACCGTTATCATTATTGACTATTGCCCTGATTGTTGCCACTGTAATGCTGTCTGCATCATGTACGGGGATTGCACTTCTGAGCACCCTTCTTGCTTCTGCTTTTTCCGATACTCGCAATACTAGATGAGTACCTCTAGACTCGGAAGCCTCAAAAGGTGGGATGAAGGTAGGTAGGATTAAGGATCCCTTGTATAAGGACTCTTATTTCGGAATTACCCCACCTACCTTCATCCCACCTTTTGAGACCTCCTGATAGACTCTAGCTACTGCAGTGCCATGGGCTTCTTTCGTTTCGTGCCTCCCTGAAGCAGGTTCGCCCAGAGAGTCTGGGATCTGCTCGATAGGGCTTACTGCTCAGAGCCTCCATGAGCTCCGAGCAATGTTCCCACAGAAATGCTATGGAGATCCGGTTACCTCCGGTTTGTGTTTCGGTGCTTAAAGCTTACGGTAATGGGTTGAATAACGGACCTTTGAGGACGGGATGCTTGAGATTCTGGGGATGCGATGACCTAAGGCTTCGCAGCAGTGAATGGCAAAAGGGTTGGTGAAATTATCATACTAAGATCGTGCTGCTCAGCCACGAAGACCTACCAAGACTGGCAGCATCTGCAGTTGTTCCACTTTGCTAACTACTTTCTTGGTGGTTGCCAGCCAGATGTCGACCTCCGAGGCCGCATGTCATCATGTGATGCCTGAACCTATCAGGGGCTTAGGGGCTTTTAGGGTTTCGGGGGATCCAAACCCTGAACCATGCACCCCGTGTGTCTCGACATTCTGCCTTGTCATTGATTTGGGGCGCTACCTCTGCACCTGTCCTGTGAACTCAAATGTCTACCTTTCCGAATATGCGGGCCCATAGTGTCCTTAGCTAGATGTTCTGCTTTCGTATACCCTAACCTATTTGACTGAGGATCCCCACCCCGCCCCTCCCCCAAGCTCCAGAGGCTTCATCCGCAGGGTGAGGCTTCAAGCGGATGGTGAGAACAAAGATGGAATTCTCTGGTACCTGGGTGCATGAGTTGAGGGTTGAGGGCTACTTAGGCTTGTTTTGGTTTAGATTTTGTGCTTGTGGTTTAGGGTTTAGGCTGTGATGACTTTATGTAGTTTTCGGCGCTGACGGCTTGGGTGCTTTGTGAGGTCCAGCTTACAACAATTTCTGTAAGCTTTCTCTATCGGTCACTCCTAGGCTCGTCAGGTAGTCTTAAGGGCCTACCTGTGCAGGAATGCAGTGCTAGTAGGGTAGGGCTGAGGCCACTGTAGGTTGAAGGACTTATCGGGTTGACTTGAACAATGTCCCGAGGGTTTAGGGTAGTCGAATAGACAAGTCACCCCGTCCTTCGAAAACAACTCATCGTTTGGTCGATCTGTCAATTCACACAAACCTGAACCGGAACCGGTACAAGTATATGCACTCAGGCCTCCTAGTGCCTAAAACACATGCAACCTCCGAACAGAGGTATCCTACCTAAACCCTAAACCCTAAAGCCGAGTCCTGCTGCGATCCTCTAAGGGCCTGGGAATAGATGATATCGCTAAATCGGTACTAGGACCCCTAGGGTAAGGAGTAATTATGATAGAAAGCTGTGGCTGATTGTCCGGCCTCGTGTAATCGCCCCTCAATACCCTACTTGTATTGAGAGTGCGGCTGTATCGAAAAACGATTACTGCGAGGTGGTGTTATTCAGCATTGCGTTGCATACAGTTACAAGATCGCATTAATACGGAGGTTAACATGACGCGGCCATCTACCGTGCACCGGGTGTTCCCGGAACACACTCCGTTCAAGGACTCGAATAACATACAATTGAATTGGTACACCCTGTTGTGGTTCCTCCAGCAGCCCCTTCCCCCGCAAAAATCACATACAAAACAAATCATGTTTGCAAAGCAACCATTGTTTCCTAGTTACTGCTCAGCTTAGAAAGAGTCAGAGAAACAGCAAACAAAACAAAGCATGAGAATATACTGCCGCGGAACAAGGCAGTCCGCAAGGAACGCAGGAGCTTGGTGGTTTAGGTCTGGGGTGGAGAATCACAAGCCGGTGCCGGTTCTTGCCTACGTCCCTGAATGCCCTAGTCGCTTGACCCTATAAACCCCAGAAGAGCCCTAGACCCTGAAGCCCAACACCAGGCCCTAAGCCCCTAGAACCCCAAACCTTCAAGCTCGGACTCGAGTCCCTAAACCCTGAAGGTGCATGTACCCGTACATACAGCATGTAGTTTGGCCTTGAAGTACTTTTAGGAACGACTTTACGGCCAATGTATACAACATATTAAAGAGTACGTGGACCCTTCGGGGAAACAAGCTCCCCAAACCCTAAACGATACACTATGTAGTGTACTATAGTATACTGTAATGTACTGTATGAGTACATGGAAGCCTTAAAGGAACACTTAAAAGGAGCCCTTAAAGGGAGCCTTGGGGAAAGAAAACCCCTGGGAGGGCCTTTTGGTCGCAGTTCGCGGACAAGGTCCAGGTCTTCTCCTGCAGCTCAACAGCGCTTGGTACCCTTAAGGAGATCTATAGGGGCTTTATAAGGGTTCCAGCACTTAGGAGGATCGGGAGACTTAGTAAGTAGGTAGTAGATAGACTTGCAAATCCCTTCAAACGGACCCTAACTGCCCTAACTGGATCTATAGAGGGTTGATAAGGGTTCCTCTAAGGAGCTCTATAAGGGTTCTACAAGGGGTTTTCTCCTGCAGCCGCATGAGCCTCCACAGGTTTCAGGGTTTAGGGATTAGGGTTTAGGGAGTTTAGGGTTGAAGGATTAGGTATTAGGGTTTAGGGATTAAATCATGGTTCAGGGCTCAGAGTCAAGGGTTTAGGGCTTGGGGTTCGCACTTATTCTGAGATTGCTCTGAGGCCGAAGCACCTGCTGCTTGGGCACATGGACGCTTAAAGTCCTAGGTTTGGTTAAGGGCTCTGTAAGATTTTACAACGGGTTTAACGTATCCTATACATGCTCAGGTTCCCTGTATAATTGTCAATCCATTGCTGAATCGAACGCTTTGGGAGTCCCGGTAAGCCACTGAATCCTGGATGCAAGAACCTCAGCCCAGCTATCTGTCAGTAAGCCACGTAACTTCGTACAAGGGCTCGGATGCCATATATACAACGATTATGGAATGAATTAGTTGAAAACCATAATAATTAAGGATGGTCTTTCGGGGCCGAATTCCATAATGGTAGTATACTTGGACCCACTGGGTATGGTTCGAAGTCCCGAGAAGTTCATGCTCGGAACACCAACCAATTCGACGGAACTCTCCTGTGAAGGGTCCTAGGATGTAGAGATCCGAACTACATAGATGCTCAGGTTGAGAGACGACACATGCCACTCCACGGACATACGGCTGATAGACAAAACCTGCATGGTGCAGTAGAGCCGTTTGGAATTCATGATCGCTCTCACGACTAATGCAAGGGTTTCAGCATCGGCAGCATTGGGCTTAGGTTTCTGTGTTTAGGGTGCGCCATCTTCAGCTCTTGAAATTTTGATTCATGCCGCCAGCGAAATAGGTAAGTGCGTAATGCTTCACCATCATCATGCGAGCGTTTCCCGTGGCGGTCAATTCCTGGAAACTACTTCTCTTCTCCACTAATCAAGCCGCAATCGACGCTACACCTCCTTCATGTAGGTCAGGGAAACCCTTAGCCGCAGACCCAAACTACACCTATTTGCTACGCAAGCCTAAGGCTTGCTGCTACTTACTAGCAGTAGTATCAGCTAAAACGAAGAAGGAAGCAGAAATCGCGAAAGCTGCCATCTTGCACGAAACAAACTGTCGACCCCTAAGCTGGAAAGCTCGCCCAAAGGGTCCAAAGGACCCAACGATGAGGTACTCACATGTCGGATAGTAGTTATGTAGGTTAATATTTGGAAGAGTATATGATTATTCGGTACTTGGACCCTTAGATTCAGGTCGACTGCAGACAAGGATCCAGCAAACAAAGCCCCGTGAGGAAGCCGATGTCTTCGCCAAACCTCCGAAATGGTAGTTTCCGAAAATTAGGGGAACCTTATTCTGGGGTCCCTATAATAAGGATCCTACTATTTAGGGTACTGCATTCGGGTCGCCTATTTTCGGAAACTCCCAAATTTTCCGGGGTGTCATTGGTGTTCCAGCTCCAGGGCTGTACTAGAGGGGCCGAAAAAAATAGAATAGGGTTTGGGCGCCCAGGATACTATAATCATAATAAAGAACTCCCAAAATATTATAGGAAGTTATTAAGGCCCCTATGGGAGGGCTTTGTGATCTGGGGCCATCGATGGCTTCTGGGTTCGCAGCTTTGTTATGGGATGTTTGGGGCTCAGGCATGCAAGCTTGAGGACATGAAGATGTGATAGCCCCTCAAAGCTGGTTGGCTGACTTCGCAACAGCACATCTGCAGGGCACAGCGATCGCAATACATCATAGAGACTGATCCAGCCTGCAACTACTATTGGAATTCAATGCCGGCTTGGAGCAACCAGCGTCTGATGTCCTTGCAAGTCCATGCCGTCTTCTCCAACGGATGCCCACGTCGCCTGGACTCTGCCTGAATCGGGACGGGAGCCAGGAAACACCGTGTTGCTTACTTCTCACACTGACCGGCCTTCATCGCCTTGATCACCCCGACCTTGTTGCTTGACACCTTGAGCTCGTCAGGCGTCCAGCCGGTCAGGAAGCATATCTTGGCTGCTTCTCACATACAACGAATTCAATGCGGCATGACACAGACAAGGGTTAAGTAAATTGACACCTGAAGCCTGAAGACCTCATGCCTAGAGGCCTAAACTTTCCCAAACTACCCCAAAACACTCCATCCCGAACCCCCTATGACCCTTTAACAGGACCCTCTCTAAAGCTCTAAACTCAAAGTGATCTCAAATGCCTGTGCAACCTGTGCCAATGACATATTAGATCAAGACCGCTCAAATGACCAAAAACACTAAACCACCAAACTCTAAATCCTGCATGAACAATATAGAGGCACGAAAGATGATACCAATGTATGGGTTCAAGATAATGAGACCTTCTTCTAGGGTTGTACCTTCCAGGTCAGTCAGTCTTTGGGGTCAACTGGTAGTTTAAAACCGTATTTCCCAGAACTGGGGGGCCGAAGGACTGACAAGACTGTCAAGCAACCCAAACCTCCGCAATCGTTTATGGCTATAGCTTAGAAGCTGCCCCCACCCTGTAATAGTGACTATAAGGATTCTACTAGGGTCCTATTATACCACTGTTACAGGGTGGGGGCCCCTTCTAAGCTATAGCATATAGGGGTCGGAAAAGGTACTACTAACACTCCCGTAAAACATGCCTATGCCGAAATAAGTCATCTGCACTGTCCGAGCTTACAGGGTTCAAGTAAACCCTAAACCCCTAAACCCTATCCATAGATCCTTTTTATAAACCACTTATAGACCCCTTTAAAGGAACCCCCTATTCGCCTCTCGGCGAGGTCTGGCCGCTGGCTGGTGAGGAAATCATGGGCTGCTTTGTAGACATCCTGCGGCTTTCAGTTCCTACGGTTCCCAATCCACGTAGTTGTTGAGTGTATATATATATATATATTATGTATACTGTTGGGGCCCAAGTTTCTACTACCAAATTTGGGTATCCTCCATTTTCTAGACGGCACCCGACGGTTTTGCAGATCATGGTGCCTCGCCGCTTCGGGACCCTTGAACCCCAAAGCCCGAAATGCAAAGGCAAAGCAAAGCACACTACGCTTGAAACCCAAAGCCCGAACACTCGCAAGTTGCAACACTTCACCCTCATCACAAAACTTGAGATTCAGGGCTCAGGGCTTGTACCTACGGTTCAGGGTCGCAGGTTGCAAATCTTTGTTTGTTAAAGGTTCTAACCTTAAAACACGGAAAGTTTTCCCTTTTAGGACCTCAGCTTTGAATACGAAACCTTGACAGAGATAGCATATGCAGGCTCGCAACTTAGAGCTCGACCTACAAAACCTACTTGTTGTAGGTTCTTGCATAAACCCCAACATGGGGTTTCATAGGGGCCCTGCACCTCATCACCGCCTGTTGTCTCCAAAGGCATGCGGTACGCCGAACCGAACAGAGGACAACACGGAGCGCCCTATTGCCTTCTCACTTCCACTGCACTGAAAAGCCGAATTCTGGAAATTCGATGAAAACCACGACTATGACATAACACCAGAACAACCAAACAAGGCGCGCGCCAAGCGCTGAACACCCAAGAAGCTATCCCCCATGCCAGCCTTAAAGTTGCCAAATCCAAAGCGTCCTAAGTACCCATATGGGGGATACTTACCCAGACCGTCATTGCAACTCCGACTGCAGTGGCCCTTATTTCTACTATGTAGGTACTTATGAGCCTTTGAGACAAATCACGCAAACACCTCGCAGTGTTCAGAACCCTGAGCCAGAGAACCCAAGCCCAAACCCGAAATACTTCTTACCAGGACCCCCCCAAGTACCCTTCAATAGAGCCCTTATGGTCCTCAAAAGGATCCTCAAGAGAGGGTATTTGGGATAATAATAGGGGATAGTTGGGGGTCTAGGTACTTCATGTCCTTGCAGAGGGTGCCGGCTGTAAGCGCTGCTGTTGCTATCCTGAGGACCTCTCGGCAGAAGATGTAGTCCTCCGACATGTTTCTTAACTAGACCTAAGAGTACCCTAGGAATAAAACGGGTGCCCCTTTTGGTTTAAAGGGGGTTATAAGGCAACCTAAACCCTAAAAGAAGGAGTAAGGGCCTACTCTGGGTCCTAGTTAAGGTTTGGAGTTTAAGGTTCATGCAAGGCTGTCTATCCGGGTAGGGTTTAGGGTTGAGGGTATGAGGCTCCTATCACCTTTACCATAAGGGCCATAAAGGCCTGTGCAAGGGCAGTGTGGGGTTTCGCAGGCTCTATACAGCTTGATTATTGTTGCTTGTGCAGGAATGCAAGGCCCTTTACAAATGAAATGGGTTTGGGTTTAATGGTGTTCGTGGCTTAAGGGTTGCTGTAAGGGTACTATAAGGGCATCTTACAAGTGTTCCCCAAAGGGCACTGAATAATCTGGAATGTTCGGTGTGCGGCCCTAGGGATTGGAGTTCAGGTTCCGAGGTCGGGAGGAATGTGAGGGCCTCAGGCATTGGAAAAGAGCTTGCGGTATACTGTTTTTGCACAGCTAGCTTAAGGACGCCTGAGAGATAGCATTGGTAGCTGCTCAAGCGTCTCTATTTGGGATTCAAGGTGGAACTAGGACGTAGACTGAGGATATCTGAGGATGACTCGGGGTTGAGAAAACCACCGTTGGGAGCAATATAGTTTACATGGAATGGGACAGCGGATGCGAACCCTAAACCATATAAACCCTCAACCCGAAACCCAAAACCCCTAAACCCCGAAACCCTAAACCCCGAAACCCCTAAACCCTAAACCGACCCAGATCGAGGCCCCAGTCTTACGGAAGATCTTACTGGCCACCCAAATGCAGGATCCAACGGAGTGTTGAAAAAGGGGGTCCTCACTTATCTTAGGAGTGCCTTCTTTTCTGAGACTCGCACACCCAGAGATCACCAAAAGGATCCCAACAGATTCACACATATACCTGCATCATCTACAGTCAGGACTCAGTGTTCCTGGCTTTCTGAAACTCCCGGTTAAGGGTTTAGGCTCTAGGTATGAAGCTCTTGGCCTCGCGGTAGGGCTCGGGATTTTCACTTCTATCTAGGGACACTAAATTGATCTCAATATTCGCAAGGCCCAAGATGTTCTACAATAATCCATGTCTTGTTGTGTTTGTTGCTTGCTGTTGGGATCGCATGTAGCTTGACTTCTGTGCCCATCTGCTAGCCCAGTCCTGCAGGCCTGTGGTGCATTCATTGTCCAACATCCTATTCTACGTAACTCAGGCCATTACAGTAGAAGCCTAAAAGATGGAAACCCATGAGCCTCATTCCTTAAGAGTAATGCATAAGGAATCCCAGCACTATTTGGCCTTCATCCGGTTTCCAACTTTTTGGAGTTTACTGTAATCCAGTGAAAGAGAGCTAGCAAGGGCAGTTGCAATGTCCTTCTTTACAAGCTCCGTAGGATTCACGACGTAGGTCCTGCACCGGGGAGGCATTGAGATCCCGAACCACACTGCCCGCGGAAGCAAAGATTCAAAACAATCTCCTGGTTCGCAAAGGCTATGAGCCGCATTGAACCCTACAAACCCCTGCCGAAAACTCTACCCCCTAAAGTAAAAGCCAGAAAGTTGGAATATGGTTATCCTAAACCCTTTATGGTAAATTATAAGGTATCCTACCCTGAAACCATATTCCAACTTTCTGGAGTTCCCCTAGACCCCAAACCCTCAACCCTACATCAGCCCGAAACTCGACCTAGCCCTGAACAGTTGGGGCACGAAAGATAGTACATACCTTGGCCCTTAAGTAACATAGTTACTTTATGTATAAGGTTTACTTTAAGGCCGAAGTATATGCTAGATGGGCACATGGGCGCTTAGGCTTCATCTCCTATCCTTACTCCCTATATACTGTTATACTACTGAAGGCCGTTGGCGCCACCAACTCGTGTCACAACCCTAAACCTTAAACCCGCAACGTAAGCGCCTTCAACGTAAAGCCGAAACGCCTATCTCGCCAAAGATTGTGAGCCCCTGCCAAACTTCAGAATTCCTGCAGACGGCCCAAATGAAACCAGAAAACTGTACCGCGAAGCCTTCGAACCCTTCGAGCTACGGCACGAAAGGGTTTGAGGCCTTGAGTTTAGGGTTGAGGGCTGGCGCAGGGGTTCGGAGTCAGAGTTCGGAGTGCAGGGCCATGCTGCACGCAAGCTACTGGTAAGTCGTCACAACCTGAATTGAGGCACTTTAAACTTTAAACTTCACGCCTCATTCCGGATATAAGAGGACCCTAAACACAAAACACTGAGGCCCTAAACAGCCCCAAACCTGTGATTACTAACCACCTGTCCTGGTAAGCGCTGCGTGATATTCGCGGTGCTTCACCACAACGCCGAGGATGAAGGTGCCCGCCCTTCGCTGGGGAAAGTGGAGGCATGGTGTCTTAACGGTTTGTTACGATTATGCCTGTAAATGTTTAGTCACTCCCTACTCCAGCTACCTAAATAGTAGGTTACTAACCATATATTATGTACCCTAGGCACCTACTATATAGGTGGAGGCGTGGTGTCTTAACGGTTTGTTTAGGGCTCAGGGGTTTAGGCTTGAGGGCTTAGGGTTTAGGCTTGTTGCGACTACAATAAGAGTCCAAGTACTCCTTATTGTAGGACTTTGGGGACGTTTTGGGTACGAAAAGCGATAAATAAGGACTACTTGGACCCTTAGGGTTATGTATTTCTGGATTTGTTTAGTCACTCCCCACTCCCGTTACCTAAATAGTAGGTGTCTAAATAATAT
Source organism: Symbiodinium sp. CCMP2592 (assembly GCA_905221615.1). Lineage (NCBI taxonomy): Eukaryota > Dinophyceae > Suessiales > Symbiodiniaceae > Symbiodinium > Symbiodinium sp. CCMP2592. Next base: position 20,119 of record CAJNDT010001354.1, on the reverse strand, counting down.
GTAGCCCAGTGACCTACTATATAGGCCAACTGAAGCCCTAGGACTAGCATTACTATATACATGGCCTACAAGTACCATACGTCGCTGACTCATCAAGCCCTCTCCATTAACAGGATATGATAGCGATCGTGATACCGATATCCTTAAGGAACATTGCTCTTAACAGAGGTCTACATTAAAGGGAACTCCGAAAAGTTGGAATATGGAATAATGGCAGGACCCCTTATAATTTACCTTACAGGGATTATGATAATGATATTCCAACTTTCTGGCTTCTACATTTACCCGAAGCTGCGAGCAGAGCTTTCGTAGCAGACGCCCAAGGCCCTGGCCTTTGGAGTTTGAGGGTTCGGGTTCAGGGTATCTGGCTGTCATAGCCCGGAGTTTAACCTAGCTGTAACCCTAAACCCTAAACCGTATTTCCGTGATCCTCAAGTAGGAGAGACAGGGGGAGACCTGTCTCGGTAGACAAAATCAAGACTGAAAGGCCGAGCTAGCTGTATAGTAGGTTACACTCTTCGGATGTACTCACGTAGTTAATTCCCACAGAATAGCCCAGAAATTCGCAGAGTTACCAAAAAAAATGTGTGTAACCCTAAGGGTCCAAGTATCATTATGGTATATGCTTAGACCCCAAAATACCCTATAGTAAGTATATATCATACTGATACTTGGACCCTGTGTGTAAGTAGGATGCAAGGATGGCTTTGGTTTTTGAGTCGCTTAGTTTCAGGATGAACGTAGACCCCTGATTGAAAAGTCCTTCCTCAACAGGCACTTAATGGGGTTCTAAGAATGAGGCCCGTAAAAAACTGTTTTTTTGATATTCATCATGGGGGGCACGAAAGGGGTGATGATCTCGGGTTTGCGGCATTGACCTGGTGCCCGAAGCTCTTGTCACGATATGTTCGGGTTTATGGCTTGGGGCTAATGCAATATATTCGAGTGTGCCTTTTTGTGAGGACACCCTACTGTAAGCCCAGGTCGCCAAACAAAAGCGCAGCATGCAGAACCCTCTGTTGCCTCTGCCAGGTGGTTGTGGGGCAAGTTTTGCGGATCTTGGGTTGAGAGGTGCAAGCGACAAATGGACAGGTAAGGCAGATTTTGTCCGGAGTCGGGCGCCAAGAATGCTCGTAGAGGAAGTCTCACTGGCTGATCTACATCAACTGCCCTTGTTGCTTAGGTGCTGTTTCGACTGGTCCATGGACAAACATTCCGTCGGATGTCCGCGGTTGTTGTCGTTGTGAGAATGGGCTCCTGTTCTGATAGTCGTGTATGCCAGATCCAGAAGCTAAGTTGTTCTGCGGCACCCTACATCCTAGACTACCACACACAGGGGCAAAGGACGGCCGTCTTTGACGTCTCGTCCACAAGTTGATGGCCCACAGTCGCTCACTCGCAAAGCACAGTGGTCGTTGCCTAAACCCTAAACCTGCTTTATGAGCGTGTATATGTCGGGGAACACCGAAGCACGACGTTCTACATCTAAACAAACCCGACCGACCTCATACTCGAGGGACTCAGAAGTCCACTACCCAGAGACTCCAATACCCCTTAATTCAGGAGTTTACCTTAAATTATAATAGGATCCTTAATATGATTTAAGGAATATTCCTTAATTGAGGGATATTGGAGTCTCTGTGTAAAGGAGGGCGCCAAGTGCTTCAAACTGTCGTTCAGAGATGTGGGCTTCTTAGTGGTCGGGAGGCCTCGGGTTTGGAGAAAAGCCCTGCTTGGGAGAAAGTGAATAGTGTCCCAGTGTTCCTTCCAGCTTATGGAGTACTGTCAGTTTCGATGAGCTCAACAGTGCTCTGAGTTCAATCGTTGCTGGATGTGTGAACAAAGCTTACAAGCAGTGTGGACAGGACACATGTTGCGGGAAGAAACATGGATATTTATGCACCGAGCACCATCACAATATCGATAGTCCTAGCTCGAAAGCTTAATATAGGGGCCTCAACAATTAGAATAGGGTTTTGGGGCCTGCTATACTATAATTATAATAAGGACCCCCCCAACATAGTCTAGGTTATCCCTTAAGGCCCCTATATTACAGAAGTGCGGCATGGCTAGAGTCCTCTTTTTTGACTTGCAGAGCTATTGCTGTCTTTGAGGGCGAACGACTGCAGACCAGTTCTCACGAAGCATGTGTACAATGCCGCCATATCCCGCTGCTAGCCCCCATCGAGATCACGACCCGATCGTGACTTTGGTGAAAACGATTCTGGGATCGTTAAGCCAAAGTGCTGAGCGTGGTGTTGTCAAAGATCCCATCAACATGGGCAAAAAAAACACTGAGAAGCTTGGGGCCTGCGCTGAAAGGAGTCTGATGCCGTTAGGGGCCCGCGAAAAGCGGACTCCCAGACGAAACTAGCTAAAAAACCGAAGACCCCTCAACCTTCAGACACTCGCACACGAAACGACCAAAGAAAGTCTTGCTTTAATCCATAGAATAGAATAACCCCCCAAGTACCCTTTAAAGGGCTCTATCATTTCTCACTAAGGGGTTATTAGGGGCTACAAGAAAGGGTCCGGTAGTTGGGGGTCTAGGGGCACCAGAGGCGCTGGCTTCAGTGCGAGCAGGCTGAGGGGCTTATTCAGAGTTGCTTGGAGGATCATGGGACATAGTAAGTAGGGTTATAAGTACCTTAACTGGGGTTATAGGTGATTACAAGTATAGTTACCTTAATTATAACCCTAGTTTCTGAGTCCCGTGACCCTTTAAGTGAGGCTCTAGATTAGGCGGCTCGCCTCCGAGTTCAGGGCATTTCAGGGCCATGAACCCGAAAACCTAAGGCTTTATGTGGACCCGTGATGCATAAACCCATCGATTGAAGGCCTCTTATGTTTGCAGAGCCCTACTGTAATCCTGATTTTGCGAGGGAAGGTTTGTCAATCAGTTGGGCGGCAACTTAAGCGGGGAACGCCTACCAGCGGGGATGGGGCGTACCTAGAGGCTCGGACCGGGTCCGATTTTCACAGGGGTCATTTTTGAAGACTGCGGAGTGGTCCACTTTGCATGTTCATAGCGAAATCCATACCGAAATGAGGAACCGTGGATCGAAGGTTTTTGTTTTGCGAAGCCTTGATATGAAGTCGTGCATCATGGTTTGGAGAAGCTGTTCTTTTAAAGGTTTCCATGCGAAGAGGGCCTTGTGTTACCGTGCGGGCCAATGCAAAGTCTTTGCTGCAAAAATCTTGAACAGGCTGGCTGGCCTTGTGAGCTTCCTTGATAAATCGACCAACATGTCTGTAGGGTTGGCACTGGACGTTGTTAAAGCAAAGCAAGCGTGTGTCATGCACAGGATGTCTGGGAATCACTCAGAGTCGACCTGCTCATAAAAAGGGCTGTGGCGAAACCATAGACAAAGGGTTTAGATCGAAGTGTACACCACACAGGTAAGACAATCCACTTGTGTTTCAAGTGCATGCAGTGCAAATGCATCGGCACGCAAACAAGGGCTGAAATGCAGATGCACAGCAATGAACTGCCTAGATCAGATCGTTCACAAGGAGGAATTGCAGCAGTGTTGCAGAGACAGAGAGCCAGCCAGGCAACAGGACGTGCACAGCAAGTGCCATGCAGAGACAGAGCAACTGCAGATCAAGCTCATTGCACAGGTTTATATTATATGTGTCCAAGCACATTCACATGTCAACTGCAGTTTAATGCTAAGGACCACGACTGCCGGGGCTTTATTATATTGCCACCAGGGACCGAGGGCAGATCAAGTGCCAGCCAAAAACGTTTCAAGTGCAGCTGAAGGGCGAGTATCAATCATGGCATTGGTTCAGGAAACACAAGCAAAGCACAACTGATCCAGCGTGATTGAAACGCTTTTCAAGGGCAATTCAATGGTAAGTATGTTTCCGTTGTTTAACAGCGAAACCCAAACCAAATATCAAGCGCATTTCAAGCGCATTTCAAGCGCATTTCAAGGGTAGGGAGGCTTGCCAGGCCTTGGAGGAATGCAAGGAGCAGCGCGTTTCAAGCGCATTTCAATAGTAAGGTGGATTCCATAAAAGAAGAGGAGGTCCCAAAGCAAATGCAGATCCAGTGCCTTTGAAGCGCAGTTCAATTGCATTTCCAAAGAGAAGGATTCCGTGCTTTAACAGCGAAACCCAAACCAAACACAGATCAAGCGCAGATCAAGCGCATTTCAAGCGCATTTCAAGGGTAGGGAGGCTTGCCAGGCCTTGGAGGAATGCAAGGAGCAGCGCGTTTCAAGCGCATTTCAAGCGCATTTCAAGCGCATTTCAAGCGCATTTCAAGCGCATTCCACTAGTAACGTGGATTCCATAAAATAAGAGGAGGTCCCAAAGCAAGCGCAGTTGAATTGCATTTCCAAAGAGAAGGATTCCGTGGTTTATCACCGAAACCCAAACCAAATACAGATCAAGCGCATTTCAAGGGCATTTCAAGCGCATTTCAAGGGTAGGGAGGCTTGCCAGGCCTTCGAGGAAAGCGCATTTCAAGCGCCGTTCAAGCGCATTTCAAGCGCATTTCAATAGTAAGGTGGATTCCATAAAAGAAGAGGAGGTCCCAAAGCAAATGCAGATCCAGTGCCTTTCAAGCGCAGTTCAATTGCATTTCCAAAGAAAAGGCTTCCGTGGTTTAGCAGCGAAACCCAAACCAAACACAGATCAAGCGCATTTCAAGCGCATTTCAAGCGCATTTCAAGGGTAGGGAGGCTTGCCAGGCCTTCGAGGAAAGCAAGGAGCAGCGCATTTCAAGCGCATTTCAAGCGCATTTCAAGCGCATTTCAAGCGCATTTCACTAGTAACGTGGATTCCATAAAATAAGAGGAGGTCCCAAAGCAAGCGCATTTCCATTGCATTTCCAAAGAGAAGGATTCCGTGGTTTATCACCGAAACCCAAACCAAATACAGATCAAGCGCATTTCAAGCGCATTTCAAGGGTAGGGAGGCTTGCCAGGCCTTCGAGGAAAGCGCATTTCAAGCGCATTTCAAGCGCATTTCAATAGTAAGGTGGATTCCATAAAAGAAGAGGAGGTCCCAAAGCAAATGCAGATCCAGTGCATTTCAAGCGCAGTTCAATTGCATTTCCAAAGAAAAGGATTCCGTGGTTTAGCAGCGAAACCCAAACCAAACACAGATCAAGCGCATTTCAAGCGCATTTCAAGCGCATTTCAAGGGTAGGGAGGCTTGCCAGGCCTTCGAGGAAAGCAAGGAGCAGCGCATTTCAAGCGCATTTCAAGCGCATTTCAATAGTAAGGTGTGCCAAAACCAAAAACAGATCAAGGGCACTTCAAGTGCGTTTCCGACACATTTCAATGATAACCAGGATGCCATAGGTAAACGAAACGAAAAGCACATACAGATGAAGTGCACGCCTTACGTTCTTCAAACACATTGGATGGCAGCAAGGATTGCACACACACACAGACAGACAGACAGACAGACAGACAGACAGACAGACAGACACACACACACACACACACACACGCACACACTTGCTTGAGTTGCCAAACAAATCACGGGGCATTGGGCAACAAAATATGTGTCAGTAATCAACCCTTCTCACTATTGTCATGAGAAAAGCAAGCATTCCAAATCACAATTGTCATTTCAAACCCTGCATTCCCAGGTCCGGCGAGGTGTGCTTATTGAACTGTCGGAGTTAGCATTACAGATATGACTTGAACTAGAAAGAAACGCCCTGCGTGTGGTCGCAACGACCAATCCGACTGGAAGCAGCGCAGCTCTGGCATTCTGGATCTCTGGGTGTCCTGCAATCCATGACAGTCGCAGCTCTATCGAATCGTATTTGTTCGGAACATGTTTGGAGTTTAAACCATAGGGGTTTAAGGAACAGGTTAAGGGGTTAGTCTAGTGTAGGGTTTGGAAATTACACGTTCAGGCTCCCTGACGATGACTGGACGGGCATGGGGTTCAAAACTACACACACTGCACTACTGCCTACTCGGGGCTTACCTATTCCAGCGGCAGCAAAAACAAAACCAAAAAACTCATGCATTGCTAATGCCTAGGATGTGAAACCTGAGACTCAGAGTGCTATCAATGACGAATGAAATTGAGAAGCTTCTGAAATGAGCTGCAGCTCCAAGTTATAATTTCTTGAAAGGGCGATTGCTGGCTAACATCTACAAAAAGTATTATTCCGTATATGCTGGCTTGAATCATTGATTCCACATAGACTAGACTTTGATTTCAATAATTTTGACTACATTACGTATGTATACTAATACATTAGGTAGCCGACGCACATTTTCAACCTGGGCACTGCGGGAAAGTCGAGCGTCCGTGCTATGCGTGTGTCTCCTCGTCCTCCGAATCATCGAAGTCCAAAAGAACCTGCGAGTCGAACTCCGGTGTGTTGTACCTTCTCAGTGCCGGCACTTCAAGTGCACGACGGGGACCACGACCTGCCCTGCTGCTCTCATTAAGGGCACGGAGTCGTCCATAGCAGACCAGCGTGGCCCAAAACGTCGCGGCGAAGCAGCTCGCTTCAAAAGCATTGCCAGCAAGATCTGCCAGCAGGCTCTGCGGGAAGTTTTCCAGTCGTGTGTCGTCCTCCGTGAACCATGCCCCTTGCAAGCGCAACGACTCCAATGGGAGCATGCACCGGCACTCCGATGTCAAGTACCGCTCGCCCTTTGGTGTCACGCACGGCGAGTGGTTCGTTAAGTGGGCAAACTTGTCCTGCGAGATGTCGACGACCTGAAGAGTCTCGCTTGGGAAGTTCCTCACGCCAAGCTTGAACAAAGTCCTGCGTTTTCGGGCCGTCATGCACTTGAGGTACGGCCGTGTCCGAGCTGCCCGGCGGAATTTCTTTAACCAGTCCTTGGTGACGATCTTCTCACGTTTCAGGGTCCGGGTGCCCGACGAGCATGTGCTGAGGTGGCTGAAACTTGTTGCCCGGCTTGATGCGAAGGATTGTCGCCGGAATTCTCCCACCAGTCTGTCCTGCGGCTGTGACTGAGTGTCCTGCGACTCCTCGACCTGTGAGTCTTGTCGTTCTGCCCGGCGACGACGAGCCCGTCGTGTTTGGAGCTGCTGCAACTTCTTGTTGTACTCCGTGGTGAACTTCGCCATATGCACGCACCTGCATCAGAACAGAATACAAGTAGAAAGTACTTATTGCATGAGTACACCTAGAAACACACCTGCGAACCTACATTTAGCACTACGTCCCTATTTTTCAATCAAGGCAGTACAACAAGCCGTGGCATGAAAGAAGTATCTTGAAGAAACCTGATCCTCCCGTCAGACGCACCCAAGGACCTTAACTAAAACACATGTCCTGAATCAACTTCAAAACGAGAAAAACAACTGTACTGTATGTCGGTGGTAGGGGAGTAATGCAGCAGCAAATAAGCTCAATCTCACAGAACTACACCTGATTCGATGATGGCAAGGATGTGGGAAGCTACTACTCCTGCCAGAAACCAGAAAGATGAAGACGATACTCTGATACTCTGTCTTCAATTCTCCGAACTTACTGAGTAAAAAATCAGAACTACTACAATATCCCTGGAACCATGCTCCCTGCGAGGTGTACGAGGAACCATTGCCATCTAAGCATGGGCCTCGAGTTGACCAGGTACTCCGACACCGAGATCTCCTTCAGACCCAGGAGTGTGTCCATGATGCTGTTCAGCATCTTTTGTACTTCGTGTTCTGGAAGGAGTCCCTCGAAGATCCGGCGTGGAATGGCTGTCATCCACAGCCGCTTTCGACTTTGTGGAACACCGAACATTCGTGGGTCCAACTCCCAGACATGCAGCAAACGATCTGTCTTTGTGCTGATCAAGTGTCCGACATGGTCCAGGTTGGAGGGTCCAGTGCTGCCGTCGGCGTTACGGGTCTTGGTCTTCAGTCCGGCGACGTTCTCAAACAAACAGAAATTCGGTCCGACGAGGCCCGTCGACTGCAGGTAGTGAACGATGCCCTGCAGCACGGAGCCAGTGCGAAGAGTGCCGTCGGCAACGCAGGATCTGTTGGCCGACGTGGACGACGACGGGTTCAGGACAGAACAATCCTGACATGGGAAGCCCGCCGTCATGACCGTACAGCGTGGCATGCGCACGAACGTGTTCGTTTTCGAGTCCCAGATTTCCTTGTCATATTCCAGGTCCGTCGCGTTACAGAACATGCGCTCGATCTTCCTGTCCGTCGTCAAAAGGAACTGGCGTTTGGCGGGCTCCTTCTCGCAGGCGAACTTGTGAGTGAATGCCGGCGAGTCCAGCTCCCAGTGGAAACGTGCCCAGTCCCAGAACTGCTTCATGACCGTCGCAGCGATGTCCATCCCACTGCAGATCGACCCGTATTGTCCATCGAGGAGCGTGCTTTCACGCACCAAGTCCTGACAGTATGCCACGTCCTCGGGGTCGAGCCTCCTGACCCAGAGCCTGAACAAGTCCTTCGTGCGTGTTGCATGCGCCGGCAGGGTACGTGGAAAGTGTTGCAGGCTGTACTTCGGAATATGAACCTCGACTTGCTTCACCACTTCTGCAGTACGGCGATGGGGTCTGTCCGGCGTGGGTAAGTCCTCCGGCTGGAACTGCAACGCTCGCCGCAAAGCCATGGGTAAGCTACGTGTACTGTACAGCGAGTGCCAGATGTTCTCTCAGGAAGCAGGACTAAGGAACCGGGAGACGATGAGTTTGCCGATAGGTATAGGCGTTCCGAACACAAGCCCCGGCCTCTCGTCCAATTATATAATGCTCTTTATGAATCCTGCTGAACGACGTGCTTTTATCAGTATAGCTGCCCCTGCATTGCACTGTTCAGATGATGTTCTGGAGCCAGAAGACTGACTTGGCTCTCTGGAGACCATCATGAAACCAGGTCGGAAAGGTTGACCCCATTCTTCCAGCAGCAGCAAGAAACATTGAAAAACAAAGCTTTCCAAATCGACAGTAAAAGAAATCCATTGGGAGCCTCTCTGCGACTAGTCCAACCGAAAACTAAAACCACATTCAACAAGAACGAACTAACATCATAGTGTAAGCAGCATTTCAAAACATAGGACATCTGAACATTCCATCCAAGACTGCACTGAACTGTGCGGCCGAAACCGTCCTTGAAGTGCTCCGTGTGTCGCTGCCAGAGTGAGAAGGGTGTGGCCTCTGCCCCAGGGCCTGCAACATGGAAATGGAAAGCATCTAGCCAAGGAGTGTGGGGGAACAGCGGTGTATTATCCTTAGGACTTCAGACACGCCTCTGCATGTACATGTTCTGTAGAACCTACAGATTCCAAATGGCAGAATGAGCGGCCCTTTTTATCCTTGCCGAAGGGCCGTCCTTGACATGCACAAGTCGGTCGTCAATCGTGTGACAGCGGGGAACTGAACAAAAAGAACCCAACCACAAAGTCTAATACATTATTCTGGTTTTCTGCAATCTTCTTAAGTTAATTCTCTTACGAGATTCAATGAACTGATTCAATGATTCGAAACATCGGGTCATCGAACAACGTGTGTCATGCAAAACTTGCACGGGCGAGTCCACCGGCGACAACATTCGTCATCTCTTGTCTGACATAAAATCATACTTTGCGAAAGACACGTTGGAAAGTTATAGCATTACGTACACCGGGGACTTGCTACGGCTCCTCTTCTTCGTCCAGCGACTGAATTGTCCTCGTGAAACGGCCCTGCAAATCCTTCAACAAATCGAGTGAGCTGCGCCTGTCCTGCTCCAATGTGAAGCATGAACCGAAAACGTGTGCAGCGATGTCGTCGTCCAGCAAGTGCAGGTCGCGTGCTCTCTCGCGCCATGCAGTCTGGAAACGAACGAGCGCTTGTGAGATGGTCGGCGTGTGCTTGACGAAGCCCTTCGGGTCGGGAGTGAACAGCGAGCGTGTCGTCTTCGCGTAGCAATCCCACGTCACCACACCGAGTGCCCACATGTCCGCCTTCGGGCCGATCTCCACCTCTTTCATCAAAGTGAAGCTGCTGAGCAGTTAAGGGAAACGACAACAAAATGAAACACATAGTCATACTTCCTGCCAAAAAACAAGTCAATTCTTAAAGACATGGCTGTTACTAGCAAGATATGAAGTTTTTCAGGCTATGTCTTTGACTAAGAAGCTGAGTCTACGACTGCATGTGCTGACATGACTCTTCTATGAATCAAGAATCAGATCTTTGTGTCAAGTTTTCAATTACAATGGCCATTGCGAGTTTGCTAGTAGTAATGACATCAGTTGGATCCGGGAATGCCTGAGGTTGATCTGGTCCTGCAGTTCAGATCCGCAAAATCATAAAGTGTTACTAGAATGAACATACGCACCGGGCTTACTACTTTCAACTTTCTTCGACTAGGATTCATGGTCCAGGCCTTGCCGTCCCCGGAGTAAAGGCACTCGATCGGCCGGTAGTACGTCGTGTAGACTTCGTCAGCTCTGACTTTTGCTTTTCCATTGAGTGGCAAAGCTCGGCAAAAACCAAAGTCGGACAGCACCACCCGCTCGCCGAGGAGAAACACGAGGAAGTTGTTCGTTTTCACGTCCAAATGTACGATGTTTTTGCTGTGCACAAATGTAAGAGCTGCGAGTGTCTGCCGAAAGTACGTCGTTACTTGGGCTCGTCGTGTGCTCCAGGGAACTCCGTCCTGAAGGTCGTCCGTCTTCAAGTCCCGTGTGGCCTTCAAGAGGTCGCAGGAAGCCCGCTCCATTAGAATTCCCGTGTGCCCAGTCGAGGATGTCAGCAAGGCATAGAGTCGCAGAACATTCGGATGAGGTCCTATCTGGCTCAAAAGAGTGAACTCACGGGTCAAGTCCCACGTCTTTTCGAGACCGTCTTGGTGCACGTCCAACAGTGCAGTCTCCCTGTCCGGCGTGCGAACGGCCACTTTCAAGGCTAACTTCAGGCCCTGGTACGTGCAAGCGAAAATCTCCCCGTACGTGCCGCGACCCATATGTTTCTCCTGCACCAGTGGGTCCTCGGCCGTGTAGCGAAAAATGCCACGACCGTCGAAGTCCTGCGACTCTGCGACGTCCGGCAGTTCTCTGTCCATGAACGAAGCGGGGGGAACTTCCGTGTGTTTGGCCTGTCGAAATTCTTCGCGTTGGACCCGATTCTCCTGGTAGCCCTGCCTGGCCTTGCGTGTGTACTCGTCACGGAGGTCCTTTCGGTTGTGCCTCGGGGAACAGAGGAATTTTACTGGACGATTGGGTGAAAAGGTAATCCCCGAGTAAAAAGTAACATGACTTGTATTAGGACTTTTAGCTACATCTTATTAATTATGTCTGAAGTAAATAACTTTGGTACGTAGCTAAGATGGCATATTCGGGTTCCTGACCAGAATTGCCAAGATTTTACTTCCCGTGGCTTCAGATGACTTGGGGTTCTAGGCAAGGGGCACATGTGTCAGTATCTATATTGATTTTGCAGCCAAGAAGCCACTTGCGCAGATAATGTTTTGAACCGCGAAGTGATGTTTTCCGGGACAGTCGACGACGAGATTTGGGGTCCACAGAGTCCTTGCACATGTCCTGCATGAACAGCGCGTATGCCGAGGGTCGTCGTGACAGTCCCACCTCCTGTAACTTCGGCCGGGCCACCATGGCACGAGTAATACTTCGAGGATGGAACCACGAGTCGAGACATGTACAGAGACTCTTTCCGTTCCATTTATTTCAACAAAACTGAATTCTCATGGACTCCCACCGAGAATAACAACCTAGGTTTCAAGTACAAACATTTCTGGTACAATTTCCAGTTGCGCTACATGACTACTCATTATCTTGTGTGTCCGTGGGGAAAGTTACACAGAAGGTGAGTGAGGGCGCGTTGGCTCGCCATATCAGTACATGTCTGGCCTACTTAAAATACGTGCTCAATGCATGGACGACATGCTCCTGAACTTGAACCCACATCACCGCCACTGTCTCACACACGTAGCAGTGCATTACAGAAGTCTGACTAGAAGCATCAATTGCACGGATCAAACACGCGTGCAAAGCGGAATAATCCTCTTTTGGGCCCGACGAATGTGTGCATCGATGCTGAACGACGATGTGCTACGAGGAGAAAAAGTCCAATCACGGGCATGTCAAGTCCGAGTGAACTCAGGAGTCGAACCTTGTCAATCGCTCCTGCAAGTTTTCGGGTGGGTCACGTCCTTCGTGGTGCTCCACCCATGACCAACCTTGTGTTACACAGGCTCGACCGGCGGCAGCTTCACCTACTTGTGTCCATGAAATACTACGTGTAATGCTGACTACAGCTGTCTTGTACGACACCTTCCAACGACCATTCTTTGGGTCCGTCCAAACCTGTACAGTATCAGGAACCATGCTCTTCACAAGCTCGTCCGTCGTGGCATTCAGCTTTGCGTACACCCGGTCGTACTGCTGCTTTAGCTTTTTGCTGTCCTTCTCGGCCTTCTGAGTCTTGCGTCGGCGTGTGTCCTGTCCGGCCTTCCAAAAGTCCTTGTCCAGGTCCGAGACGGCGTTCTTGTACATCGTGCATACCTTGGGTCGTAGACTTTTGGCCGAAACCGTGGACCGACGGGCACTGAGCTCCTTGAGGGCCTTGTCCTGCTCGCCAATGAGCAGCGTGTCCCGAACGACGGCTTCCAAGTCCTTGTCGTCGACCTCCGGCATCCACTTGTCAGTCTGATGCCTTGCCAGGATTCGTTGAACCACGTCCTCTTCGACCAACGAGTTGTCCATGTTGAGCATGGCGGCAACAGCCAGCTGATGTCCTGCGTCCACACCTGATTTGGGTTGGGTGGCGGTCCAACCCATGTGCTGGCACAACCTGCGCAACAAAGCCTCAGAACAGGCAGCGAAGCCCTGCTCGGCGTGAAAGTCCAACGTGCCCATCTTCTTGTCCACCAAAAACACGATGCCGTTGTTGAGGTGGCTGCCCTGCGTGGAACGACCTCAGCAGTAGCAGTAGCGGCAGCAACACTCTTAGTAAAAAATGATCGCAATCGTTAAGTTTTGCGCCTGGTCAGTAAAAAGCGGTGATATCACTAGGAAGACTGGTAAAAAGACTCGAAAAGGGTAGTAGTAGTAGTAGTAGTAGTAGTAGTAGTAGTAGTAGTAGTAGTAGTGGTAGTAGTAGTAGTAGTAGCAGTAGTAGTAGTAGTAGTAGTAGTAGTAGTAGTGATAGTACTAGTAGTACTAGTAGTAGTAGTAGTAGTAGTACTACTACTAGTAGTAGTACTACTACTACTAGTAGTTGCAGTAGTAGCAGTAGTAGTTGTAGTAGTAGTAGAAGAAGTTGTAGTAATACTAGTAGTAGGAGTAGTAGTACTGGTACTAGTAGTAGTAGTAGTAGTAGTAGTAGTAGTACTACTACTACTACTACTACTAGTAGTACTTGTAGTAGTAGTACTACTACTACAAGCAATCGCAGTAGTTTACAGTAGTAGAAGGAATCTCAGCAACAGTCCTAGTAGTAGTAGTATTACTACTACTAGTACTAGTACTACTAGTACTACTACTACTACTACTACTACTACTACTACTAATACTACTGCTAGCACTAGTACTAGCACTAGTAGTATGGCCAAAAAAGTGGTAGCAGTACACACAACCACACCCTCCTTTCGTCAATACCCAAAACCTCGACGCACGTGCCATCCTGGGCTACTCAACCTAACTCTGTGAAACTTCGAATCCTTGACTGTCGAATCGCCTGAGTTGTTCAGAAACCCATAAAAAATAGCTTCAGTGCTACCCCCCCCCCGGGCCGAAACTTACAATCTGAACCGGAGAAGCCTTCCGTGTCAATCAATCATCGTCACTCATTATAGGACGAATATATATGTAGAGAATGTCCGTGTCGGGCTGACAATGTTCAACTGTACTGCAGCCGAGGCACGCAGAGGTGAAACAACTCGCAGCCGCAACACTTCCAAGTCCAAAGATGTGCTGTGCATCCAAAAGAGAGACCGAACGCCCATGTTGAATTCGAAAAACTCATGGTCCTTGTCCTTAACGATCTTGCCGGGCCATGCGAGTGCAGCCAAACGGTATGTCCGAACGATGAACAACGGGTCTGCACCTGCCAGTACAACATGTCCTTCGGGCAAAAGTCCAGAGCACCAACCTTCTTCACAAAGCGACCATCGCTTGGCCCTCCACGCCTTCATCAGTAAACTGAAGGCAGCCAAAACCTCCTGTTCCTCGGCGTGGTTGTGGGAGACCCAGTCCCTCGTCTTCGTCACGTCTGCAAGAAGCTGTGCTTCCTGCACCTCCGAGGCACTGACCTGCGTGCTGACCGACGAATCGGAACGACGACGAACTGCTTGAATCTTCTTCTTCTCGGTGTCTTTGCAGAAAAGTTTGGCCACGTCAAACGCTGCCGGCGTGTGGTAGAGCTCCGTTGACAGTGCCTCCACCCTCTCGTACATCTTGACCACGGCCTGTTGGGTCACAGCCTTCCATCCGTCCAAACGACCCAAGTCCTTCGAAGACGAATGTCGTTGCTCGGCCTCGCGCTGGACTTTATTACAGTCTTCGATGATCTTCGTGTTCAAGAGGCCCGACCAAATGCTGGTCAATACGTGTGCAACGTCCTCCGTAAGGCTCTGAAACCGGGTAGTGCAAAGATCGGCGAGGATGTACCGACTAATCGGCCCTTGGGAGAAATGACCTTCGAGCAATTTTTTTGCCATACGAGAACCACCACTGTGCGTGTCCTGGATACAAGACTGCATCTCTTTGAAAAAATCCAAGCTTGCCCGACGGAACTGCTCTTCAGCATGGACTAGTCCTGCGGTCGCACCGAAACCTCCAGTATGGTACAGCTGTGCCCCGGCCCGCAGCCGCAGGATCTGTAGTGTCAACTGCGTCATTTGGCCTGCGAGCGAGTCCTGCCAGACAAGCTCTGTCTCCTCCGGGGGTTGTGCGCGTGCCAGTGTCAGGTCGAGGCCGACACGAGATAAACCTTCCAAATTCGACAAAGTCCTGACGTGGTCCTTTGCAGTGCTCATCCAAGACCAGTGTGCCCAGCCAGAGTAGTAGTCCTTCGTCATGCCTTTGGAACGCAGCTGCTTGAGCATGAGCGAACAACGAAGCTCTTCGGGTTGCAAGACCTGGAACATCATCCTGGCTGTCGTCTTGTTGTCCTGCGAGATCACGAACTTCGTCATTAAGTGTAGACTGTTCGCGCTGCCCTTCCGCTCCTGGTCCATGCCTTGCTTGGCCTCCTGTATGGCAGAAGACTTGCTTCCACCATATGGAACCGAGGCACGGGCCTGGTTGCTGTCCTGCGAGAAGAGGTCCTTAGTGGAAACTGCCCAGTTGTGCTCCAAGCAGACCACCGTGAGAACTAAAGCCAAGACCGACCACTCTTTGTCCAGCGCGCTGTGGGCCGTCGTCAGGGAATTGAACCGACTCTTGCTGGCCTTCGTGCCCTTGATGCGGATGCAGTCCATGTCGGGTAATGTCTGCAAAAACGACCTGCGTTTCTCCTCCGTGTTGTCGTCCAGGGGGGAGAGGCCGGCGTCCAGCAGAATGTCCGGGAAGAAAAGGAGCAATATCGGGTCCGAGGGGTCCATGTTGTCCTTCATGCGATTTGCGGCTTGCTGGATCTTCAACGCCCACGAGCCCTTCTGCCAGGGTCCATACCTGATGTTGTACAGCGAGATGCACCATGTGCAGAACTTCAGGAGTCCAGCGGCCGACAAGGCCAAAGCCACGTCGTTGTGCGACCTGTGGGCGGGGTCCGAGACGTGTTCGATCCAGAGGCTCTTTTTGTTCCTCAAGAAGGAGACAGCCGCCAGCTGTGTTGCTTCTTGGTCGGTGCACAAAATCATGATCGGTGCACGTTTAGCCTTCGTGTCGTCCTCCGCGGGGCCGGCCGGCGTGCTCTGGCAGCAGCCAAAAGTCCAGCCAATGGGTCGCAAGCCGTGGTTTATGTCCTGCATCCAAGACAGTGTGGCCAGCCGGTCCTCCGCATGACCAGGTCCAACGGGTTTCTCGATCCCGAGGAACTTCTTGGAAGCCTTGTT
This sequence comes from Symbiodinium sp. CCMP2592, assembly GCA_905221615.1. Classification (NCBI taxonomy): domain Eukaryota; class Dinophyceae; order Suessiales; family Symbiodiniaceae; genus Symbiodinium; species Symbiodinium sp. CCMP2592. Next base: position 4,162 of record CAJNDT010001354.1, on the reverse strand, counting down.
CCACATAGCTTTCCACTGCTCAGCCGACAAGACGGACGATTTCTGGACCTGCTGCGTGGTCTGACTACACAGAGAAAAATGTGAAGCAAAGCTTAGAGGAAGAGCTTGTCAGCAACAGCATGCAAAACAAACGACAGAGGTTGTTACCATATAATCACCCAGGGGCCCTTTTTTGGGGGACCGGCCGGTCAACTTAAGCGGGGATCTGGCGTACCTTTTTGGGGGCCGAAATGCAGCCAAAATGTGGCCGAAATGCGTTCCTCGGCCTCCACCCGGGACCCGGTCAACTTAAGCAAGGCTGTGCGTACCTACTCATCAGTAGAAGGGCGGCCGGGAGCCTTTATCAGGCCAATCCCGAAACCCAGGGGTCAGCGGGGATACGTGTACCTATCTTTATATAAAATACAATAGAAAGACTCCGCCCCAAACCGAGCCTGAGCGGGGATACGTGTACCTCCCCTCGGAAAAACGATTTTGGTCGGACCCAGAAGCTACGAAAACGGCACCCAAAAAGGTCAACTTAAGCAAGGCTCTGACGTACCTCGCCTCTTGCCTAAAACGCCTCAGAAATATGTGTTGCTTAACAAAAAAAAGCGCCTGCGGCGGGCAGACCCAAACTTTGTCCGTCGTGTGGTTGTACACCATGATGTTCAGCCAATCGTCACTTCCCACGTGCACTGCATCTGCCACCACGCACAAAATGTCCGTCGAGAGGAAATCTGACTTGCCCTGCGTGACATAGGCGTATCGCTCCATGCGTGCTAGCCTGTGTGCGTCCATAGAAGCGTGCTTCTTGATCTTTTGTTCGTCCTGCTGTTCGCTGCTGTCCTGCACGGTGAACGCATGTCCTTGCAATGTGGAGGTAAGTGTCCTGCGTGTGGCATTCGATGAACTCGCAACCTCTTGTCGAAAACTCGTGGACGACCGACGATATCCGGAGGTGCTCCTGAAACAACAGGGGGAATATCAATTTTCGGGCTTTCAAGACACAACCCTACATCTTAAAACCCCGGAACCCTCCAAACCCTTCAAACCCTCCAAACCCTCGAATCGAAACCTCTCTCCTAAGCTGCATCACTTGCTTCACATTCAAAGATGTCCAGCAGGAATGCGTGTCGTCCGACGAATCCATGGCACGTGCCAAAGCCGCCAACAAGTAGTACTTCGTCCTCAAACTAGATGACTTGCGAGTGTCTCCAATTGTCCGACGGGTGCAGTCCACATTCACATCCTGCAGCACGTCCATGAATCGGGAACGATCGCGGTGTAGTACTTTAGCAAGTAAACTGTTTTGCAGTACAACCTCGTCCACGTCCAGCGAACCTCCTTTGAACGGCAGCACCAGAGTGTTTCCGTCCCACGTGAATGAGAAGTCCTGCGGGGTCTGCAGGAACAAGGAAGCGAGGCCTTGAAGCAACTCCCCGGCCAGCTTGGATACCTCCTCTGCCGGCTTCTTCCATTTGGCATCTTTGCGCATACCCTGGTGCCATTGATGCAAAAGAACAATCGTTGCAAAGCTCGACGTGGCAAACTCTGTACAACGTGTGCTTCGTCCAGCTGCTACCTCTTCCATCTGGTCACCCGTGTGCTCCTCATTGTCCGCTTGCTCGTTGTCGTCCTCCATGTCGTCCTGCATCTGCTGCGAGGATGCCTTTCGTTTGGTGCCCTTCTTCTCGGCGTTTGCAGCGTGCTCCTGCTGCTTGAGGAGGGAGAACGAACTCTGGAGAAAGTGCGACTCGATCTCTTTTTTCAGAGCGTCCTCCGTGTCTGTCCAGCAGGGCCATGCAATCGTGAAGAGCTTGTTCCTGAACGTCGACACACTGCCTGCGAGGAAATTTCGAGACTCGTGTCCTCCGAGGAAGTCCACAAACCAACGCATGTGCCAAAAACGATGTCCATCCGTTACCTTGGTCTGCGGCTCTTTGAACTTGTAGCTCTCGCCCTTGAGGCTTCCGTGTGTCCCGCAGGGAATGCAAAATGCAACTGTCCGACGCTTGTCCGACGCAGAGCTGAAAAAAGCTGGAGGTCCTGAAGAAGAGGGTCCATCGGCAGAAGCGGGCTCCAGCATCTGATAGCGAGTGGATCAATTCTACAGTCTGTTTCTGGTGAACGAATGTAGCAAAACTTTATAGGCTATGTCCCAGGAAGTATATGTGACATCTGCCAAACCAAGAGAAAGGGAGGCTCTGCAGGCATGCAGCTTTTATTCTGGAAGCCCAAAGACAGCGGCAACGAATCGCTGATGTCGCAAGGCAGTGCTCACACCACGTGTCATGGGTCTGTGTTCTTCTGCAACATGTATGTAGCACATACTGCAAGGCACCGCAAGGAAGTCATTATTGCAGTCAGCCATTCATCGCACGTATTCTTTTATGCAGCTTGCAAGTTGCCGGCTTCACGGCCCCAGTGAAACTCGTGCCTGTCCACTCACTCAGACACAATGGGTCGAACGGCGAGGCGAACGACATTGTGCTTTTCGAGTGAACAAACTGGACAGAACAACGAGTAAAGTCAACCCCAAACTCAAGACACACTGAACTACCAGGAGAGAGTGCATTATGCACTCCGGACCGACGGGGTGCCCTGCGGCACATTGTCGCCGAGGCCAGCCGTGGTGTCTGCGTCCGACGACAAGTCGAAGGTCCACTTGGCCTTCATGTCCGGCAAAGTAGGAAAGAAACTCGCGCATTCAAAACTGAACAACGAGTTATGCTGTCCATCTGAAATGACACAGTCCACCGCAAAAGGGTCGTCCAATTGCCACGTCTTGTTGTCCGGGAGAGTAGGAAGCTCGTGGCTGAGGTACGACTCGTTGGGTACGAACTCCGAGCGGGAACGGCGAGGGTGTCCATCTTGTGTGGCAAAGACGTGGCAGTACAACGTGTTGTTCTCAAGTGACCAGATGTTGTACCTGTCCCGGTCAACACTGATAGCCTCCGCCGAGTTCACCGCAGCTATGTAGTTGCGACCAACGTCCTCCATGCGGGCCCTCGCTAACTTGACCAACGTGGACTGATAGCGAATGTCCGCACGAGATGGCAAGGACGCCGACTTGGCTGCCCAGAACTGGATCTCGAAGAGGGTCCGTACGACGGGTTCGTCCTTCTGTACGTCCTCCGCGAGCTCCACACCGCAATGCTTGAGCATTAAGCTCGCCATCTCAAGCGGCAAACTGCCCCATTTGGTGCACTTGCCCTTCCATCTCAGTCCACCGGTCTCCTCCTTCTTGGCAACGTCCTTCAGAAGACCATTCAACGAGCCCGAGCGGATCAGACCAGCGAGTGGAGAAATCCAAGTCGGGTTCTGGGTCAGCGTGTCTTGAATGAACCGCATGTCCACGTCGAGTATGGTGCTTTTGGAGTGCTGAACGGCGGATGCGAACGTCGCCTCGTTGCGCTCCCGGGTCTTGATGTCCTTCGCTTTCTGCTTCGCCAGCTGCTTGAGGGTGGGCTTGCGGGGGCCGGCATCACGAGGCATGCTGGGCAAGGTCCGTCGAGGAAGAACGACGGGGGAAGGATGATAAGACTGCACGAAGACTCAACGCACAGGCAGGACGGCTTCGGAAAACCAAACAATCAATCAAGCCCTGCTGCTGGGTGGTCTCACAGTGCATTGGGACTGGACGAACATGGCAAGCAAGACACAAAGCGTAGACCGCACGAGAGCACAGTGCCTGAAACGAGAAGGCTCAGCGGCAGCGATGCCGGCCAATGGAGTCCGTGTCCTCCATATGAACAGGACAACAGCGATTGCAAGAGCGCCTTCCTCCAGCTGGTTGACTACTGGTCTAGTAATTACTCGTAGCAATACTAATCCAGATTGCGAAGAGTAGTACTAGCAGCAGTACCACTACTCATTAAAGAAAGGAAAAACCAGTAGGCCGAAATTGCAGTCCCTATTAGTTGAAGTAGAAGTATTAGTAGTAGTAGTAGTACTAGTAGTACTAGTAGTAGTAGTAGTGTACTAGTAGTAGTAGTAGTAGTAGTAGTAGTAGTAGTAGTAGTAGTAGTCGTAGTAGTAGTACTAGTACTAGTACTAGTCGTAGTAGTAGTAGTAGTAGTAGTAGTAGTAGTAGTACTAGTCGAAATAGTAGTAGTAGTAGTAGCAGTAGTACTGGTTAGCTAGTAGTAGTAGTAGTAGTAGTAGTAGTAGTAGTAGTAGT
>CAJNDT010001353.1:0-62569 GCA_905221615.1 Symbiodinium sp. CCMP2592 | reverse complement strand
TTCCAGCCTTCCTCCAGCCCCAGGCCAGCCTGCCTCGCCCAAAGGGTTGGAAGGCTGGAGGGGGGAAGGCTAAGGCTGAGGGCTGGGTCTGGAAAACTGGAAGGCTGGAGGGCTGGGCTGGAGGAGGGCTGGAGGAAGGCTTGAAAACTGGCTGGAAGGCGGCTGGCTGGGTTGGAGGAAGGCTTGACAACTGGTTGGAAGGCTGGAAGGTTGGAAGGTGGAGGGCCGGAAGGCTGGGGCTGGATGGGGCTTGGGGTTGGAGGAAGGCTGGAAGGCTTGAGGAAGGCTGGAGGGCTGGCTCGGTTTGGCTTGAACCTAAAGCTGAAAGGTTTGGCTTCTACCTGAACCCTAAACCCTTAAACCCTAAACCCCAAAATCCTCATTGTTGCTTTCCTACTGGTTGCTCCTCCTTGTGACGTTTCACTTGTCAGACTCCGAACCATATGCCTCGCCTGGATTGTCCGAGTGTGAGCGCCGAAACCCCAAAATCCTAAACCCCAAACCCACCAAAGATCTGCAAATTTCCGGATATTTTATTTCGAGGCGGGCCCGGGCGATGTTTCACGGAGGTAGTGTAATATACCTGTTTAACCTACTTAAATATCCGTGTATTTAAAAACAGACGCCGTAGTAGTAGTAGTAGTAGTAGTAGTAGTAGTAGTAGTAGTAGTAGTAGTAGTAGTAGTAGTAGTAGTAGTGGTAGTAGTAGTAGTAGTAGTAGTAGGCTTCCTCCTCCTCCTCCTTCTACACCATCAAGCTACATGCAAGTGTACACTATATACTTGACGGACAAATGCCAAGCCTATAACCTGCACTAAACAACCTGCAACCTTCATGAGCGCTCAAATCCTGAAGCCCCAGACCCTGAAGCCCAAACCCAACCTTTGACGCCTCAAGCCCGCCTCAAGACGCCATTGTTCTTAAAGCCTTTCAACGCCGTAAGTCCTAAACCCTTCAGCCTCGACCCGCCCGCTGACGGCTGAAACGCAGGCTGGCTACGAAGCCACTCCAAGCCCAGGCTAGGCTGGTTTTGCGTGTGGTATACGGTTTAGGGTGAAGGGGTCTGTGGCTGTGGGAGCTACCTCAATGACGGAATGGCAATAGAGTCTAGGCTAGTATAGGAAACTAAATCGTGCTTGGCGGCTCCGGGAGACGTTTTCAGGTAGATGTAGGGTTATACGCACGCTAAGGGTAGATACGCCCCAAAACGCTACACCCTGAGCCCTGGACCCTCAACCATATGGCAACTTGAGATTCCATTTATGTCTGACGCCCGGACTTAGAGGCTCCAGGGCCATAGTAAGTAGGTGAGAAACGGCCTCGTAGATGCCCTAACTGTGACAGCTTCTTGGTCTTGTGCATACCGATTTACGGCGTACTCCCTAAGTCCCCCGAGACTAAAAGAAAGTCTTCATGCTGAACCCAAGAACGTGTATAGGTCAATCCAGAAGTTAGGAAAGGCATATGCCCTCCACCCTTCATTTTGGTGTGGCAAGCATTGCTCTGTGGGGCTAAAGTTAAGAGTGTTGGCATGATTTTGGCTTTAGGGTTTAAACTTTAAGGTTTGGGGGTGGGCAGGGTTTGAAGGCTTTGGTTTTATGCTTTACGCCAACGCCTAAGCTGCCACCGTACCATGCATACAGTGCGGAGAAACGGCATTGATCAGGCTTTGCGGCTCAGTGCTTAGAGTGGAAGGCTGTTCCTTCGGCCATTGAAGATCAAGTGAGGCTAGCATATCTACTTTGCTATTTTCTCCACACAACACAGACACTAAACGCATGAAAATGAGCTCCCATGTTGTGTTCAGCAGCGATCGCTCCGTGACATCGTGTCTGCCCTTTATTGTAACCCCTTAACCCTAAAGCCCCAAGCTTCCAGAAACATCTCCATGGCACCAACAACTCCCGGATGCAAGTTCCAATTTCACTGCGCTCGACGTGCCCCAAGCAGAGTTTGGGGTTTAGGGGTTTAAGGGTTTGGGGTTCAGGCGTTTAGGGGGTAGGGTGCAGGGTGTAGGGATTTAGGGCGATAGAGTTGCAAGAAATCCTGACCCCTTCATCCTAAACACGAAGCCCTAAAGCCCCAGGCCCTGAACAGCAAAAAAGAAACTTGAACTTCTGGCAATAAGCTCCAAGGTTAACACGAAATTCTAGGCCTTGTAATCCCCACCCCCTAAATCCTAAGGTCCTAAACCCTTCCGTGCGTGCGTTCGTGACCGACCGCAAAACCCCACAAAGACCAAGAAAAAAGGTCGACCGCCCACCAACCACCGCCAAAACCACTGCTCACCATCACTCCACCATCTTTTCGTCACCTCCCTCACTGCTCCGCTGCATAAATGGTTTAGGGATCTTGTGGGACATGTGGGTCCGTAAGCCACTTTGGGATTGTTCTTTATATACCTTCTTTGGAAAAGTTAATGGTTATGGGTTTGACTGACTTCAGGATGGGACACCAGAAAATTTCCTGATAAGATTTCCTGAACACAGTGCACGGCTTCCATGACATCATTCCTCAAATACGTCGCGGTGTCTTCCTCATGCGGCATCTCGGCAGGCTTGGACACGGAGAGGCCAAGAAGCGTGGCTTCTTCGGGTGAGGCATCAGACACGTAGCGCAAGCATGGTTGGGCCTTATCAGGGCCAGTAGTAGACTTCACTGTCACCAAAAAGCATCCTCAGATGGTTTACTTAAGTGCCCGTTTAGCGACTTTCTTGCGAGGGCACAGTACGCAAGCCCAGTATATACCTGCCTTTGTTTTGACGTGTGATGTGACAGAGTGTTGGCCTCCTTGACAGGCATGCGGAGCTACACTTCGCAGCCCGCTTCTCTGAAACTATGTTAGACAGGCTTTCTGCGAACCCTGTGTCCCACACGAAGTCCACATCTTCTGTCTGCCGCAACAGCATCAAGCATTGACTCGCTATCACTCATGCTCAGGTTGTTGCCTTGGTTGCTTCGTCTAGACTAAGTTGACTAAGTAGACGTCTACATACATGATTATATCCGCTCATGGCAGCTCGGATCGGGCGTTTTTTCGTTGACCCAACTGAGGTGAGCACCCTCCTATCACTCCTATGAAGTCTGCCCCTCGAGACGAAATCAGCAAAGGCGATTCATGGGTTTGAATATGGTCGAGTTGTGATTAGTTAGTATCAACATCATTTCGTCTTGTGTGCAGAAAATGACTTCTATGATCTTATAGTTGTTAAGGAATTAGCAAGTAGTCAGATATGTAAACAATAATCATGCGTAGCCATCCATTCAAAATGAAAGGATATGCCGTCCACAATGTTAAGCCACCCCAGGTGGCTTACCATAGATAGCTGCAATCATTGGGTTCTTGGTGTGGCCGGCTAGATCTGGAAGAGCATCGGTCACCGTAGCCGTGTTTGGCTAAGGTTTTTTTTTACGGCTCTCCATCGGCCGTGCAAGTGTGGAACGCCATGGGAAATTGCGCAAGCAGGGCGCAACCGGCGGTGCATCGTATGTTTTTCCCTATGTATGTAGTGAAAGTCTCCGATTTCCTCCAGATGGGCTCGGGAGCTCCATTGTCACATGCTGAGCTGAAGGAGCGAGGTTTGCTCCACAAATGGGAGAAAGGAATGTATACCATTTTCATTTCCCATCAATGGCTTGGTCGGCAGCATCCAGATCCAACGGGTGCTCAAATGCTGGTTTTCCGTCACTTCGTGGAGCGACTGGCGGAAGGCTTGATGATCGAAGGGGACGTGGTGTCGGCGTCTTACGGTCAGCGCCTGACCTTATCGGAAGATATACGCAAACACATTTTGGAAGGATACCTGTTCTTGGACTGGTTTGCTATCCCACAAATTACCGCTCGCATACATGGTGTGAACGAGGAGACTACTAGGTCGGATGCTTCACAAGCTGTCAGAAGCATTCCTGCATATGTGGAATGCGCGGACCTGTTTGTGGCTTTGGTGCCTTATGTGAAGCACGAAGACCAGAGATGGTGCAACCAGTCGAGCTGGATAGCTCGTGGTTGGTGTAGAGCGGAACTATGGTTTCACATGCTGGCTTCCAAACCTGACACAAGCGCAATCATCGTTTTTGCAGAAAAAGAGGCAAAATTTATGCTTGCCCTTGAATGGTTAAAAAATTCCGTGATCAGTGGTGACTTTACTGTCGAGGCTGACCGTCTGGTAGTTGCTTCGTTGGCAAAAAAAGCACTGCAGAGGAAGATCCAAAAGCTGAAAAGCACCGGACCTTTGAGCAAGTACCGCTTTTATGTGGCACATCAGTCCAAGATGCTGGGCCAAATACACCCGGATTATCGACTGCAAGCATTTCTGAATGACTTTCAGTTTTCGAGTCTGGAAGAGGCTTCTCGAGATGAAAGTGGCATGAACGGAGTTCTGTGCGCCATGTTTTGCGGTGACCAAACGATGCTACGGCTGCTGGCCACTGCCAAAGCAAACATGAATCTCAGTGCCAGAGGTCTTGCTGAGCTTGGATATTTTGATGGTCAGACCCTACTTTTGATGGCTGCCAAATCCAACCAACCCGCGCCGGTCTTGCAAACACTCATTGAACTTGGGGCGGATGTGAAGGCAATTTCCAATGTGGGTGCCGTCGTGGCGAGTTTTGTTCGCTCTCCGGACCAGTTGAGAGTAGTCATGGAGGCGCGTGCTGATGTGCATAGCAGCTATGAACCCTATGGTTGCACAACACTCACAGTGGCCGCCTCCAGTGCTGGCTCAGACACATCAACTGTGGCAGCATTGTTGAAGGTCAGGTGTGATCCAAATCCACCCAGACATGGACTTGGCCAGAGTCCGTTGATGATGTCCGTTCTCTACTCCCGTGGTGAGAAGTCTCCACTAGAGACTGTGCGGCTTCTTCTTGAAGCTAGGGCGGATGTGAATGTTGGTGCGGAGCCCACTGGCATGTTTCAGTCCATTTGTCAGGCAGCCATTGTGGAGGTTGACAAGCTTGGCAGAGAACATAGTTTTCACAGCAAACGAGGTTTCACTATTCTTCAAGGCTTGACTCCTCTTTGCCATGCTGCATGGATTGGAGATCCTGAAATGACCCAGCTACTTCTGGACTTCGGTGCTGACCCGCGGATACCTTGCGGCATCGGGCTATTTCCAGACGATTTGGCAGAGGAGAATGGACACTACCACTTGCTCCCAATGCTCCTTGTGAGTATTTAGCAGCTGAAACATGCTAAAGCAACTTAAAGCCACAAAAGTGGTTCAGCAGATTTTTCGTCAAAAAAGAGCTGCTTGATATATACACCATGGTGTCTCCTTAACTTTCATGTTGAGGAGTTTAGGGTGTCGGGCTTGGGGCTTCAACTACAGAGGCAAAAAGGGAACTGTTTTTGGACCGAGTGTGGCTTTCCCCCGAAATCCCTCTTGCCGTCCTCTGCCTTGCTCACCCAAACGGAGAACTCATTTGTACAGCTGAGCCTCGTTGTGGTTTGATTTTGTTGTTGGCTTGTTACTGTTGGTCTCATACAGGTCTGACAACGAGCAACGGGTTTTGTGTTGTAAGGTTTCGGTATCCGGGTTTAATGGTTCTCAACGACTGGAAAGTCGCCTAAGCACTTTGCAAGTAGGCTCGCAACTAACTTAAATCGCCGAGCAGGTATTTCAGCGTCTATAGTGCTGGGGGCTTTATTAGGGTTGCTCCCCAAATTCAAGCGTCATCTGCTCACAGCAGGCCCCGAAGACCTAGAAGATAGATTGTAGATGAGAAGTGTGTCGCGTCTTTGGACATTACTGTTACTTGAGGGTTGTGTTTTATGTGGATGATGATGATGTTCCACCTTTCAGGCTTCGGCTGTAGTGCACAGTTCACAACTTGGCTCTATATTTCTGGGCCCTGAATCCCAAATTTTACAGCCCAACGCCAAACCCTACGCCCGAAGTCCTGCAAAGGACAGGGCTCTGCAACATCGGGGCCTTAAAAATTGGAATAGGGTTTGGAGTTTGAGGATATATTATAGTAAAAATGATAAGTAACGCAAGGGAATAATATTCGTGATGAATCAGGCTTCTATAGTAGACGCTTAAAGCCTAGAAAACATGCCAGCGCGCAGGCGGCAAATGGCCGAATTCAACCAATGTCGACAATGGTGCGCCGCTGCTTCTGTGGGACTCGGGCTTTAAAGGGTTTAATAATAGGGGCAGGGCGGTGTTTCTCCCTGGTTCAGGGCGCGTCTCAGGGCTTCAGGACATGCGGTCAGCCTACTAACACTGCTACTACTACTACTACCACCACTACCAGAAGACTGTGCAAAGTTCAAGCACACTGCAAGTTTGATACCGCCAACGTCCACCCTTGAGCTTTTGCCTGTGGGGTTCCAAGGTTGAGGGTTTGCAAGGGTGTTGAAGGTTTTCGGTGTTGAGGCTTTCAAGAGGGTGTTGAAGGTTTTGCCATTGCATCTAGTCCCCATCGAAACTTGTCGGCATCATGCTTTTGGCCAGGGATCGTGCTGAAGTACTAGTAATATTTGCAGTATTATAATGAAGATCTTTATGTGAAATCACAACCTTACTTCGGTGGGTTTGTCGTGTTCTCCAAGCAAACACCTCGGGCTGCGTTTCCTCGGAAGCAGCGGCCTCGGCTCGGACCCGGCCAAGTGGGCGAAGGCCGCGAGGGTTTAGGGTTTAGGGTTTAAGTGAATTGAAGGCTTTGGACCCCCGCGAGGGTTTAAGTGAATTGAAGGCTTTGGACCCCCGCGAGGGAACATAGGGGTTAGGGTTTAGGGTTTAGGGTTTAAGGTTTAGGGTTTAGGGTTTAGGGTTTAGGGTTTAGGGTTTAGGGTTTAGGGTTTAGGGTTTAGGGTTTAGGGTTTAGGGTTTAGGGTTTAGGGTTTAGGGTTTAGGGGTTTAGGGGTTTAGGGGTTAGGGTTTAGGGTTTAGGGGTTAGGGTTTAGGGTTTAGGGTTTAGGGTTTAGGGTTTAGGGTTTAGGGTTTAGGGGTTTAGGGGTTTAGGGTTTAGGGTTTAAGGTTTAGAAGCTTGCTGCAAGCTTGCAGCAACTGCAGCAGCTCATGGTAAACCCAGACACCCAAAGAGTAAACCCACTTAAAAAACCCAGCTTTCAATCCCATTTATTTAAAACCCAGCCGTTACATTTGTTTTAAACTTAGCCGTTAAACCAAATCCTTAAACCTTGCTTTTAAACCCAGCCCCTAAACCCAGTCCCTAAACTCAGCCACTAAACCCAACCACTAAACCCAGCCACTAAACCCAGCTTCCAAACCCAGTCCTTAAGCCCAGCCTTTACACCTAGCCTTTAAAATTCTTATAAACTTTACCATTAAATGCTGCCATTAAACCCAGCTTTGAAACCCAGCCCCTAGAGCTGCTTGCAAGCAGTAGCAATATTTTCGAAGCAAAATTGCAACTTTCGCAAACCTATGAACCTTAAGTCGGAAACTACACAGCTTGAATTTTGAACCCTTAAAATCTAAATCCTCAAGCCCGAAACCTTGAGCTTTAAACTTTTAAACCTTAAACCTAAGGTTTGAAATTTAAGGGTTCACCGGTTTAAGGATTGAAAGCTTTAAAGCTTAGCGGTAAAGGATATGAGTTTTAAGAGCTTTGCTGCCTGCCCTGGACTACTTTGCCCTATGTGTTTCTGAAGAAGTCACTTCAAGGTCATGACCAATCACTTGCTGCTGCGAGCACACACATGTGTGGTGCAGAATAAGTCAATTGCACATGTGTGTTTCTGAAGAAGTCATTTGAGGGCTGTGAGCACACACATGCATCGTGAGAAAAAATCGATTGAGGGTTTTGAATATTCTACAAATTTTGGCCAATCATAGAAGCTCGAAAAGGGTGCCACAGAGGGGCTTTGCCTGCAATCTCAGGCGCTCTAAGAGGGTGCCAACCCAGCCCACAGAGGGGCTTTGCCTGCAATCTCAGAGGCTCTAAGAACGTGCCACAGAAAAACCTGTGCCTGCAATCTCGGAGGCTCTAAGAGGGTGCCAACCCAGCCCACAGTGGGGCTTTGCCTGTAATTTCAGAGGCTCTAAGAGGGTGCACCCAGCCCACAGAGGGGCTTTGCCTGCAATCACAGAGGCTTGTAAGAGCAAGAATCAGCCCCCAGGGGTTTTGCTTGCAATCACTGAGAGGCTCTAAGAGGGTCCCAACCCAGCCCACGGAGGGACTTTGCCTGCCCGACCGCTTTTTGCTAAGAGGGGTTTTGGCAGCTCAATACAGCCTTCTCAGAGCCTCCAAGAGGAGATTCCCCAGCCCACAAAGGGGCTTTGCCTGCAATCATAGGGGAGCAAAGAGAAGCTCCCAGAGGCGGAGAGAGGCTCCGAGAGGGGCTTTGCCTGCCATCTCAGAAGCTCTACAGCCCTCTCAGAGCTTCCAAGAGAAAATTCACCAGCCTACAAAAAGGGTTTTGCCTGCAATCTCAGAGGCTCCAAGAAAAGGCAAAGCTCCCAGAGGCAGTTGACTCCATTCCCAGAAGCTATAAGAAGTTCTAAGCGGGGTCTTGGCAACCCAATACAGCCTTCTCAGAGCCTCCAAGAGGATATTCTCCAGCCCAGAGAGGGGCTTTGCCTGCAATCTCGGAGGCTCTAAGCAGCAGCAGCAGCAGCAGGCCCTCGGTTGCACTTTGGCGATTCCACGTAATCGTAGATTCGTGGCCGTGGCCGTGGCGATGAGAACCTCCAAGGGGGTCTTGCACTGCCCACAAAGGAGCTTTGCTTGCTCGCTCAGAAGCTCTAAGAAGGGTCCTGACAGTGGGCTACAGCCCTCTGAGAGCCTCCAAGAAGGTCTTCCCCAGCCCACAGAAGAGCTTCGCTTGCTCTCTCAGAGGCTCTAAGAGTGGTCTTCATAGTGGGTTACAGCCCTCTGAAAACCTCCAAGAGGGTCTTCCCCAGTCCACAAAGGAGCTTTTGCTGCTCTCTGAAATGCTTAAGAGCGGTCACTCAGCCTTCTGAAATTCTCCAAACTATTTTCCCCCACCCATAAAGGAGCTTTTGCTGCTCGCTCTGAAGCTCTAAGAGAGGTCCTGACAGTGGGCTACAGCCCTCTGAAAGCCTCCAAGAGGGTTTTCCACAGCCCACAGAGGAGCTTCGCTTGCTTTCTCAGAGGCTCTAAGAGTGGTCTTCATAGTAGGTTACAGCCCTCTGAAAGCTTCCAAGAGGGTTTTCACCAGCCCACAAAGGTGCTTTTGCTGCTCTCTGAGATGCTTAAGAGCGGTCACTCAGCCTTCTGAGATTCTCCAAACTATCTTCCCCCACCCATAAAGTAGCTTTTTCTGCTCGCTCTGAGGCTCTAAGAAGGGTCCTGACAATGGGCTACAGCCCTTTGAAAGGCTCCAAGAGGGTCTTACAGAGGAGCTTTTGCTGCTCTTTCAAAGCCTCCAACAAGGTCTTCCCCAGGCCGTCGCGATGGCGATTCCACGTAATCGTGGATTCGTGGCCGTGGCCGTGGCGATGAAAGCTTGCAAGGGGGTCTTGCACGGCCCACAAAAAAGTTTTTGCTGCTCTCTCAGAAGCTTTAAGAAGGGAAATGAGAGTGGGCTACAGCCCTCTGAGAGCCTCCAAGTAATGCTCGCTCAGAGGCTCTAAGAGGGGTCCTGACAGTTGGCTACAGCCTTCTCAGAGCCTCCAAGAAGGTCTTGCACAGCCCACAGAGGAGCTTTTGCTGCTCTCTCAGAAGCTCTAAGAAGGGAAATGAAAGTGGGCTACAGCCCTTTGAGAGCCTCCAAAAAGGTTTCCCCCAGCCCACAGAGGAGCTTTTGCTGCTCTCTCAGAGACTTTAAGAAGGGTCCTGACAATGGGCTACAGCCCTCTGAAAGCCTCCAAGAATGTTTTCCCAGCCTACAGAGGAGCTTCGCTTGCTCTCTCAAAGGCTCCAAGAATGGTCTTCAGCCCTCTGAGAGCTTCCAAGAAAAGTTTCCCCAGCCCACAAAGGTGCTTTTGCTGCTCGCTGAGAAGCTCTAAGAGCGGTCCTGGCAGTGGGCTACAACCCTCTGAGATTCCAAATTTTCTTCCCCCTCCCACAAAGGAGCTTTTGCTGCTCGCTTTGAAGCTCTAGAAGGGTCCTGACAGTGTGCTACAGCCCTCTGAAAGCTTCCAAGAAGGTCTTACAGAGGAGCTTTTGCTGCTCTTTCAGAGCCTCCAAGAAGGTCTTCCCCAGGCCGTGGCGATGGCGATTCCACGTAATCGTGGATTCCTGGCCGTGGCCTTGGCGATGCGAGCTTCAGCCCACAAAGGAGCTTTGCTTGCTCGCTCAAAGGCTCTAAGAAAAGTCTTGACAGTGGGCTACAGCCCTTTGAAAGCTTCGAAAGCATTTTGCACAGCCCACAGAGGAGCTTCGCTTGCTCGCTTAAAGGCTGTAAGAGGTCCTGGCAGTGGACTACAGAGGAGAGAGCCTCCAAGAGGATCTTGTACAGTCCACAGGGGAGCTTCGCTAGCTCGCTCAGAAGCTTTAAGAGGGGTCTTGACAATGGGCTACGGCTACAGCCTCTGAAAGTTTTCGGGTGCCCACAAAGGAGCTTTTGCTGCTCTCTCAGAAGCTCTAAGAGGGGTCCTGACAATGGGCTACAGCCCTCTAAGAGCCTCCAAGTGCTGCTCGCTCAAAGGCTCTAAGAAGGGTCCTGACAGTTGGCTACAGCCCCCTAAGAGCTTCCAAGGGAGTCTTGCACAACCTACAAAGGAACTTTTGCGACCCGAAAGGATGTGAAATCTGAGGTGCTGGAAGCTCCAAAAGGAAGTGAAACCTGAGGTCTCGGAGGCACCCAAAGGAAATGAAAGCTGAGGCCTCGGAGGCCCCCCAAAGAAGGGGAATTCTGAAGTCTCGGAGGTCCTAAAAGAGGGGAAAGCTGAGATCTGGGAGGCCCAAAAAACGGTGAAATTTGACGTTTCGGAGATACCAAAAGAAATCTGAGGCTCGGAGGCTCCAAAAAAAGGTGAAATCTGAGATCCCGAAGGCTCCAAAAGGAATTGAAGCCTGAGCTCTCGGAGGCACCAATAGCAAGTGAAACCTGAGATCTCGGAGGTTCCAAAGGGAGGTGGAACCTGAGGACTCGGAGGCCCCAAAGAAATGAAATCGAAGATTTTGAAACTTCAAAAAATGAGAATTCTGAGGTTTCGGATGCCTCAAAGGAAGTGAAATTTGAGAGATCTCGGAGGCATCCAAAAGAAATGAAATCTGAGGCTCGGAGGCCCCCAAAGGAGATGAAATCTGAGATCTCGGAAACCCCTAATGGACGTGAAACCTGATATTTCGGAGATATCAAAAGGAATGAATTCTGATGTCTTGGAGACCCCAAAGGAAATGAAACCTGAGGCCCGGAGGCCCCAAAGGTCGTGAATCCTGAGGTCTGGGAAGCCCCAAAAGACATGAAATCTGAGATATCGGAAGCCTCAAAAGAAGTGAAACCTGAGACCTCGGAGGCACCAAAAGGAAATGAAATTTGAAATCTTTGAGAAACCAAAAAAAAATGAAATCTGAGGTCTCGGAGGTCTCCTTAGGAAAAGAAATTTGAGATTTCTGAGACCCCAAAGGGAGGTGTAATCTGAGACCAAAGGGGCGAATCTTGAGGTCTCGGAGTCCCCAAAGGAAGTGAAACCTGAGATTTCGGAGGCCCTCGGAAGGGAAATCTGAGGTCTCGGAGGCTCCAAAGAAGGCGAAACCTGAGGACTCGGAGACCCAAAGAGGAGAGGAGACCTGAGATCTCGGAGACTTCAAAGAAAAGTGAAATCTGAGGTTCCGGAAACCTCAAAGGAAGTGAATTCTGAGATTTCGGAGGTCCCAGAAGAAGCGAATCCTGAGGTCTGAGGTCTCGGAGGCTCCAAAGGATGGGAAATCTGAGATCTCGGAAACTTGTAAAGGAGGTGAAATCTGAGCCTCGGAGGCCTTTAAAGGAGGGAAACCTGAGGTCTCGGAGGGACCCAATTACTCTCTTAGAAATTTTAAGAAGATAAATGAAAATGGGCTACAGTCTTTGAAAGCTTCCAAGTGCTGCTCATTCAGAGGCTCTGAGAAAGGCCCGGACAATTGGCTATAACCCTCTCAAAGCCTCCAAAAGGGTCATCCCCAGCCTACAGAATTCACTCAGAGGCTTTAAGAAGGATCCTGATACTGGGCTACAGCCCTGTGAAAGCTTCCAAGAAAGTCTTATACAGCCCCCAGAGGAGCTTTTGTTGCTTACTCAAAGATTCTAGAAGGGGTCCTGATAATAGCTTCCAAAAGGGTCTTGCACAACCCATAGAGAAGCTTTTGCTGCTCGCTCGCATTATTTAGATTCTCATCGTTTGGGTTCATCACTTCTATTTACTTAAATCTTCCTTCGGAGGCTCATCACTTCCATGCATTTAAACCCTTTTTCGGGCCCTCATCACTTCAATTTACTTAAAACTATCCTTCATAGGATCATCACTTCCATTTATTTAAACCCTCATTCGAGAATTTCATCATTTCAATTCACTTAAACTCTCCTTCGGGTGCTCATCACTTCCATTTACTTAAACCTTCCTTCGGGGACTCATCACTTCCATTTACTTAAAACCCTCATTCGGGGGCTCATCACTTCCATTTACTTAAAATCCTCCTTCATAGATTCATCACTTCAATTTACTTAAAATCCTCCTTGATGGGTTCATCACATCAATTTACTGGAACCCTCCTTCGTCATCGTTTGGACTCATCACTTCCATGTACTTAAACCCTCCTTCGGGTGCTCATCACTTCCATTTACTTAAACCTTCCTTCGGGGGCTCATCACTTCAATTTACTTAAACCTTCCTTCGGGGGCTCATCACTTCCATTTACTTAAACCCTCTCTGAGGTGCTCATCACTTCCATTTACTTAAACCCTCCTTCGGGTGCTCGTCACTTCCATTTACTTAAATCCTCCTTCGGGGGCTCATCACTTCAATTCACTTCAATTCCTCCTTGATGGATTCATCACATCAATTTACTTAAACCTCCTTCGGGGGTTCATCACTTCATAAACTTTAACCCTCATTCAGGGGCTCATCACTTCCATTTACATAAACCCTCCTTCGGGGGTTCATCACTTCAATTTACTTAGATTCCTCCTTCATGGGTTCACCACATCAATTTACTTAAACTCTCCTTCGGGGGTTCATCACTTCAATTTACTTGAACCCTCCTTCGGGGGGTTCATCGTTTGGGTTCATCACTTCCATTTACTTAAACCCTCCTTGGTCATCATTTGGGTTCATCACTTCCATTTACTTAACCCCTCCTTCGGGTGCTCATCACTACCATTTACTTAAACCCTCCTTTGGGGGCTCATCACTTCCATGTACTTAAACCCTCCTTCGGGTGCTCATCACTTCAATTTACTTAAAACCTTTTCATCACATCATTTTACTTAAACTCTCCTTCCGGGGTTCATCACTTCCATTTACTTAAACCCTCCTTGGTGTGCTCATCACCTCCATTTACTTAAACCCTCCTTCGGGGGCTCATCACTTCCATTTACTTAAACCCTCCTTCGGGGGCTCATCACTTCAATTTACTTAAAACCCTCCTTCATGGGTGGTTCATCACATCAATTTACTTGAACCCTCCTTCGGGGGTTCATTGTTTGGGTTCATCACTTCCATTTACTTAATTCCTCCTTCGGGTTCATCACTTCCTTTTACTTAAACCCTCCTTCGGGGGCTCATCACTTCAATTTACTTAAAACCCTCCTTCGTGGGTTCATCACAACAATTTACTTAAACCCTCCTTCGGTGGTTCATCACTTCAATTTACTTGAACCCTCCTTCGGGGGGTTCATCGTTTGGATTCATCACTTCCATTTACTTAAACCCTCCTTCGGTGGCTCATCACTTCCATTTACTTAAACCCTCCTTCGGGGACTCATCACTTCCATTTACTCGAACCCTCCTTCGGGGGCTCATCACTTCAATTTACTTAAAACCCTCCTTCATGGGTTCATCACATCAATTTACTTCAACCCTCCCTCGGGGGTTTCATCAGTTCAATTTACCTAAATTCTCCTTCGGGGGTTCATCATTTCAATTTACTTAAACCCTCCTTCGCGGGTTCATCGTTTGGGTTCATCACTTCCTTTTACTTACACCCTCCTTCGGGTGCTCATCACTTCAATTTACTTAAACCCTCCTTCGGGGGCTCATCACTTCAATTTACTTAAAACCCTCCTTCATGGGTTCATCACATCAATTTACTTAAACTCTCCTTCGGGGGTTCATCACTTCAATTTACTTGAACCCTCCTTCGGGTGGTTCATCGTTTGGGTTCATCAATTCCATTTACTTAAACCCTCCTTCGTCATCGTTTGGGTTCATCACTTCCATTTACTTAAAACCCTCCTTCGGGTGCTCATCACTTCCATGTACTTAAACCCTCCTTCGGGGGCTCATCACTTCAATTTTCTTAAAACCCTCCTTCATGGATTCATCACATCAATTTACTTTAACCCTCCTTCGGGGTTTCATCACTTCAATTTACTTAAACTCTCCTTCGGTGGTTCATCACTTTGCTTTACTTGAACCCTCCTTCGGGGGCTCATCACTTCCATTTACTTAAACCCTCCTTCGGGGGCTCATCACTTCCATTTACTTAAACCCTCCTTCGGTGGCTCATCACTTCCATTTACTTAAACTCTCCTTCGGGGGTTCATCACTTCCATTTATATACTTGAACCCTCCTTCGGGTGGTTCATCGTTTGGGTTAGGGTTTAGGGTTTAGGGTTTCGGGGTTAGGGTTAAGGCTTAAACCCTAAACTCTGCCCTAAACCCAACTTCTCAAACTTAAAAGCCAGCCCTAAATTCGAAACCCAGCCCTAAACTGGAAGCCCAAACCTGTCTAAACCCAACCCCACACTCTGAACACAGCCCTAAACCCAACCCTAAACCTCCGCCCTGACCTCACTCAACCCTAAACTCAACCCTAACCTCAACCCGGACTTCAACCCTAACCTCCCTCAACCCTAAACTCAACCCTAAACTTCATCCCTGACCTCAACCCTAACCTTAAACTCCCAACCCTAAACCCAACCCTAACCTCAACCCTTAACTCAAGTCTAAACTCAACCCTGATTGAACCCTAAAGCAAGACCTAAACCAAACCCTAAAACAAACCCTAAACTAAACTAAACCCTGACCTAACCCTAAACTAAACAGACTAAACCCTAACTTAAACCTTGAACCCAACCCTAAACCCCAAACTCGGCCCTAAACTCGAAACACAACTTTGAACTCTAAACTCAACTCTGAACTCAACTCTCAACTAAACCCTCAACTAACCTAGAGGCCCTAAAATAAACCCTAAACTAAACCCTAAATTCACATTTAAGCCCCGAGCCCAACTTCCAACTCCAAACCAGAGCCTAACATAAACCCTAAACTAAACCTTAAACTCAATCCGTAAACTAACCCCGAAACAAAACCTTAAACTAAACCCTAAACTAAACCTTGAACTACAGTAACTACACCCTAAGTTCAATCCTATATTCAACCTTCAACTTTAAGCCAAACTCAACCCTAGACTAACCCCGCAACTAAACCTTAAACTAAACCTTAAACCTAAACCCTAAACCTTACCTCAACCAAACCCTAAACCAAAAACGCTAGAACAAACCTTAAACCAAACCCTAAACCAATCCTTAAACCTAACCCTGAACTAAATAAATCCTAAACTCAACCCTAAGCCCAACCCTAAACTCAACTCTAAACTCAACCCTTAACTCGACCCTAAACCACAACCTAAACCGAACCTTCAAACAAACCCTAAACCAAACTTTAAACCTAGCCCTAAGCCAAACCTTGAACTAAAGCCTAATCTCAACCCTATCTAAACTCAACCCTAAACTCATCCCTAAGCCAAAACCTAAACCAAACTTTAAAAGCTAACCCTAAACGGCATCCTAAACAAACCCTAAACCTAACCCTAAACCAAACCTTAAACTAAGCCCTAAACTAAGCCTTAAAACTCAAACCCAACCCTAAACTCTCATCCCAGCCCTAAACTCGAAACACAATGTTGATATTTATCTTCAAACTTAATCTCTAAACTCAACCCTAAACTCAACCCTGGCCCTAAACTAAATCCTATACTAAACCCTAACTTCAACCCTGACGTCAACCTTAACCTTGACACTCAGCCCTAAGTCCAACTCAAAACAAACCCTGAATTGAACCCTAAACTAAACCCGAAACCAAACCCTAAACTAAACCCTAACCCCAGCCCTGATCTCAACATCGTTTGGGTTACGGTTTAGGGTTTAGGGTTTCGGGGTTAGGGTTAGGGTTTAAACCCTAATCTCTGCCCTAAACCCAACTTCTCAAACTTAAAAGCCAGCCCTAAATTCGAAACCCAGCCCTAAACTCGAAACCCAAACCTGTCTAAACCCAACCCCACACTCTGAACACAGCCCTAAACCCAACCCTAAACCTCCGCCCTGACCTCACTCAACCTCACTCAACCCTAAACTAACCTCAACCCGGACTTCAACCCTAACCTCGCTCAACCCTAAACTCAACCCTAAACTTCATCCCTGACCTCAACCCTAACCTTAAACTCCCAACCCTAAACCCAACCCTAACCTCAACCCTTAACTCAACTCTAAACTAAACCCTCCTTCGGGGGTTTCATCACTTCAATTTACTTAAACTCTCCTTCGGGGGTTCATCACTTCACTTTACTTGAACCCTCCTTCGGGGGTTCATCACTTCCATTTACTTAAACCCTCCTTCGGGGGCCCATCACTTCAATTTACTTAGAACCCTCCTTCATGGGTTCATCACATCAATTTACTTAAACTCTCCTTCGGGGGTTCATCACTTCCATTTACTTGAACCCTCCTTCGGGGGGTTCATCATTTGGGTTCACCAATTCCATTTACTTAAACCCTCCTCGTCATCGTTTGGGTTCATCACTTCCATTTACTTAAACCCTCCTTCGGGTGCTCATCACTGCCATTTACTTAAACCCTCCTTCGGGGGCTCATCACTTCAATTTACTTAAAACCCTCCTTCATAGGTTCATCACATCAATTTACTTAAACTCTCCTTCGGGGGTTCATCACTTCAAATTACTTGAACCCTCCTTGGGGGCATCGTTTATCACTTCCATTTACTTAAACTCTCCTTCGGTAGCTCATCACTTCCATTCACTTAAACCCTCCTTCGGGGGCTCACCACTTCAATTTACTTAAAACCCTCCTTCATGGGTTCATCACATCAATTTACTTAAACTCTCCTTCGGGGGTTCATCACTTCAATTTACTTAAACTCTCCTTCGAGGTTCATCAACTCATGTACTTAAACCCTTCTTCGGGGGCTCATCACTGCCATTTACTTAAACCCTCCTTCGGGGGCTCATCACTTCAATTTATTTAAAGCCCTCCTTCATGGGTTCATCACTTCAATTTACTTAAAACCCTCCTTCATGGGTTCATCACATCAATTTACTTAAACTCTCCTTCGGGGATTCATCACTTCAATTTACTTGAACCCTCTTGCCCTAAACCCAACTTCTCAAACTTAAAAGCCAGCCCTAAATTCGAAACCCAGCCCTAAACTCGAAACCCAAACCTGTCTAAACCCAACCCCACACTCTGAACACAGCCCTAAACCCAACCCTAAACCTCCGCCCTGACCTCAACCCTAACCTCACTCAACCCTAAACTCAACCCGAACCTCAACCCGGACTTCAACCCTAACCTCGCTCAACCCTAAACTCAACCCTAAACTTCATCCCTGACCTCAACCCTAACCTTAAACCCCCAACCCTAAACCCAACCCTAACCTCAACCCTTAACTCAACTCTAAACTCAACCCTGATTGAACCCTAAAGCAAGACCTAAACCAAACCCTAAAACAAACCCTAAACTAAACTAAACCCTGAACCTAACCCTAAACTAAACAGACTAAACCCTAACTTAAACCTTGAACTCAACCCTAAACCCCAAACTCGGCCCTAAACTCGAAACACAACTTTGAACTCTAAACTCAACTCTGAACTCAACTCTCAACTAAACATTCAACTAACCTAGAGGCCTTAAAATAAAGCTTAAACTAAACCCTAAATTCACATTTAAGCCCCGAGCCCAACTTCCAACTCCAAACTAGAGCCTAATTTAAACCCTAACCCTCAAGCAAACCCTAAACCAAACCCTAGAACAAACACTAAACCAAACCCTAAACCAATCCTTAAACCTAACCCTGAACTAAATCCTAAACTCAACCCTAAGCCCAACCCTAATCTCAACTCTAAACTCAACCCTTAACTCGACCCTAAACCACAACCTAAACCGAACCTTCAAACAAACCCTAAACCAAACCTTAAACCTAGCCCTAAGCCAAGCCTTGAACTAAAGCCTAATCTCAACCCTATCTAAACTCAACCCTAAACTCATCCCTAAGCCAAAACCTAAACCAAACTTTAAAAGCTAACCCTAAACGGCATCCTAAACAAACCCTAAACCTAACCCTAAACCAAACCTTAAACTAAGCCTTAAACTAAGCCTTAAAACTCAAAACCCAACCCTAAACTCTCATCCCAACCCTAAACTCGAAACACAATGTTGATATTTATCTTCAAACTTAATCTCTAAACTCAACCCTAAACTCAACCCTGGCCCTAAACTAAATCCTATACTAAACCCTAACTTCAACCCTGACGTCAACCTTAACCTTGACACTCAGCCCTAAGTCCAACTCTAAACCAAACCCTGAATTGAACCCTAAACTAAACCCGAAACCAAACCCTAAACTAACCCCTAACCCCAGCCCTGATCTCAACCCTAACCTTGACATTCAACCCTAAACGCAACCGTAAACAAAACCCTGAACTGAACCCTAAACCAACCCTTGAATCACCCATAAACCAAACCCTAAACCACACCTTGAACCGAACCTTAAACTAAACCTTACACTCAGCCCTAAGCTCAGCCCTATACTCGACCCTAAAACAAACCCTAAATCAACTCGTAACCTAGCCCTAAACTCAGCCCGAAACTCAACCCTATACTCAACCCTATAACAAACCCTAAACTAAACCCTCAACCAAACCCTAAACCCACCCTAAACTCGACCCTAAACTCAACCTCAAATTAAACCCTAAACTCAACCCCGAACTCAAACCTCAACTCAACCTTGAACTAAAACCTAAACCAACCCCTAAAGTCAACACTAAAACAAATCCTAAACTCAACCCTAAATCAAACCCTGAACTAAACCCTAAATTCCTTAAACTAAACCTGAACTCAACCCTAAACCCGACCCTAAACTCAACCCCAATGAAAACCTTAAACTCAATTTTAAGTTTCAAACCCACACCTTGACTGCAACCTTGAACTCCAAAACCCTCCTTCGGGGGCTCATCACTGACATTTACTTAAACCCTCCTTCGGGGGCCCATCACTTCAATTTACTTAAAACCCTCCTTGATGGGTTCATCACATCAATTTACTTAAACCCTCCTTCGGGGGTTTCATCACTTCAATTTACTTAAACTCTCCTTCGGGGGTTCATCACTTCACTTTACTTGAACCCTCCTTCGGGGGCTCATCACTGCCATTTACTTAAACCCTCCTTCGGGTGCTCATCACTTCAATTTACTTAGAACCCTCCTTCATGGGTTCATCACATCAATTTACTTAAACTCTCCTTCGGGGGTTCATCACTTCCATTTACTTGAACCCTCCTTCGGGGGGTATCATCGTTTTTTACTTAAACCCTCCTTCGGGGGCTCATCACTTCAAATTACTTGAACCCTCCTTGGGGGCATCGTTTATCACTTCCATTTACTTAAACTCTCCTTCGGTAGCTCATCACTTCAATTTACTTAAAACCCTCCTTGATGGGTTCATCACATCAATTTACTTAAACTCTCCTTCGGGGGTTCATCACTTCAATTTACTTAAACTCTCCTTCGGGGCTCATCACTTCATGTACTTAAACCCTCCTTCGGGGGCTCATCACTTCCATTTACTTAAACCCTCCTTCGGGGGCTCATCACTTCAACTTACTTAAAACCCTCCTTCATGGGTTTGTCACACCAATTTACTTAAACTCTCCTTCGGGGGTTCATCACTTCAAATTACTTGAACCCTCCTTCGGGGAGTTCATCGTTTGGGTTCATCACTTCCATTTACTTAAACCCTCCTTCGGGTGCTCATCACTTCCATTTACTTAAAACCCTCCTTCGGGGGCTCATCACTTCCATTTACTTAAACCCTCCTTCGGGGGCTCATCACTTCAATTTACTTAAAACCCTCCTTGATGGGTTCATCACATCAATTTACTTAAACCCTCCTTCGGGGGTTTCATCACTTCAATTTACTTAAACTCTCCTTCTGGGGTTCATCACTTCACTTTACTTGAACCCTCCTTCGGGGGTTCATCACTTCCATTTACTTAAACCCTCCTTCGGGGGCTCATCACTTCAATTTACTTAGAACCCTCCTTCATGGGTTCATCACATCAATTTACTTAAACTCTCCTTCGGGGGTTCATCACTTCCATTTACTTGAACCCTCCTTCGGGTGCTCATCACTGCCATTTACTTAAACCCTCCTTCGGGGGCTCATCACTTCAATTTACTTAAAACCCTCCTTCATAGGTTCATCACATCAATTTACTTAAACTCTCCTTCGGGGGTTCATCACTTCAAATTACTTGAACCCTCCTTGGGGGGGTTCATCGTTTGGGTTCATCACTTCCATTTACTTAAACCCTCCTTCGGGTGCTCATCACTTCCATTTACTTAAACCCTCCTTCGGTAGCTCATCACTTCCATTTACTTAAACCCTCCTTCGGGGGCTCACCACTTCAATTTACCTAAAACCCTCCTTGATGGGTTCATCACATCAATTTACTTAAACTCTCCTTCGGGGGTTCATCACTTCAACTTACTTAAACTCTCCTTCGAGGTTCATCACTTCATGTACTTGAACCCTTCTTCGGGGGCTCATCACTGCCATTTACTTAAACCCTCCTTCGGGGGCTCATCACTTCAATTTACTTAAAACCCTCCTTCATGGGTTCATCACATCAATTTACTTAAACTCTCCTTCGGGGGTTCATCACTTCAATTTACTTGAACCCTCTTGCCCTAAACCCAACTTCTCAAACTTAAAAGCCAGCCCTAAATTCGAAACCCAGCCCTAAACTCGAAACCCAAACCTGTCTAAACCCAACCCCGCACTCTGAACACAGCCCTAAACCCAACCCTAAACCTCCGCCCTGACCTCAACCCTAACCTCAGTCAACCCTAAACTCAACCCTAACCTCAACCCGGACTTCAACCCTAACCTCCCTCAACCCTAAACTCAACCCTAAACTTCATCCCTGACCTCAACCCTAACCTTAAACTCCCAACCCTAAACCCAACCCTAACCTCAACCCTTAACTCAACTCTAAACTCAACCCTGATTAAACCCTAAAGCAAGACCTAAACCAAACCCTAAAACAAACCCTAAACTAAACTAAACCCTGAACCTAACCCTAAACTAAACAGACTAAACCCTAACTTAAACCTTGAACCCAACCCTAAACCCCAAACTCGGCCCTAAACTCGAAACACAACTTTGAACTCTAAACTCAACTCTGAACTCAACTCTCAACTAAACCCTCAACTAACCTAGAGGCCCTAAAATAAACCCTAAACTAAACCCTAAATTCACATTTAAGCCCCGAGCCCAACTTCCAACTCCAAACTAGAGCCTAACATAAACCCTAAACTAAACCTTAAACTCAAACCGTAAACTAACCCCGAAACCAAACCTTAAACTAAACCCTAAACTAAACCTTGAACTACAGTAACTACACCCTAAGTTCAATCCTATATTCAACCTTCAACTTTAAGCCAAACTCAACCCTAGACTAACCCCGCAACTAAACCTTAAACTAAACCTTAAACCTAAACCCTAAACCTTACCTCAACCAAACCCTCAAGCAAACCCTAAACCAAACCCTAGAACAAACCTTAAACCAAACCCTAAACCAATCCTTAAACCTAACCCTGAACTAAATCCTAAACTCAACCCTAAGCCCAACCCTAAACTCAACTCTAAACTCAACCCTTAACTCGACCCTAAACCACAACCTAAACCGAACCTTCAAACAAACCCTAAACCAAACTTTAAACCTAGCCCTAAGCCAAACCTTGAACTAAAGCCTAGTCTCAACCCTATCTAAACTCAACCCTAAACTCATCCCTAAGCCAAAACCTAAACCAAACTTTAAAAGCTAACCCTAAACGGCATCCTAAACAAACCCTAAACCTAACCCTAAACCAAACCTTAAACTAAGCCCTAAACTAAGCCTTAAAACTCAAACCCAACCCTAAACTCTCATCCCAGCCCTAAACTCGAAACACAATGTTGATATTTATCTTCAAACTTAATCTCTAAACTCAACCCTAAACTCAACCCTGGCCCTAAACTAAATCCTATACTAAACCCTAACTTCAACCCTGACGTCAACCTTAACCTTGACACTCAGCCCTAAGTCCAACTCAAAACAAACCCTGAATTGAACCCTAAACTAAACCCGAAACCAAACCCTAAACTAAACCCTAACCCCAGCCCTGATCTCAACATCGTTTGGGTTACGGTTTAGGGTTTAGGGTTTCGGGGTTAGGGTTAGGGTTTAAACCCTAAACTCTGCCCTAAACCCAACTTCTCAAACTTAAAAGCCAGCCCTAAATTCGAAACCCAGCCCTAAACTCAAAACCCAAACCTGTTTAAACCCAACCCCACACTCTGAACACAGCCCTAAACCCAACCCTAAACCTCCGCCCTGACCTCACTCAACCCTAAACTCAACCCTAACCTCAACCCGGACTTCAACCCTAACCTCACTCAACCCTAAACTCAACCCTAAACTTCATCCCTGACCTCAACCCTAACCTTAAACTCCCAACCCTAAACCCAACCCTAACCTCAACCCTTAACTCAACTTTAAACTCAACCCTGATTGAACCCTAAAGCAAGACCTAAACCCCCCTAAAACAAACCCTAAACTAAACTAAACCCTGAACCTAACCCTAAACTAAACAGACTAAACCCTAACTTAAACCTTGAACTCAACCCTAAACCCCAAACTCGGCCCTAAACTCGAAACACAACTTTGAACTCTAAACTCAACTCTGAACCCAACTCTCAACTAAACCCTCAACTAACCTAGAGGCCCTAAAATAAACCCTAAACTAAACCCTAAATTCACATTTAAGCCCCGAGCCCAACTTCCAACTCCAAACTAGAGCCGAACCTCAACCCTAAACTAAACCTTAAACTCAAACCGTAAACTAACCCCGAAACCACACCTTAAACTAAACCCTAAACTAAACCTTGAACTACAGTAACTACACCCTAAGTTCAATCCTATATTCAACCTTCAACTTTAAGCCAAACTCAACCCTAGACTAACCCCGCAACTAAACCTTAAACTAAACCTTAAACCTAAACCCTAAACCTTACCTCAACCAAACCCTCAAGCAAACCCTAAACCAAACCCTAGAACAAACCTTAAACCAAACCCTAAACCAATCCTTAAACCTAACCCTGAACTAAATCCTAAACTCAACCCTAAGCCCAACCCTAAACTCAACTCTAAACTCAACCCTTAACTCGACCCTAAACCAAAACCTAAACCGAACCTTCAAACAAACCCTAAACCAAACCTCAAACCTAGCCCTAAGCCAGACCTTGAACTAAAGCCTAATCTCAACCCTATTTAAACTCAACCCTAAACTCATCCCTAAGCCAAAACCTAAACCAAACTTTAAAAGCTAACCCTAAACGACATCCTAAACAAACCCTAAACCTAACCCTAAACCAAACCTTAAACTAAGCCCTAAACTAAGCTTTAAAACTCAAAACCCAACCCTAAACTCTCATCCCAACCCTAAACTCGAAACACCCTAAACTCAACCCTGGCTCTAAACTAAATCCTATACTAAACCCTAACTTCAACCCTGACGTCAACCTTAACCTTGACACTCAGCCCTAAGCCCAACTCAAAACCAAACCCTGAATTGAACCCTAAACTAAACCCGAAACCAAACCCTAAACTAAACCCTAACCCCAGCCCTGATCTCAACCCTAACCTTGACATTCAACCCTAAACGCAACCGTAAACAAAACCCTGAACTGAACCCTAAACCAACCCTTGAATCACCCATAAACCAAACCCTAAACCAAACCCTGAACCAAACCTTAAACTAAACCTTAAACTCAGCCCTAAGCTCAACCCTATTCTCGACCCTAAAACAAACCCTAAATCAACTCGTAACCCAGCCCTAAACTCAGCCCGAAACTCAATCCTATACTCAACCCTATAACAAACCCTAAACTAAACCCTCAACCAAACCCTAGACCCACCCTAAACTCGACCCTAAACTCAACCTCAAATTAAACCCTAAACCCAACCCCGAACTCAAACCTCAACTCAACCCTGAACTAAAACCTAAACCAACCCCTAAAGTCAACACTAAAACAAATCCTAAACTCAACCCTAAATCAAACCCTGAACTAAGCCCTAAATTTCCTAAACTAAACCTGAACTCAACCCTAAACCCGACCCTAAACTCAACCCCAATGAAAACCTTAAACCCAACTTTAAATTTCAAACCCACCCCTAAACTGCAACCGTGAACTCCAAAACCCTCCTTCGGGGGCTCATCACTTCCATTTACTTAAACCCTCTTTCGGTGGTTTCATCACTTCAATTTACTTAAACTCTCCTTCGGGGGTTCATCACTTCACTTTACTTGAACCCTCCTTCGGGGGCTCATCACTTCCATTTACTTAAACCCTCCTTCGGGGGCTCATGACTTCAATTTACTTAGAACCCTCCTTCATGGGTTCATCACATCAATTTACTTAAACTCTTCTTCGTGGGTTCATCACTTCCATTTACTTGAACCCTCCTTCGGGGGGTTCATCGTTTGGGTTCACCACTTCCATTTACTTAATCCCTCCTTCGTCATCGTTTGGGTTCATCACTTCCATTTACTTAAACCCTCCTTCGGGGGCTCATCACTGCCATTTACTTAAACCCTCCTTCGGGGGCTCATCACTTCAATTTACTTAAAACCTTTTCATCACATCAATTTACTTAAACTCTCCTTCCGGGGTTCATCACTTCCATTTACTTAAACCCTCCTTCGGGGGTTCACCTCAGTTTACTTAAACTCTCCTTCGGGGTTCATCACTTCATGTACTTAAACCCTCCTTCGGGGGCTCATCACTTCCATTTACTTAAACCCTCCTTCGGGGGCTCATCACTTCAATTTACTTAAAACCCTCCTTCATGGGTTCATCACACCAATTTACTTAAACTCTCCTTCGGGGATTCATCACTTCAGTTTACTTGAACCCTCCTTCGAGGAGTTCATCGTTTGGGTTCATCACTTCCATTTACTTAAACCCTCCTTCGGGTGCTCACCACTTCCGTTTACTTAAAACCCTCCTTCGGGGGCTCATCACTTCAATTTACTTAAACCCTTCTTCGGGGGCTCATCACTTCAATTTACTTAAAACCCTCCTTGATGGGTTCATCACATCAATTTACTTAAACCCTCCTTCGGGGGTTTCATCACTTCAATTTATTTAAACTCTCCTTCGGGGGTTCATCACTTCACTTTACTGGAACCCTCCTTCGGGGGCTCATCACTTCCATTTACTTAAACCCTCCTTCGGGGGCTCATCACTTCAATTTACTTAGAACCCTCCTTCATGGGTTCATCACATCAATTTACTTAAACTCTCCTTCGGGGGTTCATCACTTCCATTTACTTGAACCCTCCTTCGGGGGGTTCATCGTTTGGGTTCACCACTTCCATTTACTTAAACCCTCCTTCCTCATCGTTTGAGTTCATCACTTCCATTTACTTAAACCCTCCTTCGGGTGCTCATCACTGCCATTTACTTAAACCCTCCTTCGGGGGCTCATCACTTCAATTTACTTAAAACCTTCCTTCATAGGTTCATCACATCAATTTACTTAAACTCTCCTTCGGGGGTTCATCACTTCAAATTACTTAAACTCTCTTTCGGGGGTTCATCACTTCAATGTACTTAAACTCTCCTTCGGGGTTCATCACTTCATGTACTTAAACCCTTCTTCGGGGGCTCATCACTTCCATTTACTTAAACCCTCCTTCGGGTGCTCATCACTTCAATTTACTTAAAACCCTCCTTCATGGGTTCATCACACCAATTTACTTAAACTCTCCTTCGGGGGTTCATCACTTCAATTTACTTGAACCTTCCTTCGGGGAGTTCATCGCTTGGGTTCATCACTTCCATTTACTTAAACCCTCCTTCGGGTGCTCACCACTTCCATTTACTTAAAACCCTCCTTCGGGGGCTCATCACTCCCAATTACTTAAACCCTTCTTCGGGGGCTCATCACTTCAATTTACTTAAAACCCTCCTTGATGGGTTCATCACATCAATTTACTTAAACCCTCCTTCGGGGGTTTCATCACTTCAATTTACTTAAACTCTCCTTCGGGGGTTCATCACTTCATCAAAACCTTAAACTCTGCCCTAAGCCCAACTTCTCAAACTTAAAAGCCAGCCCTAAATTCGAAACCCAGCCCTAAACTCGAAACCCAAACCTGTCTAAACCCAACCCCACACTCTGAACACAGCCCTAAACCCAACCCTAAACCTCCGCCCTGACCTCACTCAACCCTAAACTCAACCCTAACCTCAACCCGGACTTCAACCCTAACCTCGCTCAACCCTAAACTCAACCCTAAACTTCATCCCTGACCTCAACCCTAACCTTAAACTCCCAACCCTAAACCCAACCCTAACTTCAACCCTTAACTCAACTCTAAACTCAACCCTGATTGAACCCTAAAGCAAGACCTAAACCAAACCCTAAACAAACCCTAAACTAAACTAAACCCTGAACCTAACCCTAAACTAAACAGACTAAACCCTAACTTAAACTTTGAACTCAACCCTAAACCCCAAACTCGGCCCTAAACTCGAAACACAACTTTGAACTCGAAACTCAACTCTGAACTCAACTCTCAACTAAACCCTCAACTAACCTAGAGGCCCTAAAATAAACAATAAACTAAACCCTAAATTCACATTTAAGCCCCGAGCCCAACTTCCAACTCCAAACTAGAGCCTAACTTAAACCCTAAACTGAACCTTAAACTCAAACCGTAAACTAACCCCGAAACCAAACCTTAAACTAAACCCTAAACTAAACCTTGAACTACAGTAACTACACCCTAAGTTCAACCCTATATTCAACCTTCAACTTTAAGCCAAACTCAACCCTAAACTAACCCCGCAACTAAACCCTAAACTAAACCTTAAACCTAAACCCTAAACCTTACTTCAACCAAACCCTCAAGCAAACCCTAAACCAAACCCTAGAACAAACCCTAAACCAAACCCTAAACCAATCCTTAAACCTAACCCTGAACTAAATCCTAAACTCAACCCTAAGCCCAACCCTAATCTCAACTCTAAACTCAACCTTTAACTCGACCCTCAACCACAACCTAAACCGAACCTTCAAACAAACCCTAAACCAAACCTTAAACCTAGCCCTAAGCCACTCGACCCTAAACCACAACCTAAACCGAACCTTCAAACAAACCCTAAACCAAACCTTAAACCTAGCCCTAAGCCAAACCTTGAACTAAAGCCTAATCTCAACCCTATCTAAACTCAACCCTAAACTCATCCCTAAGCGAAAACCTAAACCAAACTTTAAAAGCGAACCCTAAACGGCATCCTAAACAAACCCTAAACCTACCCCTAAACCAAACCTTAAACTAAGCCTTAAACTTAAACTCAACCGTAAAACTCAAAACCCAACCCTAAACTCTCATCCCAACCCTAAACTCGAAACACAATGTTGATTTTTATCTTCAAACTTAATCTCTAAACTCAACCCTAAACTCAACCCTGGCCCTAAACTAAATCCTATACTAAACCCTAACTTCAACCCTGACGTCAACCTTAACCTTGACACTCAGCCCTAAATCCAACTCTAAACCAAACCCTGAATTGAACCCTAAACTAAACCCGAAACCAAACCCTAAACTAAACCCTAACCCCAGCCCTGATCTCAACCTTAACCTTGACATTCAACCCTACACGCAACCGTAAACAAAACCCTGAACTGAACCCTAAACCAACCCTTGAATCACCCATAAACCAAACCCTAAACCAAACCCTGAACCGAACCTTAAACTAAACCTTAAACTCAGCCCTAAGCTCAACCCTATACTCGACCCTAAAACAAACCCTAAATCAACTCGTAACCCAGCCCTAAACTCAGCCCGAAACTCAACCCTATACTCAACCCTATAACAAACCCTAAACTAAACCCTCAACCAAACCCTAAACCCACCCTAAACTCGACCCTAAACTCAACCTCAAATTAAACCCTAAACTCAACCCCGAACTCAAACCTCAACTCAACCCTGAACTAAAACCTAAACCAACCCCTAAAGTCAACACTAAAACAAATCCTAAACTCAACCCTAAATCAAACCCTGAACTAAACCCTAAATTCCTTAAACTAAACCTGAACTCAACCCTAAACCCGACCCTAAACTCAACCCCAATGAAAACCTTAAACTCAACTTTAAATTTCAAACCCACCCCTTAACTGCAACCTTGACCCTAAACCCGACCCTAATTTCAAACCCACACCTTGACTGCAACCTTGAACTCCAAAACCCTCCTTCGGGGGCTCATCACTTCCATTTACTTAAACCCTCCTTCGGGGGCTCATCACTTCAATTTACTTAAAACCCTCCTTCATGGCTTCATCACATCAATTTACTTAAACCCTCCTTCGGGGGTTTCATCACTTCAATTTGCCTAAACTCTCCTTCGGGGGTTCATGACTTCACTTTACTTGAACCCTCCTTCGGGGGCTCATCACTTCCATTTACTTAAACCCTCCTTCGGGGGCTCATCACTTCAATTTACTTAGAACCCTCCTTCATGGGTTCATCACATCAATTTACTTAAACTCTCCTTCGGGGGTTCATCACTTCCATTTACTTGAACCCTCCTTCGGGGGGTATCATCGTTTGGGTTCACCACTTCCATTTACTTAAACCGGTTCATCACTTCCATGTACTTAAACCCCCCTTCGGGTGCTCATCACTTCCATTTACTTAAAACCCTCCTTCATAGGCTCATCACATCAATTTACTTAAACTCTCCTTCGGGGTTCATCACTTCAAATTACTTGAACCCTCCTTGGGGGGGTTCATCGTTTGGGTTCATCACTTCCATTTACTTAAACCCTCCTTCGGGTGCTCATCACTTCCATTTACTTAAACCCTCCTTCGGGGGCTCATCACTTCAACTTACTTAAAACCCTCCTTCATGGGTTCATCACACCAATCTACTTAAACTCTCCTTCGGGGGTTCATCACTTCAATTTACTTGAACCCTCCTTCGGGGAGTTCATCGTTTGGGTTCATCACTTCCATTAACTTAAACCCTCCTTCGGGTGCTCACCACTTCCATTTACTTAAAACCCTCCTTCGGGGGCTCATCACTTCCATTTACTTAAACCCTTCTTCGGGGGCTCATCACTTCAATTTACTTACAACCCTCCTTGATGGGTTCATCACATCAATTTACTTAAACCCTCCTTCGGGGGTTTCATCACTTCAATTTACTTAAACTCTCCTTCGTGGGTTCATCACTTCACTTTACTCGAACCCTCCTTCGGGGGCTCATCACTTCCATTTACTTAAACCCTCCTTCGGGGGCTCATCACTTCAATTTACTTAGAACCCTCCTTCATGGGTTCATCACATCAATTTACTTAAACTCTCCTTCGGGGGTTCATCACTTCCATTTACTTGAACCCTCCTTCGGGGGGTTCATCATTTGGGTTCACCAATTCCATTTACTTAAGCCCTCCCTCGTCGTCGTTTGGGTTCATCACTTCCATTTACTTAAACCCTCCTTCGGGTGCTGATCACACTGCCATTTACTTAAACCCTCCTTCGGGGGCTCATCACTTCAATTTACTTAAAACCCTCCTTCATAGGTTCATCACATCAATTTACTTAAACTCTCCTTCGGGGGTTCATCACTTCAATTTACTTGAACCCTCCTTGGGGGGGTTCATCGTTTGGGTTCATCACTTCCATTTACTTAAACCCTCCTTCGGGTGCTCATCACTTCCATTTACTTAAACCCTCCTTCGGGGGCTCATCACTTCCATTTACTCAAACCCTCCTTCGGGGGCTCATCACGTCAATTTACTTTATATCTTGATAGGTTCATCACATCAATTTACTTGAACTTAAACCCTCCTTCGGTGCTCATCACTTCAATTTACTTAAAACCCTCCTTCATGGGTTCAGCACTTCAATTTGCTTAAACTCTTTTTCGGGGGGTTCTTCCTTTGGGTTCATCACATCGATTTACTTAAACCCTCCTTCGGGTGCTCATCACTTCCATTTACTTAAACCCTCCTTCGGGTGCTCATCACTTCCATTTACTTAAAACCCTCCTTGATGGGTTCATCACATCAATTTACTTGAACTCTCCTTCGTCATCGTTTGGGTTCATCACTTCCATTTACTTAAACCCTCCTTCGGGTGCTCATCACTTCCATTTACTTAAAACCCTCCTTCGGGGGCTCATCACTTCCATTTACTTAAACCCCTCTCCGGGGGCTCATCACTTCAATTTACTTAAACTCTCCTTCGGGGTTCATCACTTCATGTACTTAAACCCTCCTTCGGGGGCTCATCACTTCCATTTACTTAAACCCTCCTTCGGGGGCTCATCACTTCAATTTACTTAAAACCCTCCTTCATGGGTTCATCACATCAATTTACTTAAACTCTCCTTCAGGGTTTCATACTTCCATTTACTTGAACCCTCCTTCGGGGAGTTCATCGTTTGGGTTCATCACTTCCATTTACTTAAACCCTCCTTCGGGTGCTCACCACTTCCATTTACTTAAAACCCTCCTTCGGGGGCTCATCACTTGCATTTACTTAAACCCTTCTTCGGTGGCTCATTACTTCAATTTACTTAAAACCCTCCTTCATGGGTGGTTCATCACTTCAATTTTCATCGTTTGGGTTCATCACTTCCATTTACTTAAACCCTCCTTCGGGGGCTCATCACTTCCATTTACTTAAACCCTCCTTCGGGGGCTCATCACTTCCAGTTACTTAAACCCTCCTTCGAGGGCTCATCACTTCAATTTACTTAAAACCCTCCTTGATGGGTTCATCACATCAATTTACTTAAACTCTCCTTCGGGGGTTCATCACTTCAATTTACTTAAACTCTCCTTCGGGGCTCATCACTTCCATTTACTCAAACCCTCCTTCGGGGGCTCATCACTTCCATTACTTAAACCTTCCTTCGGGGGCTCATCACTTCAGTTTACTTCAAACCTTGATGGATTCATCACATCAATGTACTTAAACTTAAACCCTGATTCGGGTGCTCATCTCTTCAAATTACTTAAAACCCTCCTTCATGGGTTCATCACTTCAATTTGCTTAAACTCTCCTTCGGGTGGTTCTTCGTTTGGGTTCATCACATCAATTTACTTAAACCCTCCTTCGGGTGCTCATCACTTCCATTTACTTAAACCCTCCTTCGGGGGCTCATCACTTCCATTTACTTAAACTCTCCTTCAGTAGCTCATCACTTCCATTTACTTAAACCCTCCTTCGGGTGCCCATCACTTCCATTTACTTAAACCCTCCTTCGGGGGCTCATCACTTCCAATTACTTAAACCCTCCTTCGGGTGCTCATCACTTCAATTTACTTAAAACCCTCCTTGATGGGTTCATCACATCAATTTACTTGAACTCTCCTTCGTCATCGTTTGGGTTCATCACTTCCATTTACTTAAACCCTCCTTCGGGTGCTCATCACTTCCATTTACTTAAACCCTCCTTCGGGGGCTCATCACTTCAATTTACTTCAAACCCTCCTTCATAAGTTCATCACATCAATTTACTTAAACCCTCCTTCGGAGGTTCATCACTTCAATTTACTTGAACCCTCCTTCGGGTGGTTCATCGTTTGGGTTCATCACTTCCATTTACTTAAACCCTCCTTCGGGTGCTCATCACTTCCATTTACTTAAACCCTCCTTCGGGGGCTCATCACTTCCATATACTTAAACCCTCCTTCGGGGGCTCATCACTGCATTTACTTAAAACCCTCCTTCATTGGTTCATCACATCAATTTACTTAAACCCTCCTTCGGTGGTTTCATCACTTCAATTTACTTGAACTCTCCTTCGGTGGTTCATCACTTCAATTTACTTAAACCCTTCTTCGGTGGCTCATGACTCCATTTACTTAAACCCTCCTTCGGGTGCTCATCACTTTAAATTACCAAAACCCTCCTTCATGGGTTCATGACATCAATTTACTTAAACTCTTCGTCGAAGGTTCATCACTTCAATTTACTTGAACCTTCCTTCGGGTGGTTCATCGTTTGGGTTCATCACTTCCATTTGGTGCTTTTCACGGATGCCTTTTCAAGGTGCTTTTCAAAGGCTTTTGAAAAGGATCAAAAATGTTTCTTTTCAAAGGTCGCTTTTCAAGGTGTTTTGGAAAGTGTCTTTGAAAAAGGCTGTCTGGGAAGGATGCCTTTTGCGGATGCCTTTTGAAAATACTTCAAAAGAGTCTTGAAAAGAATGTGTTTGTGTGCCTTTTCACGGGTGCCTTTTTAAGAATGCCTTAAAGAAGCCTGTCAAAGGTGCGGAAAAGGAAGTCCTGGAAAAGGTTGTCTTTCATGGATGCCTTTTTAAGAACGCCTTTAAAGGGGTGTCTTGGAAACAATTTGAAAAGCACCTTTTCCAAACACACTTTTCAAAGGCACCTTCCAAGAAAAGGCATTCGTGGAAGCACACCTTTGCAAGAAAGGCACCAAGAACTGCTTTCCAACACCGTTTAAACCAACCCATTACTGCAAGGCAATCAAATCCAAATGGAAAAGGCAACCAACCTCTTCGAAGAAGACCAACTCCAAATTGAAACGCAACCAATTCAAAAAAAACCAACTCCAAATTGAGAGACAGCACCAAGTTGAAACATCGAAAGGCAACCAACGCCAAATTGAAAGGGAACCAACTCCAGGCGACGAACTTCCAAATTCGAAGGCGAAACAACCCCCATTCAAAAGGCAACTTACCTCATTGAAAGGCAACCAACTTAAAAGTGGCCAATTCGAAGGCAACACTCCAAATAAAAAACGTCACCCTCATTGAAAGACAACCGACTCCAAATTGAAAGGTGACCCATTCTAATTTAAAACGACCAATTCCAAATGACAAAAACCAACTCTCATTGAAGGCGACCAACTCCAAATTGAAAGCGACCAATTCCAATTCAAAGCTATTCCAATTGAAAGGTGCCCATTGAAAGGCGACTGTAAGGCGACCTGCCTCGATGGAAGTTCTCTTTCTATTTCTATTGCCTTTCGGTTGGAATTGGTTGCCTTTCAATTTGGAATAGGTTGCTTTCAATTGGAGAACAGGGTGTGCCTCACGGATTCCTTTTCTCACAGGGTCTGTTCCCCACGGATGCTTTTTCCTGGGTGCCTCTTACAGGGTGTCTCTATCACGAATCCTTTTTTCAAGAGTGCCTTTTACAGGGTGCCTTTCACAGCTTTTCACAGGGTGTCGGATGCCTCTCAAGGGTGCCTGACAAGGTGTGCCTTCACGGATTTTCAAGAGTTTCTTTCACAAGGTGTGCCTTTCACGGATGCCTCTTCAAGAATGGATCTTACAGAGTGTGCATTTCACGAATGCCTTCACAAGAGTGCCTCTCACAGGCTGTATCTTTCACGGATCCAGGGTGTGACGGTTTTTCAAATCCCTCTCAAGGGAGTCTCTCACAGTGGGTGCCTTTCAGGCATGCCTTTTCAAAAGTGACTCTCACAGGTGTCCCTGTTTCGGATGCTTTTCAAAGACTTCTTTCAGGGTGTGTCTTTCACGATGCCTTTTCAAGAGTGTCTGTGTCTCTCAATGTGTTCCTTTCACGGATGCCTTTTTCAAGGGTGCCTCTTACAGAGTGCCTTTTACGGATGTCTTTTCAAGGGTTTTCTTCAGGGTGTCCCTCACGGATGCCTTTTCCTGGGTGCCTCTCACCTAACAGGATGCTTGTCAAGAATGCTTCTCACAGGGTGTGTCTTTCACGGATGCCTTTTGAAGACTGCCTCTAAAAGAGTGTCTCTGTTACGGATGCCTTTTTCATGCTTCTCACAGTGGGTGTCTTTCACGGATGTCTTTTCAAGGGCCTCTTACAGGGTGTGCCTCACGGATTCCTTTTCTCACAGGGTCTGTTCTTCCGAATGTTTTTTTCTGGTGCCTCTTACAGGGTGTCTCTGTCACGAATCCCTTTTTTCAAGACTGCCTTTTACAGGGTGCCTTTCACAGAGGTGTGCCTTTCACGGATGCCTTTCAAGGGTGCCTGACAGGGTGTGCCTTTCACGGATGCCTTTTCAAAAGTTGCTTACACAAAGTGTGCCTTTCACGGATGTCTTTTCAAGAATGGATCTCACAGGTGTGCATTTCACGAATGCCTTTCAAGAGTGCCTCTCAGACTGTGTCTTTCACGGATCCCTGCCCAAGGGTGGTCGCCTCTAATGGAGTTAGGTCTCCAATTTGGTTGTCTGTTACGGATGCCTTTGGAGTTGGTCGCCTTTGGTTTGATCGCCTTTCAATTTGGAGTTGATCGCCTGTCAATGGGGTTGGTCGCCTTTCAATTTGGAGTTCCTCTTTGAATGGGACCAACAAGGTTGTTTTTTTCAATTTGAAGTTGGTCGCCTTCGCCTTTCAATAAGTTTGGTCGCCTTCAATTTGGAGTTTGATCACTTTTCAATTTGGAGTTGGTCGCCTTTCAATTTGGTCTAACTTTCACGAATACAAGTCGAGCAGTCCTTGCAGAGAGCCTTTCGAGGATGCTTTTGTAAGAGTTTTGAATGGTTTCTTGGAAAGGGTGTCGGACCTTTTCACGGATGTTTTTTTCAAGTTTCGATTGCTTGCCTTGGAAAGACTTTCACGGACATTCCAAAAGGGAACAAACAGTGTCTTTTAAAGAGTCTTTGCAAGATGCAAAAATGGTTTCTTGGAAGATCGCCTCTCAAAAAAAATGCTTCCAATTTTTTTCAGGATGTCTACAGATACCTTTTTAAAATGCTTTTCAGAAGGGCTTTCAACCAATGTCTAAAAAAGATGTCTTTCGCGATGCCTTTTTTTCACGGATGTCTCAGTGTGCCTTTTAAGACTGTTCAAGAATGCTTCAAAGGAGTTGTTAAAGATTGGAGGTCTTGGAAAAATACCTTTCACAGATCTTTTTTTTTCAGAGTGTCTTGGAAAAAGAGTGCCTTTCATGGATGCCTTTTCAACGAAGCCTTTCAAAGGGTGCCTTCACGAATGCCTTTTTCAAGAGTGCTTCAAAAGAGCCTGTCAAAGGTGCTTTTTGAAAGGTAGGGGTGTCTTGGACAGGATGCTTTTCATGGCTGCCTTTTCAAGGTGCCTTTCAAAGGTGCCTTCGAAAGGGTGTCTTGGAAAAGGGTTCATGGTCATGATGATGCTGATGCGGATGCTGATGATGATGAGAATGATGATGATGATGATTGATGGTGAAGATGAGGCTGATGATGATAGATGACGATGTTTGCGGCTGCAGCCGCAGCCGCAGCCGCAGCCATCACTTCAGCTCACTTAAACACTCTTTCGGATTGCTCGCTTCGACTGACTTAAACCTTCCTGCGGGGGTACATCATTTCAGTTTACTGAAACCGTGCTCTGGGTTTGCATCGTTTCAATTTCATCAATTCAACTTACTTAAACCCTCTTTCGGGGGTTCATCACTTTGATGTTCTCAAGCCTTCCTTCGAGGGTTTCTCGCTTCGATGTATTTAAACCTTACTTAGGGGTTCATCGCTTCGATTTACTTAAATCATCCTTCGGGGGGTTCATCACTTCAATTTCAATTTCCTTAAACCTTCCTTCGGGAGTTCATCACATCAACTTACTTAAACCCTCATTTTGGGGGTTCGTCACTGCAAGGTACTTAAACCCTCCTTCGGGTGTTCACCACCTCAAAGTTTCCTCCTTCGGGGGTTCGCCACTTGAGTTGAGTGTACTTACACCCTTCTTTCGAGGGTTCATCACTTCAATTCCCTTTTTCGGTGGTTCATCACTTCAATCTACTTAAACCCTCCTGCGGAAATGCACCACGTCAATGCACTTAAACCCTCCGTCGGGGGTTCATCGCTTCGATTTACTTAAACTTTTTTTTGGGGGTTGATCATTTCGATCTACTTAAATCCTCCTTCGGAGGTTCATCGCTTTGATGCACTTAAGCCTTCCTTCGGGGGTTCGTCGCTTCGATGTATTTAAACCTTACTTAGGGGTTCATCGCTTCGATTTACTTAAATCATCCTTCGGGGGGTTCATCACTTCGATTTACTTTAAATCATCTTTCGGGGGGTTCATCACTTCAATTTCAATTTCCTTAAACCTTCCTTCGGGAGTTCATCACATCAACTTACTTAAACCCTCCTTTTGGGGGCTCGTCACTGCAAGGTACTTAAACCCTCCTTCGGGTGTTCACTTCCTCAAAGTTCCCTCCTTCGGGGGTTCGCCACCTGAGTTGAGTGTACTTACACCCTTCTTTCGAGGGTTCATCACTTCAATTCCCTCTTTCGGGGATTCATCACTTCAATCTACTTAAACCCTCCTGCGGAGATTCACCACTTCAATGTACTTAAACCCTCCGTCGGGGGTTCATCGCTTCGATTTACTTAAACTTTTTTTGGGGGGTTGATCACTTCGATCTACTTAAATCCTCCTTCGGGGGTTCATCGCTTTGATGCACTTAAGCCCTCCTTCGGGGGTTCATCGCTTCGATGAATTTCAGCCCTCCTTCGGGGGTTCATCGCTTCGATGTACTTAAACCTTCTTTCGGGGGTTCATCACTTCAATGCTTTTTGGTTATATTCTGCAACACACACATGTGTGTTCACAGCAGCATTTGGTCGCCCAGCCTTTCAGTTGACTTCTTCTGCAAGATATGTGTGTATGTGCTCACAGCAGCAATCGGTCTGCCAAAGTTCGGAATATGATCAAAGCTCAATTGACTTGTTCTGCACCAGACATGTGTGTGTATTCAGAAACACACATGTGTATGCCCACAGCAGCAATTGGTCGGCAAAACCTTGGCCCTTGGGTGCAACCTTTAATTGCTTTCTTTTTGCAACACACATGTCTGTGTGTGCTCACAGCAGCAGCTGGTCTGGCAAAGTTGTTGAGTGTTCAGAACCTTCACTTGTCTTTTTCATTGGACTTGTCTGCAACACACACATGTGTGTGTTCACAACAGCACTTGGTCGGCCAACCCCCAGTTGGCTTCTTCTGTAGTAAGGCATGTGTGTATGTGCTCACAGCAGCAATCTTTCTGCCAAAGTTTGTAACTTGATCAAAGCTTCAGTTGATTTCTTCTGCACCAGACATGTGTGTATTCAGAAACACACACATGTGTGTCCACAGCAGCCATTGGTCGGCCAACCCTTGAAACTTGAGTGCAGCCTTCAATTAACTTCTTCTGCAACACACATGGGTGTGTGCTCACAGCAGCAGTTGGTCTGCCAAAGTTGTTGAATGTTCAGAACCTTCACGTGTCTTCTTCATTGGACTATTCTGCAACACACATGGTCGGCCAACCTTTGACCTTTGGGTGCAACCCTCAATTGACTTCTTCTGCAGCACACATGGGTGCAGGCTCACAGCAGCACTTGTCTGCGAATGCTGTTGAATGTTCAGAACCTTCACTTGGCTTCTTCATTGGATTATTCTGCAACACACACATGTGTGTGTTCACAACAGCACTTGGTCGGCCAAGCCTCAGTTGACCTCTTCTGCAACACATGTGTGTATGTCCTCACAGCCAACAATCGGCCTATCCAAGTTGTTAAACTGACCAAAGCTGACATTGATGTGTTCTGCACCAGACATGTGTGTATTGAGAAACACACACGTGTGTATGCCCACAGCAGCAATTGGTCGGCAAACCCTGGACCCTTGGGTGCAACCGTCAATTGACTTCTTCTGCAACACACTGTGTGTGTGTGTGCTCACAGCAGCAATTGGTTTGCCAAAGTTGTTGAATGTTCAGAGCTTTCACTTGGCTTCTCCATTGGACTATTCTGCAGCACACATGTGTGTGTTCACAGGAGCAATTGGTCGGCCAATCTTCAGTTTACTTTTTCTGCAGCACATGTGTGCATGTGCTCACAGCAGCAAACTGTCTGTCAGGGTTTTGAAAATGATCAAAGCTTCAGTTGACTTGTTCTGCACCAGGCATGTGTGTGTATTCAGAAACACACATGTGTATGCCCACTGCAGCAATTGGTCGGCAAAACCTTGGCCCTTGGGTGCAACCTTTATTTGCTTTCTTTCTGCAACACACATGTGTGTGTGCTCACAGCAGCAGCTGGTCTGGCAAAGTTGTTGAATGTTCAGAACCTTCACTTGTCTTCTTCATTGGACTTGCCTGCAACACACACATATGTGTGTTCGCAACAGCACTTGGTCGGCCATCCCTCAGTTGGCTTCTTCTGTAGTAACGCATGTGTGTATGTGCTCACAGCAGCAATCGGTCTGCCAAAGTTTTTAACATGATGCTTGAATGTACTTACAACCCTTCTTCGCTTCGGGTGTTCATCACTTCAGCTCACTTAAACACTCTTTCGGGGTTGCTCGCTTCGACTGACTTAAACCCTCCTGCGGGGATACATCACTTCAGTTTACTTTAAACCGTGCTCTGGGTTTGCATCGTTTCAATTTACCTAAGCCTTCCTTCGGGGTTCATCAATTCAACTTACTTAAACCCTCCTTCGGGGGTTCATCCCTTTGATGTACTCAAGCCTTCCTTCGAGGGTTTCTCGCTTCGGTGTACTTAAACCCTACTTAGGGGTTCATCGCTTCGATTTACTTAAATCATCCTTCGGGGGGTTCATCACTTCAATTTCAATTTCCTTAAACCTTCCTTCGGGAGTTCATCACATCAACTTACTTAAACCCTCCTTTTGGGGGCTCGTCACTGCAAGGTACTTAAACCTTCCTTCGGGTGTTCACCACCTCAAAGTTCCCTCCTTCGGGGGTTCGCCACCTGAGTTGAGTGTACTTACACCCTTCTTTCGAGGGTTCATCACTTCAATTCCCTCTTTCGGGGATTCATCACTTCAATCTACTTAAACCCTCCTGCGGAGATTCACCACTTCAATGTACTTAAACCCTCCGTCGGGGGTTCATCGCTTCGATTTACTTAAACTTTTTTTTGGGGAGTTGATCACTTCGATCTACTTAAATCCTCCTTCGGGGGTTCATCGCTTCGATGAATTTCAGCCCTCCTTCGGGGGTTCATCGCTTCGATGTACTTAAACCTTCTTTCGGGGGTTCATCACTTCAATGCTTTTTGGTTATATTCTGCAACACACACGTGTGTGTTCACAGCAGCATTTGGTCGCCCAGCCTTTCAGTTGACTTCTTCTGCAAGATATGTGTGTATGTGCTCACAGCAGCAATCGGTCTGCCAAAGTTCGGAATATGATCAAAGCTCAATTGACTTGTTCTGCACCAGACATGTGTGTGTATTCAGAAACACACATGTGTATGCCCACAGCAGCAATTGGTCGGCAAAACCTTGGCCCTTGGGTGCAACCTTTATTTGCTTTCTTTCTGCAACACACATGTCTGTGTGTGCTCACAGCAGCAGCTGGTCTGGCAAAGTTGTTGAGTGTTCAGAACCTTCACCTGTCTTCTTCATTGGACTTGTCTGCAACACACACATGTGTGTGTTCACAACAGCACTTGGTCGGCCAACCCCCAGTTGGCTTCTTCTGTAGTAACGCATGTGTGTATGTGCTCACAGCAGCAGTCTTTCTGCCAAAGTTTGTAACTTGATCAAAGCTTCAGTTGATTTCTTCTGCACCAGACATGTGTGTATTCAGAAACACACACATGT
The DNA here is from genome assembly GCA_905221615.1 of Symbiodinium sp. CCMP2592. Taxonomy (NCBI): domain Eukaryota; class Dinophyceae; order Suessiales; family Symbiodiniaceae; genus Symbiodinium; species Symbiodinium sp. CCMP2592. Next base: position 22,592 of record CAJNDT010001353.1, on the reverse strand, counting down.
GTGTTCACAGCAGCCATTGGTCGGCCAACCCTTGAAGCTTGAGTGCAGCCTTCAATTAACTTCTTCTGCAACACACATGGGTGTGTGTGCTCACAGCAGCAGTTGGTCTGCCAAAGTTGTTGAATGTTCAGAACCTTCACGTGTCTTCTTCATTGGACTATTCTGCAACACACATGGTCGGCCAACCCTTGACCTTTGGGTGCAACCCTCAATTGACTTCTTCTGCAGCACACATGGGTGCAGGCTCACAGCAGCACTTGTCTGCGAATGCTGTTGAATGTTCACAACCTTCACTTGGCTTCTTCATTGGATTATTCTGCAACACACACATGTGTGTGTTCACAACAGCACTTGGTCGGCCAAGCCTCAGTTGACCTCTTCTGCAACACATGTGTGTATGTCCTCACAGCCAACAATCGGCCTATCCAAGTTGTTAAACTGACCAAAGCTGACATTGATGTGTTCTGCACCAGACATGTGTGTATTGAGAAACACACACGTGTGTATGCCCACAGCAGCAATTGGTCGGCAAACCCTGGACGCTTGGGTGCAACCGTCAATTGATTTCTTCTGCAACACACTTGTGTGTGTGTGCTCACAGCAGCAATTGGTTTGCCAAAGTTGTTGAATGTTCAGAGCTTTCACTTGGCTTCTCCATTGGACTATTCTGCAGCACACATGTGTGTGTTCACAGGAGCAATTGGTCGGCCAATCTTCAGTTGACTTTTTCTGCAGCACATGTGTGCATGTGCTCACAGCAGCAAACTGTCTGCCAGGGTTTTCAAAATGATCAAAGCTTCAATTGACTTGTTCTGCACCAGGCATGTGTGTGTATTCAGAAACACACATGTGTATGCCCACTGCAGCAATTGGTCGGCAAAACCTTGACCCTTGGTGCAACCGTCAATTGAACTCTTCTGCAACACACATGTGTGTGTGCTCACAGCAGCAGTTGGTTTGGCAAAGTTGTTAAATGTTCAGAACCTTCACTTGTCTTCTTCATTGCACTTGTCTGCAACACACACATGTGTGTGTTCGCAACAGCACTTGGTCGGCCAATCCTCAGTTGGCTTCCTCTGTAGTAACGCATGTGTGTATGTGCTCACAGCAGCAATCGGTCTGCCAAAGTTTTTTTAACATGATGCTTGAATGTACTTACAACCCTTCTTCGCTTCGGGTGTTCATCACTTCAGCTCACTTAAACACTCTTTCGGGGTTGCTCGCTTCGACTGACTTAAACCCTCCTGCGGGGATACATCACTTCAGTTTACTTTAAACCGTGCTCTGGGTTTGCATCGTTTCAATTTACCTAAGCCTTCCTTCGGGGTTCATCAATTCAACTTACTTAAACCCTCCTTCGGGGGTTCATCCCTTTGATGTACTCAAGCCTTCCTTCGAGGGTTTCTCGCTTCGATTTACTTAAACCCTACTTAGGGGTTCATCGCTTCGATTTACTTAAATCATCCTTCGGGGGGTTCATCACTTCAATTTCAATTTCCTTAAACCTTCTTTCGGGAGTTCATCACATCAACTTACTTAAACCCTCCTTTTGGGGGTTCGTCACTGCAAGGTACTTAAACCTTCCTTCGGGTGGTCACCACCTCAAAGTTCCCTCCTTCGGGGGTTCGCCACCTGAGTTGAGTGTACTTACACCCTTCTTTCGAGGGTTCATCACTTCAATTCCCTCTTTCGGGGGTTGATCACTTCAATCTACTTAAACCCTCCTGCGGAGATTCACCACTTCAATGTACTTAAACCCTCCGTCGGGGGTTCATCGCTTCGATATACTTGAACTTTTTTTTGGGGGGTTGATCACTTCGATCTTTTTAAATCCTCCTTCGGGGGTTCATCGCTTTGATGCACTTAAGCCCTCCTTCGGGGGTTCATCGCTTCGATGTATTTAAACTTTAAACCTTCTTTCGGGGGTTCATCACTTCAATGCTTTTTGGTTATATTCTGCAACACACACGTGTGTGTTCACAGCAGCATTTGGTCGCCCAACCTTTCAGTTGACCTCTTCTGCAAGATATGTGTGTATGTGCTCACAGCAGCAATCGGTCTGCCAAAGTTCGGAATATGACCAAAGCTCAATTGACTTGTTCTGCACCAGACATGTGTGTGTATTCATAAACACACATGTGTGTGCCCACAGCAGCAATTGGTCGGCAAAACCTTGACCCTTGGGTGCAACCTTTAATTGCCTTCTTTTTGCAACACACATGTCTGTGTGTGCTCACAGCAGCAGCTGGTCTGGCAAATTGTTGAGTGTTCAGAACTTCTTCACCTGTCCTTCTTCATTGTGACTTGTCTGCAACACACACAATGTGTGTGTTCACAACAGCACTTGGTCGGCCAACCCCCAGTTGGCTTCTTCTGTAGTAAGGCATGTGTGTATGTGCTCACAGCAGCAATCTTTCTGCCAAAGTTTGTAACTGTGATCAAAGCTTCAGTTGATTTCTTCTGCACCAGACATGTGTGTATTCAGAAACACACACATGTGTGTCCACAGCAGCCATTGGTCGGCCAACCCTTGAAACTTGAGTGCAGCCTTCAATTAACTTCTTCTGCAACACACATGGGTGTGTGCTCACAGCAGCAGTTGGTCTGCCAAAGTTGTTGAATGTTCAGAACCTTCACGTGTCTTCTTCATTGGACTATTCTGCAACACACATGGTCGGCCAACCTTTGACCTTTGGGTGCAACCCTCAATTGACTTCTTCTGCAGCACACATGGGTGCAGGCTCACAGCAGCACTTGTCTGCGAATGCTGTTGAATGTTCAGAACCTTCACTTGGCTTCTTCATTGGATTATTCTGCAACACACACATGTGTGTGTTCACAACAGCACTTGGTCGGCCAAGCCTCAGTTGACCTCTTCTGCAACACATGTGTGTATGTCCTCACAGCCAACAATCGGCCTATCCAAGTTGTTAAACTGACCAAAGCTGACATTGATGTGTTCTGCACCAGACATGTGTGTATTGAGAAACACACACGTGTGTATGCCCACAGCAGCAATTGGTCGGCAAACCCTGGACCCTTGGGTGCAACCGTCAATTGACTTCTTCTGCAACACACTTGTGTGTGTGCTCACAGCAGCAATTGGTTTGCCAAAGTTGTTGAATGTTCAGAGCTTTCACTTGGCTTCTCCATTGGACTATTCTGCAGCACACATGTGTGTGTTCACAGGAGCAATTGGTCGGCCAATCTTCAGTTTACTTTCTCTGCAGCACATGTGTGCATGTGCTCACAGCAGCAAACTGTCTGCCAGGGTTTTCAAAATGATCAAAGCTTCAATTGACTTGTTCTGCACCAGGCATGTGTGTGTATTCATAAACACATGTGTATGCCCACTGCAGCAATTGGTCGGCAAAACCTTGACCCTTGGGTGCAACCGTCAATTGAATTCTTCTGCAACACACATGTGTGTGTGCTCACAGCAGCAGCTGGTCTGGCAAAGTTGTTGAATGTTCAGAACCTTCACTTGTCTTCTTCATTGGACTTGCCTGCAACACACACATATGTGTGTTCGCAACAGCACTTGGTCGGCCATCCCTCAGTTGGCTTCTTCTGTAGTAACGCATGTGTGTATGTGCTCACAGCAGCAATCGGTCTGCCAAAGTTTTCAACATGATGCTTGAGTGTACTTACAACCCTTCTTCGCTTCGGGTGTTCATCACTTCAACTCACTTAAACTCTCTTTTGGGGTTGCTCGCTTCGACTGAGTTAAACCCTCCTGCGGGGATACATCACTTCAGTTTACTTAAACCGTGCTCTGGGTCGGGGGTTCATCCCTTTGATGTACTCAAGCCTTCCTTGGAGGGTTTCTCGCTTCGATGTACTTAAACCCTACTCAGGGGTTCATCGCTTCGATTTACTTAAATCATCCTTCGGGGGGTTCATCACTTCAATTTCAATTTCCTTAAACCTTCTTTCGGGAGTTCATCACATCAACTTACTTAAACCCTCCTTTTGGGGGTTCGTCACTGCAAGGTACTTAAACCTTCCTTCGGGTGTTCACCACCTCAAAGTTCCCTCCTTCGGGGGTTCGCCACCTGAGTTGAGTGTACTTACACCCTTCTTTCGAGGGTTCATCACTTCAATTCCCTCTTTCGGGGGTTGATCACTTCAATCTACTTAAACCCTCCTGCGGAGATTCACCACTTCAATGTACTTAAACCGTTAAACCCTCCGTCGGGGGTTCATCGCTTCGATTTACTTAAACTTTTTTTGGGGGGGTTGATCACTTCGATCCTTTTAAATCCTCCTTCGGGGGTTCATCGCTTCGATGAATTTCAGCCCTCCTTCGGGGGTTCATCGCTTCGATGTACTTAACTTTCTTTCGAGGGTTCATCACTTCAATGCTTTTTGGTTATATTCTGCAACACACACGTGTGTGTTCACAGCAGCATTTGGTCGCCCAACCTTTCAATTGACCTCTTCTGCAAGATATGTGTGTATGTGCTCATAGCAGCAATCGGTTTGCCAAAGTTCGGAATATGATCAAAGCTCAATTGACTTGTTCTGCGCCAGACATGTGTGTCTATTCAGAAACACACATGTGTATGCCCGCAGCAGCAATTAGTCGGCAAAACGTTGACCCTTGGGTGCAACCTTTAATTGCTTTCTTTTTGCAACACACATGTCTGTGTGTGCTCACAGCAGCAGCTGGTCTGGCAAAGTTTTTGAGTGTTCAGATCCTTCACCTGTCTTCTTCATTGGACTTGTCTGCAACACACACATGTGTGTGTTCACAACAGCACTTGGTCGGCCAACCCCCAGTTGGCTTCTTCTGTAGTAACGCATGTGTGTATGTGCTCACAGCAGCAGTCTTTCTGCCAAAGTTTGTAGCTTGATCAAAGCTTCAGTTGATTTCTTCTGCACCAGACATGTGTGTAATTCAGAAACACACACATGTGTGTTCACAGCAGCCATTGGTCGGCCAACCCTTGAAGCTTGAGTGCAGCCTTCAATTAACTTCTTCTGCAACACACATGGGTGTGTGTGCTCACAGCAGCAGTTGGTCTGCCAAAGTTGTTGAATGTTCAGAACCTTCACGTGTCTTCTTCATTGGACTATTCTGCAACACACATGGTCGGCCAACCCTTGACCTTTGGGTGCAACCCTCAATTGACTTCTTCTGCAGCACACATGGGTGCAGGCTCACAGCAGCACTTGTCTGCGAATGCTGTTGAATGTTCAGAACCTTCGCTTGGCTTCTTCATTGGATTATTCTGCAACACACACATGTGTGTGTTCACAACAGCACTTGGTCGGCCAATCTTCAGTTTACTTTTTCTGCAGCACATGTGTGCATGTGCTCACAGCAGCAAACTGTCTGCCAGGGTTTTGAAAATGATCAAAGCTTCAATTGACTTGTTCTGCACCAGGCATGTGTGTGTATTCAGAAACACACATGTTTATGCCCACTGCAGCAATTGGTCGGCAAAACCTTGACCCTTGGTGCAACCGTCAATTGAATTCTGCTGCAACACACATGTGTGTGTGCTCACAGCAGCAGCTGGTCTGGCAAAGTTGTTGAATGTTCAGAACCTTCACTTGTCTTCTTCATTGGACTTGTCTGCAACACACACATATGTGTGTTCGCAACAGCACTTGGTCGGCCAACCCTCAGTTGGCTTCTTCTGTAGTAAGGCATGTGTGTATGTGCTCACAGCAGCAATCGGTCTGCCAAAGTTTTTAACATGATGTTTGAATGTACTTACAACCCTTCTTCGCTTCGGGTGTTCATCACTTCAGGTCACTTAAACACTCTTTCGGGGTTGCTCGCTTCGACTGACTTAAACCCTCCTGCGGGGATACATCACTTCAGGTTACTTCAACCGTGCTCTGGGTTTGCATCGTTTCAATTTACCTAGGCCTTCCTTCGGGGTTCATCAATTCAACTTACTTAAACCCTCCTTCGGGGGTTCATCCCTTTGATGTACTCAAGCCTTCCTTCGAGGGTTTCTCGCTTCGATGTACTTGAGCCCTACTTAGGGGTTCATCGCTTCGATTTACTTAAATCATCCTTCGGGGGGTTCATCACTTCAATTTCAATTTCCTTAAACCTTCCTTCGGGAGTTCATCACATCCACTTACTTAAACCCTCCTTTTGGGGGTTCGTCACTGCAAGGTACTTAAACCCTCCTTCGGGTGTTCACCACCTCAAAGTTCCCTCCTTCGGGGGTTCACCACTAGAGTTGAGTGTACTTACACCCTTCTTTCGAGGGTTCATCCCTTCAATTCCCTCTTTCGGGGGTTGATCACTTCAATCTACTTAAACCCTCCTGCGGAGATTCACCACTTCAATGTACTTAAACCCTCCGTCGGGGGTTCATCGCTTCGATATACTTGAACTTTTTTTTGGGGGGTTGATCACTTCGATCTTTTTAAATCCTCCTTCGGGGATTCATCGCTTTGATGCACTTAAGCCCTCCTTCGGGGGTTCATCGCTTCGATGAATTTCAACCCTCCTTCGGGGGTTCATCGCTTCGACGTACTTAAACCTTCTTTCGGGGGTTCATCACTTCAATGCTTTTTGGTTATATTCTGCAACACACACGTGTGTGTTCACAGCAGCATTTGGTCGCCCAACCTCTCAGTTGACCTCTTCTGCAAGATATGTGTGTATGTGCTCACAGCAGCAATCGGTCTGCCAAAGTTCGGAATATGATCAAAGCTCAATTGACTTGTTCTGCACCAGACATGTGTGTGTATTCAGAAACACACATGTGTATGCCCACAGCAGCAATTGGTCGGCAAAACCTTGACCCTTGGGTGCAACCTTTAATTGCTTTCTTTTTGCAACACACATGTCTGTGTGTGCTCACAGCAGCAGCTGGTCTGGCAAAGTTGTTGAGTGTTCAGAACCTTCACCTGTCTTCTTCATTGGATTTGTCTGCAACACACACACACATGTGTGTGTTCACAACAGCACTTGGTCGGCCAACCCCCAGTTGGCCTCTTCTGTAGTAACGGTAACGCATGTGTGTATGTGCTCACAGCAGCAGTCGGTCTGTCAAAGTTTTTAACATGATGCTTGAATGTACTTACAACCCTTCTTCGCTTCGGGTGTTCATCACTTCAGGTCACTTAAACACTCTTTCGGGGTTGCTCGCTTCGACTGACTTAAACCCTCCTGCGGGGATACATCACTTCAAGTTACTTCAACCGTGCTCTGGGTTTGCATCGTTTCAATTTACCTAAGCCTTCCTTCGGGGTTCATCAATTCAACTTACTTAAACCCTCCTTCGGGGGTTCATCCCTTTGATGTACTCAAGCCTTCCTTCGAGGGTTTCTCGCTTCGATGTACTTAAACCCTACTTAGGGGTTCATCGCTTCGATTTACTTAAATCATCCTTCGGGGGGTTTCATCACTTCAATTTCAATTTCCTTAAACCTTCCTTCGGGAGTTCGTGTGTGTTCACAGCAGCATTTTGTCGCCCAACCTCTCAGTTGACCTCTTCTGCAAGATATGTGTGTAGGTGCTCACAGCAGCAATCGGTCTGCCAAAGTTTGGAATATGATCAAAGCTCAATTGACTTGTTCTGCACCAGACATGTGTGTGTATTCAGAAACACACATGTGTATGCCCACAGCAGCAATTGGTCGGCAAAACCTTGACCCTTGGGTGCAACCTTTAATTGCTTTCTTTTTGCAACACACATGTCTGTGTGTGCTCACAGCAGCAGCTGGTCTGGCAAAGTTGTTGAGTGTTCAGAACCTTCACCTGTCTTCTTCATTGGATTTGTCTGCAACACACACATGTGTGTGTTCACAACAGCACTTGGTCGGCCAACCCCCAGTTGGCCTCTTCTGTAGTAACGCATGTGTGTATGTGCTCACAGCAGCAGTCTTTCTGCCAAAGTTTGTAACCTGATCAAAGCTTCAGTTGATTTCTTCTGCACCAGACATGTGTGGAATTCAGAAACACACACATGTGTGTTCACAGCAGCCATTGGTCGGCCAACCCTTGAAACTTGAGTGCAGCCTTCAATTAACTTCTTCTGCAACACACATGGGTGTGTGCTCACAGCAGCAGTTGGTCTGCCAAAGTTGTTGAATGTTCAGAACCTTCACGTGTCTTCTTCATTGGACTATTCTGCAACACACATGGTCGGCCAACCCTTGACCTTTGGGTGCAACCCTCAATTGACTTCTTCTGCAGCACACATGGGTGCAGGCTCACAGCAGCACTTGTCTGCGAATGCTGTTGAATGTTCAGAACCTTCACTTGGCTTCTGCGTTGGATTATTCTGCAACACACACATGTGTGTGTTCACAACAGCACTTGGTCGGCCAAGCCTCAGCTGACCTCTTCTGCAACACATGTGTGTATGTCCTCACAGCCAACAATCGGCTTATCCAAGTTGTTAAACTGACCAAAGCTGACATTGATGTGTTCTGCACCAGACATGTGTGTATTGAGAAACACACACGTGTGTATGCCCACAGCAGCAATTGGTCGGCAAACCCTGGACCCTTGGGTGCAACCGTCAATTGCCTTCTTCTGCAACACACTTGTGTGTGTGTGCTCACAGCAGCAATTGGTTTGCCAAAGTTGTTGAATGTTCAGAGCTTTCATTTGGCTTCTCCATTGGACTATTCTGCAGCACACCTGTGTGTGTTCACAGGAGCAATTGGTCGGCCAATCTTCAGTTGACTTCTTCTGCAGCACATGTGTGCATGTGCTCACAGCAGCAAACTGTCTGCCAGGGTTTTCAAAATGATCAAAGCTTCCATTGACTTGTTCTGCACCACACATGTGTGTGTTCAGAAACACACATGTGTTTGCCTACAGCAGCAATTGGTCGGGCAACCCTTGACCCTTGGTTACAGCCGTCAGTTTACGACTTCTGCAACCCACATGTGTGTGTGCGCACAGCAGCACTTGGGCTGCCAAACTTGTTGAATGCTCAGAACCTTGACTTGACCTCTTCATTGGTTTGTCCTGCAACATACACATGTGTGTGTTCACAGCAGCAATTCGTCGGTCAACCTTCTGTGGACTTCTTCTGCAACACATGTGTGTATGTGCTCCCAGCAAACTATCGGTCTGCCAAAGTTTATGAAATGGTGGAAGTTCAATGGACTGATTCTGCACCAGACACGTGTGCGGTCAGAAACACAGATGTGCATGCCCACAGCAGCAATTGGTCGGCCAACCCTTGGCCCTTGGGTGCAACCCTTAATTGACTTCTTCTGCTTCACACATGTGTGTGTGTGCTCACATCAGCGGTTGGTCTGGCAAAGTTGTTGAATGTTCAGAACCTTCGCATGACTTCTTCATTGGATTGTTCTGCAGTCTGCAACACACATGTTTGTGTTCACAGCAGCATTGGTCGGCCAGCCCTCAGTTGACGTCTTCTACAACACATGTGTGTATGTGCTCACAGCCACCGCTTGAATGTACTTACAACCCTTCTTCGCTTCGGGTGTTCATCACTTCAGCTCACTTAAACACTCTTTCGGGGGTTGCTCGCTTCAACTTACTTAAACCCTCCTGCGGAGATTCGTCACTTCAACTTACTTAAACCGTCCTCTGGGTTTGCACTGTTTCAATTTACCTAAGCCCTCCTTCGGGTGTTCATCAGTTCAACTTATTTAAACCCTCTTTCGGGGGTTCATCACTTCGATTTACTCAAGCCTTCCTTCGAGGGTTCATCGCTTCGACGCACTTAAACCCTACTTCGGGGTTCATCAGTTCGATTTACTTAAAACATCCTTCGGGTGGCTTGTCACTTCAATTCCAATTTCCTTAAACCTTCCTTCGGGAGTTCATGACATCAACTTGCTTAAACCCTCCTTCGGGGGTTCGTCACTGCAACGAAGGAGGCTCATCACCTCAAAGTTCCCTCCTTCAGGAGTTCACCACTTGAATGGACTTGCAACCCTCTTTCGGGGATCGTTCATCGTTTCAATTGACTTAAACCTTGTTTTCGGCAGTTCATCACTTCAATTTACTTAAACCCTCCTGCTGAGATTATCCCTTCAATTTACTTAAACCCTCTTCCGGGGGTTCATCACTTCAATTTACTTAAACCCTCCTGCTGAGATTCATCACTTCATTTTACTTAGACCTTTCTATGGGTTTTCATGATTTCAATTTACTCAAACCGTCGTTCGGGGATTCACCACTTCAATTTACTCAAACCCTCCTTCGGCGTGATCGTTGTCGGTGTGACCAGTGCGGTCGGCGTGGTGGGTGTGATCGGCGTCGGTGTGACTGGTGTGGTTGGTGTCATCGGTGTTGGTTTGATCGGTGTGACCGGTGTGGCGCATGGATCTGCGGCGGTATTACCGGAGTCGGTGTGGTGTTTGTTATTGTGGTTTCTGTCGGTGTCGGTGTCGTCGGTGTGCGTGTCGTCGGTGTTCGTGTCGTCGGTGTTCGTGTCGTTGTCGTTGTCGTCGATGTCTTGTCGGTGTGGGGTGTGATCCTTGTCGGTGTGTTCGGTGTCGATGTGGTCGGTGTCGCTGTTGTGGTTTCCGCGGACACCCGTTGCCCAAGCAAGCCGCCCAAATCTTGGATCCACCCACTCCGCAGCCACGCGGGGCACCTGCCCCACACCCACACGCCCGGGACCCACACACCCACACACCCACACACCCGGGACCCCCACACCCACACACCCCCACACCCACACACCCACACATCCACACACCCACTTTCCCACACACTCACACACCCACACACCCACACACCCACACACCCACACACCCACACACCCACACACCCACACACCCACACACCCACACACCCACACACCCACACACCCACACACCCACACACCCACACACCCACACACCCAGACACCCAGACACCCAGACACCCACACACCCACACACCCACACATCCACACATTTGCACCTGCACAAACAAGCACATCAGACACAACAGACCCCACACACACACACACAGGCAAGACACACAGACACAAGCAGTGACTCACACGGAGACACACACAGACAACGAGTACGAGTACGAGTACGAGTACGACTACGAGTACTAGTACTACTACTACTACTACTACCGCGCTCAGGCCCCCGTTGTACGCTGTTTTTTTTCGTGCGGCCGTGCGGACGTCGCCGCTGTCCCGGGCGCCAAAAACTGAGGCCCCGTCAGTGCCCCGTCGTACGTACGCAGCCAGTGCAGTGCCGCCGGCCCCTGTTCTGCCTCGTCGCAGAGGGGCCGCAGCCTCCGGCGCAGGCACGCCACTGCCAGCGGCCGGTATATACTGCCGCCATCCTACGCATATCGCCAACGACCAGCTTGTTGGCATGCTGCCGTTCCGTCCTCGGCACGCCACTGGGCGGATGCCACGGGGACCGAGTCGCTGCGCCGTTCGGTGTCGTAGCCTCATCACAAAAACGCCGCCGCCGGCGTCGCAGGAACGCTGCTTTGCGGGTGCTACTTATTGCCGCCATCACAGGCACACTGGCGCCATACTAGACACGCCACCACGCCGCCGCTGCCGTCGCCCCATCGCAACGACGCCGCCGCCGACGTTGTAGGAACACTTTCGTGATTATTGCCGCCGTCACCCGCATGTCGGTGCCGTGGTGCCAACGCCAACACGCCACCTCCTGCGAGCAACCGTTCGCCGGACGCTGCCCGTCGGTACGTATGCCGCCTCTGTCATTGTCGCCACTTCCGCCGTGGACACTGCACGATGCCATTCTTGCATGCATGTACGTGCATACACACGCAAGACTTTGACATGTATTTTTATGCTGCAAAAAAAAACGCAACACACGAAGCTGGAAACTTTTCGTGCCACTGTTTGCGATGCTGGACCGGCTTGCTCATGATGCGTTATGCGCAGTGTGCTCTCAAGCAATCCAATTCCCAAGTACCTGGACGTATCTTCTAGCACTGTGGCAGCTATGTTTCTGCTACTGCTACTCCTGCCGTTGCTCGGGGTTTCTGTGCAGGGCCCTCGGTATTGTACGAATGCCGGATACGCATTTGCATGCCAAGACAATCCATGACGCCAGGCGAGATGACGACCCCCTCGAGAATATGCTCGCTGCGCTTTATATCATCCAAGCCGGTCGCTTCCTAAATTCATGTTATCAAAGATTGTTGCTTCTTCTTGTTTGTCTTCGAGGCTTGCGCCCGGTGTACCGGGATGGTCAGTGGGTCGGTGAAAGTCTGCGGCCCATTCTTGCAAGCATAGCATGTTCATCATGTTCACGTTACTTCGTTTCCAACTCCAACATGCTCTTTGCAGTCGGAGACGACATGGTCTCCACCTTTTGTCGTACCCATGGATACCACTAGGCGAAGTAAAAGACTGCATGTTCCAGCTACAAGTCTTGGAGGTGGACCTGGTGAGCTTGCCTTCGCCCCAGCACCAGGTCCCATGCTAGGAATCTGTAATTTGCCTAGACATGTGCCTGTAGTTGCCTTGCTCCGACCGGCTGTTTGCAGTAGGATACGACATGGTCTTCGATCCGGTATCCATGAGCTTCGCAAACCATGGTCCGGCAGGTAGGCACGGGTTTCAACTTTCCATCCTATCCACTTCCCATCCTATCCATGGACGCCTCACTGCAGGCGCAATTCTCGACGATGGTGCCGAGCCTTGTGCCCGCTGTACCCCAACTTTGCACGTTCCGTCAATAACTTTTGGAGGTGGACTCGTGGAACCGACGTCGCCGACGTCCGACCCAGAACCACATCCTATTGCAGGTTTGCGTTGCTTGCCCACGCATGAGTGCGTGTTGCATCCTGTAGCTTTTACTACGTTGACGAGCCATCTGCGCGGTTTCAATGCACCGTAGTCTCCAGCAGCGATTCTTGCAGGTATGTTGGGGGAGCCCCCGCTCGTTCCGGCACCGAGTCCCGTGCTAGGTTCCTGTTGGTTGCCTACACACGTGCTTGTAGTTGTCGACATTTGTATCCCGTTCGCGTAAGGTGCGTCGCCAGCGGACGATGGATCTCCCGATTTCCCAGATGGCATTGAGGATATTGAAGCAGACCCAGGTCCTACGCTAACTTCTGTTTTCTTGCCTAGACTCGACACGCTGCCGCTGATGTTTGCTTGCTTTTCTTGTTTGCGCGCACCTTCTCTCTCCGTAGTATGTTTCGCGTCGCTTTGGACGTACGCATATCGCCTGCTCCCAGGAACCCCTGCCGACGAGGTCTTGTTCGACATTCCCTTGCTGTCGGAGTTGGACTCCGACGTAGAACCCGTCGGTGAAGACACACCCCCACCCGTCCCAAACGCCACGCCAGAGTTGGACCACACCCCGGGCCCGGAAGACGCTGAGTTGAGGGAGGCCCTGGCGCTGCTGGGGCTGGACATCGCGTCTGTTTACGCCGCCCGCCCCGACACTTGGAAAACCTTGCTCGTAAGCGGCTACCGCCGATCTGCCCGGGCGGCGCACCCGGATACAAACCCAGGTGATGCCCAAGCGCCCGCCAGATTCCGCGAGTTGGTCCGGCGACGGGAGGTAGCCGAAGCTATCCTGAAGGAATGGCATAGGATCCGGGAGCTTTTCCCGAAGCTCATGCCAAGTTGTTTTTGCAACCGCTGTTTGGCGGTCCACAAGGCACGTTCCAAGTGCGAGGACTGCTTCGGCCCTCCGGGTAGCAAAAAAAGGGGTCACAAATGTGGTCTTTCGGGGATCGGGCGTGTGATGAGATTCAATCCCCAGATCGTGCCCGATATTATCAAGCACAAAGGCCACGGCTGGGATGATGACGATTCACACCGCATGGCCCTCAAGGCACACAAAACCAAAACTTTTGTCGAAGAGAAGCAACAAGAGCTGGACAAGCTGGTCAAAAAACGGAAAAAGGAGGAAGCCGACCTGGCATTCCAGCAAGACCTTGCTATCGAAATCCAGGACAGACCTTGCCAGTCCTAGTTTCCAACTTGTGCTTGCATGCTTTCGACGTTGCAGCTTGTGATTGCAGTTCCTGCCGGGTGTTTCCAGGAAGCCGCACGCCGAGTGCAACAAAAATTCGAGAAGCAGACGGGCATCACAGTGCCCGAGACAAGATTCTTACAGGACCATCATGCGTGTGGAAGTTTCCTTTTGTCGGCGAGTTCTGTTTTTGCGAGGATCGCATTCACACGCGTGGACCCTCCGGCAGCTGCGGCTCCAATGCTCCTCCTGAGGTCGCATTTCCATCGGGGCCACCCGTGCCTCTCGCACCGCCCGCGGCTGTATCTGCGCCGGTACCACCGCTGTCAACAGCGCCTCCACCCTCCAGTGCTGCAGGAGCCGGAGTTCTTCCCCCACCCTCCAGTGCTGCAGGAGCCGAAGTTCTTCCCCCACCGCCTTCGGCGGACGTTTATACCCCACCTCCTCCCCAGCCAATCCCTGCAGGCTGGGAACCACCAACACCCCCCCCAAATCTGGCAATGAATGCACCAGGCCCCTGCTATCGATGCCCTGTCTGCGGTTGTCCCACCGCACGGTGGGAAGCGCGCAAGATGCGCTCCGGAGTGATACTGTCCTGGTACCGTTGCGTCAGGTTTCCGGCCTGCGGGTTCGCATGGACTGCGTCACGTGGTGTGTTGCCGGATAGGCGCCCGGACAACACCCGCGAGTCGCACGAGCCAGGGCCGGATGATGCACGGTCTTGAGTGCAGTTATCCTAATTTTGCGTTTGTAGCCGGTTCCTTTTCACGGCACAACGCCAATTTTTGCTCTTTAGCGGAACCGCAAGAGGCTTGCGTGTCGCTGAACAAACGTGCCGACAAGTGACTGCTAGCTAGTTTGTTTATATATATACATATAAATATAAATATATATGTATATAAATATAGATATATATATGTATATATATATACATATATATACATGTATGTGTGTGTGTGTCTGTTTCGTCGGATTCGAATAATATTCGAAGTATTTTTTTTTAGATAGATACCTCCAAAACAGCATTTCAGTAATGTGTTGAAGAAATTCCAGCTGTTTCTTGTGAGGCACACCCCTTAAAAGTACAATAATGGTACGAAGTATTGCCTACAATTCCCTTCCCTGTCTGCTGAGAAGCGAACCCCGTAAGACTAGACTAATCATACAAAGTATGGCCTAGTATTCTTTTTCCACTTCTACGCAAACCCTTTCACACTAAAATAATCATAGGAAGTATTGCCCAGTATTCTTTGTCTGTTGCGACACAAGCCCCCTATAATCCAAATAAACATAGGAAGTATTGCCCAGGATTCCCCCTCCACTGCGACGCCTGTGAAAACTAACGTAATTTCACGAAATATCGCTTAGTATTTCCTGTATGCTGCAACAAAAACCTCCTGAATCTAAAATAGCCATAAGAAGTTTTGCCCAATGCTTTTGATACTCTGGGACGCAAACTTTTTACAATTGAGATAATCATACGAAGTATTGCCTAGTATTTCTTGTCTGATGCGAAGCGAACCCCGTAAAACCAAAATAATCATGTGTGTTATGGCTCAGCATTCCTTTTTTGCGGAGTCCATTCTTACGGAGTATTGCCTCCTAGTCCTTGCTCACTGCGACATAAGCCTCCTGAACGTGAAATAAACATTGGAAGCCGTGCCTAGCATTCCCTGTCTATTGCGGGCTTGTGCCAATATCCTCTGGAATTTTACAAAAACTTACGGTCAAAATGTCCATGAAGCTAGCATGGATTTGTTACTTCTGGCGTTTGTTGCCCGCTATGTATCTTTGTTGCAACATTTCTTTCAGCAATGCTTGCAGCACCCACGAGAATTATTCATATTACGGTAGTTTACACGCTCTTGAGATCGGACGATGCCGATGCCCAGGACAACGAGGACGATGACGATGATGATGATGATGATGACGATGACGACGACGATGATGATGAATCCCAGTCCCCAGTCGCAGTCGCACTTTCACCTTCACTCAGAACCTCACTGTCATTCTCGTTCTCAAGTGCAGTCGCAGTTTGACACCTGTCACTTTCATTTTCGCTGTCATTATCACATTCAGTCCCCGTTTCCGACACTTTACGCTCTGTTTCATTCCAATCGTCATTCTCCGTCGCAATCGCACTCTCATTCTCACTTCGAAATGTCACTGTCATTCCTCGGTCCCAGTTGCAGTCGCAGTTTCACTGTAATCTTAAGTCTCAGTGACACCCTCACTCCCATTTTCATTCTCACTCTCATTCTCACTCCCATGTTCAGCCTGATTCGTATCCTCATTATCACTCTCACTTTAGCTTTTACTCTGGTTCTCACGTTCAGTTTCACGCGCATTTTCACCTTGAGTCGCGGTAGCATTCGCACTTTCATTGCATCTTGAGTCCCACTTGCACTTACGTTCGTTTTCCGTCGCAATCGCAGTCGCAGTTTCACTTTCAGTTTTTGTTTCACTTTCATGTTCATTGTCATGTTCACTTTCATCTTGACTCTCACACTCATTTTCACTTTCACTTTCACTCTCACTCTCAATTTCATTCTTACTCTCATTCTCACTTGTGGTTTCTCTCGGTTTCACTTTCTTTCTCGGAGATCTCAGTCGCAATAGCCGTCGCAGTTTCACGCTCATTCTCATTGTCAGTTTCACTCTCGCTTTCATTCTTAGTTGTAGTTATGACTCTCGCTTTCATTCTTAGTTGTAGTTATGATCGCACTTGCACTCTGCCTCTCAAACCTAATTTCCGTTTCATTTTCACCTTCAGGTTTGCTTCAGCCTTGGCCTCAGCACGGGTTCAAAAAAAATTTTTACTTGCAAAGGAGCCACCCGCCGTCGCAATCGCAGTCGCAGTTTCATTTTCATTTTCACACTCAATCTCATCTTCATTCTCCCTATCAGTCGCCGTCGCAAGTGCACCTTCCCTCGCACCCTCACTTTCAATCCCACTTCTATTCCCACCCTGAATCTGAGTTTCATGCGTAGTCGCAGTCGCATTACATCTTCCACTTTCAATTTCATTCATGCTCTGTCCCAGTCGCAATTTCTGTCTCACTCTCACCCTGAGTTTGATGGCAGTTACACTCTGACCTTCGCTTTACACAAATTGTTATTTCCTTCTTCATTCAGTTCGCAGTCGCATTTTTATCTTCCGTCGCTTAGATTCCATCCAGAATCGCAGTGGACTTTGACTCTTGCTTTCACTGTTACTGTCACTGTCATGTTCACTACCAGTCGCAGTCGCACTCTGGTTCGCATGCTCACTGTCAATGTAATCGCACTCGCCGTCGCACCCTCACTCCCACTTTTTCTCAGTTTCATTTTCACTCCCGCAGTTTCATTGCCACTTTCATTTTCAGTTTCAATTTCTTTGCCATTCCCACTCGCAGTCGCACTTTCGCTTTTACTTTCACTGTCAGTATCACTTTCATTCTGATTCCCACTTGCAGTCGCAAGAGCACTTTCGCTTCCACTTACATTTTCACTATCATTCCCACCACCAGTCGCAGTTGCATTCCCACTGTCACTCTCACTCTTCATTTTGGTTTTCTGTTTCACTTGCATTCTCGCTCACAGTCGCGGTCGCGACTGCACTTTCACGTTCACTGGCATTCTCAGCGTAACTGTCATTTTCAATGCCAGTTCCAGTCGCAGTGTCATTATCTTACTTGCTTCCTGATTCTCTTTTTCCGTTTCACTCTCAGTCGTACTCGCGCTCGCACTCTCACTTTCACCCTAGGTTTTGGATAGGTTTTGGTTGCACTGTGACTTTCACGTTCCATTTCATTCATCCTCAGTCCCAGTCGCAGTTGCAGTTTCACGTTCATCCAGAGTTTCAGTTTCATTCGCATTTTCTTTCGCAGTGGCAGTTCCACTCCGAAGTTCACTCTACCCAAGTTGTCTTTTTTCTTTTACAGCGGCAGTCGCATTTTCAAGTTCCAGTCGCAGTGTCATTCTTCTACTTGCTTCATGATTCTCCTTTTCCGTTCCACTCTCAGTCCTAGTCTCGCTCGCAGTGTCACTTTCACTCTAGGTTTTGGATAGGTTTTGGTTTAGTGTTCATTTTAGGATTGACTTTAGAGTTGAGTTTAGGGTTTAGTTTAGGGTTGAGTTCAAGGTTTAGTTCAAGGTTTGGTTTAGGGTTTTGGTTGTTCAGCCCCACTTTTATTCTCACCCTCCAACTCGGTTTCATGCGCAGTCGCAGTTGCACTGTCACTTTCAATTTCATTCTCATTCATCCTCAGTCGCAGTCGCAGTTTGAGTCTCACTTTCATCCAAAGTTTCAGTTTCATTGGTATTTTCTTTCGCAGTGGCAGCTACACTCCGACGTTCACTCTACCCAAATTTTCTTTTTTTTTTACAGTCGCAGTTGCATTTTCAGTTTTCAGTCGCTGTCATTCCATCCAGAGGCGCAGTTGACTTTTACTCGCGCTTTCACTTTTAATTTCACTGTCATGTTCCTTACCAGTCGCCGTCGCAGTCGCACTCTGGTTTTCATGTTCACTATGAATCTAACCGCACTCGCAGTCGCACCCTCATTCCCACTTTCATTCTCAGTTTCGTTTTCATTCCCAGTCACAGTCGCACCGTCACTCTCATTCCCACTTTGACTTTCAATTTCATTTTCGTTGCCATTCCCAGTCGCAGTCGCACCCTCGCGTTTACTTTCACAGTCAGTATCACTTTCATTCTGATTCCCGCTTGCAGTCGCAAGAGCACTTTCGCCTTCACTTGCATTTTACTGATCACTCCCACCACCAGTCGCAGTTGCATTCCCATTGTCATTTGCATTCTCACTCACAGTCGCGGTCGCCATTGCACTTTCATTCTGAGTACCATTCTCAGTGTAATTGTAATTTTCAACTGCAGTTCCAGTCGCAGTGTCATTCTCCTATTTCTTTATGATTTTCCTGTTCATTCACAACGTAAATCGTCGCCGCACTCGCACTCTCACTTCACTCTCGGGTTTGGGTAGGTTTGGTTTAAGGTTCACTTTAGTGATCACCTGGCGGATGGGCCGCAGCTGATGGACACAATCGAATTTTGCTTTAGGGTTTAAGTTCGGTAAAGGGTTGGGGTGCACGGAGTGGTTTCGGGTTAGGGTTAGAATTCTGAGTTTGTGGTTTGGGGTTCGGGTTTTGACTTCAGGTTTAGGGTTGAGGTTTCGAGTTTAGAGTTTAGAGTTCAGGTTTCGGTTTTGGGTCTACAGGTGTGTGCAAGGATCTGCCTAGCCCCAAGCCAATGGCAGAAAGGTGTGAAAAGGTTTATTAAGGTTTCGTGTTAGGGTGGTCACAATCGATGTGGCGTAGGGTGAAGGTGTGCGGCTCGCTTCTGGTTTCAGGTTTCGAGGGTTGAAGTTTTGAGTTTATCGTTTCTATCAAGGTATTGGGTTTGGGTTCAATGTTTACGTTTACGGTTAGGGTATTTAGGGTTTCGGGTTTGTTGGGTTTAGGGTTTCGGGTTTCTAGGGTTTAGGGTTTCGGGTTTGTAGGGTTTCAGATTTGTAAGATTTGGCGTTTGGGGTTCAGGGTTTGTAGGGTTTGAGGTTTCGGGTCAGGTTTACGGGTCTTTAAAGTTTGTTGGCTTTAGGGTTTAGGGTTTAGGGTTAAAGCTTAGGGGGTAGGGCTTAGGGTTTATTGAGCTTGCTTCGTGTGCGGGGTGCCTTTTTGAGAATCCTAAACTGGGGGGTTTTTTTGGGTTTTTTTGGGGTTTTTTGGGTTTTTTTTGGGTTTTTTTTGGTTTTTTTTGGGTTTTTTTGAATTGTTTTGCCTTTTTCCTATTTTTTTTAGTTTTTTTTTAGCTTTGTGTATCCGGGTCCTTAATTTTGGGCTCCGGGTCCTCAATTTTAGGTCCGGTCTTGGTGTGGTCCTTAATTTTAAGCTCCGGGTCCTTAATTTGCGGCTCCGGGTCCTCAATTGTAGGGTCTTGGTCCAGGGGGTTTGCTAAACCCTAGGGTTTGCTAAACCCTGAATTAGGGTTTAATAAACCCTAATTGGGGGCTTGCTAAACCCTAAATTAATACTAAACCCTAGGTTAATTAACCCTGAATGGGGGCTTGCTAATCCCTAGGGTTTGCTAAACCCTACATTAGAGTTAAATAAACCCTGCATGGGGGTTTGCTAAACCCTAGGGTTTGCTAAACCCTGAATTAGGGTTTAATAAACCTTGCATGGGGGTTTGCTAAACCCTAAATTAGGGTTTAATAAACCCTGAATGGGGGTTTGCTAAACCCTAGGGTTTGTTAAACCCTGAATTAGGGTTTAATAAACCCTGAATGGGGTTTGCTAAACTCTAGGATTGCTAAACCCTAAATAAACCCTAGGGTTTGCTAAACCTTAAATTAAGAATTAATAAACCCTGAGTGGGGGTTTGCTAAACCCTAGGGTTTGCTAAACCCTAAATGAATGGGGTTTGCTAAACTCTAGGATTGCTAAACCCTAAATAAACCCTAGGGTTTGCTAAACCTTAAATTAAGAATTAATAAACCTTGAGTGGGGGTTTGCTAAGCCCTAGGGTTTGCTAAACCCTAAATTAGTTAATAAACCCTGAATGGGTGTTTGCTAAACCCTAGGGTTTGCTAAACCCTAAATTAGGGTTTAATAAACCTTGAATGGGGGTTTGCTAAACCATAGGGTTTGGAAAACCCTGTTAATGAACCTTGAATGGGGGTTTGCTAAACTGAAAGCCACATTTCCTGGATTTTGGGGTTGGCGTTTTGGGTGACAAATTCTGTTCATAGAATAACGTTTTTATTGGGCCGGAGGGCCGATCTCGAGGTCCCCTCCATTCTGGGCCTAAAATACAAACGGAACTGGTGCAGATTCGGGTTTAAACCATAAAATAATTAAAGCCAAATTTCCTGGATTTTGGGGTGGGCGTTTTGGGTAACAAATTCTGTTAATAGACTAGCGTTTTTATTCGGCCGGAGGGCCGATCTCGAGGCCCCTTCCATTCTGGGCTTAAAATATAAACGGAACTGGTGCAGATCCGGGCTTAAACCATAAACGTTTAAGGTTTAGCGTTTAAAGCCAAATTTCTTGGATTTTGGGGTGTGCGTTTTGGGTGACAAATTCTGTTCATAGAATAGCGTTTTTATTAGGCCGGAAGGCCGATCTCGAGGTACCCCCTATTCTGGGCCTAGAATACAGACCGAACTGGTGCAGATTCGGGCCTAAACCATAAACGTTTAGGGTTATCAGCAACTATTAGCAATTATTAGCATTATTAGCAATTATTAGCAATTATTAGCAATTATTAGCAATTATTAACAATTATTAGCAATTATTAGCAATTATTATTAGCAATTATTAGCAATTATTAGCAATTCTATTAGCAATTATTAGCAATTATTAGCAATTACTAGCAATTATTAGCAATTATTAGCAATTCAGCAATTATTTATCAGCAATTATTAGCAATTATTAGCAATTGTCAGCAATTATTAGCAATCATTAGCAATTATTAGCAATTATTAGCAATTATTAGCTATTAGCAATTATTAGCCATTATCAGCAATTATTAGCAATTATTAGCAATTATCAGCAATTATTAGCAATTATTGGCAATTATCAGCAATTATTAGCAATTATTAGCAACTATTAGCAATTATTAGCAAGTATCAGCAATTATTAGCAATTATTAGCAATTATTAGCCATTATCAGCAATTATTAGCAATTAACAGCAATTATTAGCAATTATTAGCAATTATTAGCAATTATTAGCAATTATTAGCAATTATTAGCAGCAATTATTAGCAATTATCAATTATTAGCAATTATTAGCAAGTATTAGCAATTATTAGAGCAATTATTAGCAATTATTAGCAATTATTAGCAATTATCAGCAATTATCAGCAATTCTTGGCAATTATCAGCAATTATTAGCAATTATTAGCAACTATTAGCAGCTACTAGCAATTATTAGCAGCTATTAGCAAGTATCAGCAATTATTAGCAAGTATTAGCAATTATTAGCAATTATTAGCAATTATCAGCAATTATCAGCAATTCTTAGCAATTATCAGCAATTCTTAGCAATTATCAGCAATTATTAGCAATTATTAGCAATTAATAGCAATTATTAGCAATTATTAGCAATTATTAGCAATTATTAGCAATTATTAGCAATTATCAGCAATTATTAGCAATTATTAGCCAGTATCACCAATTATTAGCAATTATTAGCAATTATGAGCAATTATTAGCAATTATTTGCAATTATTAGCAATCATTAGCAGTTATTAGCAATTATTAGCAATTATTAATCATTATTAGCAATTATTAGCAATTATTAGCAATTATCAGCAGTTTTTATTAATTATTAGCAAGTATCAGCAATTATTAGCCATTATTAGCAATTATCAGCAATTATTAGCACGCATTAGCAATTATTAGCAATTATTAGCAATTATTAGCAATTATTAGCAATTATTAGCAATTACTAGCAATTATTAGCAATATTAGCAATTATTAGCAATTATTAGCAATGATTAGCAATGATTAGCAATTATTAGCAATTATTAGCAATTATTACCAATTATTAACAAGTATTAGCAATTATTAACAATTATTAGCAATAATTAGCAATTATTAGCAATTATTAGCAATTATTAGCAATTATTAGCAATTATCAGCAATTATTAGCAATTATTAGCCAGTATCACCAATTATTAGCAATTATTAGCAATTATGAGCAATTATTAGCAATTATT
>CAJNDT010001352.1:24965-62648 GCA_905221615.1 Symbiodinium sp. CCMP2592 | reverse complement strand
TGTGGTTGGTATTAGTATGCATGAGCCTGCTTCGTCATCAGGGGCACAGCGGGCGACGGGGCAAGAAACATCGCAACCAGCAGGAAACCGGCGACGCAAGCCATGGAAGGATGATAAAGGCTACTGTTTTGCCATGATACAATCTTCTTCTGGGGCTGATCAACAAAAGCATTTGGGTAGCTTCGCCTGCATGCCAGACTGACACTGTTCCAGTGCCGCGTGAGTCAGGTGACAATGACAGTGACAGATCACATGCTGCTTTCACGATGTAAGGCCGCATTACAGAGATACGACCGGGGACTCCATCACATGCGGTCAGCATCCGGTGTAGCGCCTCAGAACAATTTCAGACGTGAGCTGCGTCGGTTGTGATGTGCTGTCCTGTCGTAATATTATGTGGTTTTGTTAAGTTCTAGCTTCGTCAGGCCTTCATTCGAAATGCTGCCAGTTGGTATCTGTGAACAAACTTCCGAGCAATTGTGAGCATGCTCTTCTATCCTGGCTTCACGCTGGCGTGGGCATTCCTGAGCGTTCGCAAGCGGACGAGCACAAGAAATTGCGACCCGACCAGCAGGTAATTTACGTAGGCTGCGGCTGTGGCATGGTTGGTTGCACTGCGGTTGTAGTAGCCTTGTGACTTATGACTTATGGTGTAGTGTGTGCGGCTGAGTGTCAGGTTCAAGACTTTCGTTTCATCAGCGGCCTCCTGAGGGTCGCATTGCTGCCACTGGGCTGGGGTGAGCCACGGAGCTGTTCCAACTCGTACGAAACAACCGTTTGCAGTTTGCAGTTAGATTGCAGTGCAGTCTGCGTTGCGCGGTGGAAGTGCCAGTGTCTGTGAGCGGTGAGTCAGAGATGTAACGGTACATGCGCATGCATCGAAGTCAGTGCAGCTTCTGTCCTTGAAGCCTTGAAGCTTGACATTTGACGTTTGCTGCTTCTTGGTTTAACACAACACAGCTCTCTCATTAGAACACCAACCAACCTCGCTGCCCACCATACTGACATGGCTGGACGAGCGAAATCACTCACTGCACAATCTGCGGCTGCTGCCCCAGATCCTCCGGCAGGTGTGCAATTCCCGGCAACTTACGTTGCTAAGCGTTGCAAGAGATGCGGCATATGGAGCACAAGCCGCTCGAGGTACGACCAGCAGAAGAGTCCAGAATCCCAATGGGGACTCTGTGCAGCGTGGGGACGCGGAAAGCCAGACGAACCGATTGGATTTCATTGTCTTTGCTGCAAGAAGGCCGGCCGGAGGGGACTTTAGCTGTTGTAGTTGCAGTTGTTGTAGTGTTGAAGGTTTAAAAGTTTAAAAGCTAGTAGTCTGTTAAAGGGATTCAATCTTTAATTGTTGATTGTGACTGTAATACATGTCGTCCCGCAGTCCCGCAGTGTGCTTCTGTTGGTAAACCCCTGCACCCTGCACCCTGCACCTGCACCCTGCACCCGCACCCTGCACCCGCACCCTGCACCCTGCACCTGCACCCTGCACCTGACCCCTGCACCCTGCACCTGCACCCATTTAGCATTACATCTGGAAGGTTTAGCGTAGCATATGTTATGCTAAACCTTCCAGATGTAATGCTAAATGGGTGCAGGTGCAGGGTGCAGGGGTCTGGTGCAGGGTGCAGGTGCAGGGTGCAGGGTGCAGGTGCAGGGTGCAGGTGCAGGGTGCAGGGTGCAGGGTGCAGGGTGCAGGGTGCGTGTGTATCCGGTGTACCCCTCAGTCCCTTCATCCACCCTGGCATGCATCATGTGTGGAGTGAGTTTGTCTGAACATCCGGGGCGCTTCAGGTGGCAGACATTGGCGGCTTGATTCTTACCTATGGGTCGATGTCTGCGTCGGACCGAGCTCTCGATTCAGATCCGTGTGCTAACCACAAGTTTCTTGAGCAGCAAGAGACCTTCATTACACGAAAGGTTGAAAATCCGTCAATGCGCATCGGCAAGCTGGACACAACCTTCCAAGCAGAACAGGTCGACGTGATGGAAGAAAAGACCCAGGGCTTCAAAAAGCCCAAGAGAAAATTTATGGCGCTGGACGTTTATGAGGCGAAGTTTGGAGCAGCTGACGCCACAAAAATTAAGACACAAAAAATAGACGGGACCATCGTGAAGGGCGTGGATATCATTGAAGAATGCGACATTGGTATCTACGAATACATAGACCAAACAACATCCTCTGTGACACGAACCACATCACTATCGAACCCAGACCTTATCCTGTCAAAGGACCAGACAACAACAATTTTCAACGCCGTGGCAAAACAAATGACCTCAGCACCAAAGGACGATACGACATGCACAGTCATCCCGGGATCATCGGCTTCTTCATCTGGTATGAAGGTGCCAACTGACTTTGCTGGTGGCGGCGGTGCGGAGAAGGACCCATGTGGTTTTGTTGCTAGTTGACTAAGTTGAATAGTTGTGCTAGTTGTTAGCTGTTAGTGTGATAGCTTTTGTTTGATCAAATCACTCAACTCGATATGTGCAGGACGCGTCTATGCCAGACGCCGCCGATGATGAGGAGGACGATGATGAGGATGCCTTTCCTTTTGCAGAGTTGTTTGGGCGACTGAAGTCATCAGTGGCAAAGGCGAAACCAGCTCCGGCTAAGCCATCGGGGTCCAAGCAGGCGGCTTCGGCAGCTAAATCCAAGGGCTCGACTCGCAACAAACGTGCGACGGATCCTGACGGCGAGCCTGTCTTGCCGCCGAAAGCAACCCGCACAGCAGCCGAACCCAAGACAAGGCCAGGACCAGGGCAACGACCAGATGCATTATCTCGTGATGATGAAGACAATCTTGCCAAGTTTACGGAACAGGTCAATGGTTTCCTTGAGCTGCAGGCGGTGGACGCAGAGGATGATGCGGCATTCACGTCATGGTCTAAGGACAAGCTTCAGGCAATGACGCTGCTGAAAACCCAGATTAGCAACAAGAAAAAATCCTTGAACCGCCGCAGCAACAAGGATAACTCCAACTTGATCCCTGCGCTGGATGAGCTGGTGGTGCAGCTCAACACGATCATCGACTTTGTGCGCAAGCTGTCGGCGGGCACGGTCGAAGGGAGAAGATTGTATGATGCCATGGGAGAGATTCATGAGCTGAACGTGTGCACAACGATTTGGAAACGGATTCTCAGAGCATTTGCATTCGATGCGCTGAAGTTGGCACAGTGGGATGCATTTTTCTGTGAAACTCATGCATTGTGTGCCGAACATGTTCCGGACCATGGCACGTTCTTCCAGATCCTTGCATCGCAGTTGTTGCAGAGGCTTCTCAAAGCGATCCCCATGGGAAAGCCGATCACCGGCGAGACAACATCCTATATCAAGGGGTTCGTTGTGGCTGCCATTGACCACGCCGCCAAGACCCTTTCCACCGGGTGGACAGCTGAGGACCACCTCGACTTCCTCAAGTCGATCAAAGACGTAGCCGATTTCTCCACGCCCCCAGCGGTTATTAAAAACGCGATTGCCAGGTTGAAAACAGATGAGGGCGACGAGAAACATTGGGCGGCATCATCGTTTCAACTTCCGCAAGGAAAGAAACTCTTTGAAGCCGCAACAGCAAATGCAGTGCACAAAGAATCCCAGGCTGGCGTCTTGGACGTGCTGCATCAAGCAGAAGAACGCATGACAACGTCAGCAATCTGCACGTTCGAGGCGCCCTTCATGATGACTGTGAGGTCATGGTTCAATGCGGGTCATGGAGACATGTTGTCTGAGACATTGCAGCACCTGACAAACAAGAAGATGAAAGTCTTGAAGGGCGCCGACAAGGACAAATTGGATCGTGTTCTACAGATGGGGAGAACAGGTGCAGTTGCTGTCATCTTAGCCTTTGTCAACAACGAACTGGTGCCCTACATGAACACCTGGTCAACAGATCTTCGGGACAAGCAGTCATCAACTGACGGTGTGATGTCTTCTTCAACTTGTGTCATGCACTTGACGGATGCAAGCGGTCACGGGCAAGAAGCTTTGATTGGGATGTTAAAGGACATCGATGCATTCATGAGTTCGACAAGTGAGAAACTTAGGTCATCGGAGACATCACCAGAAAACCTGAGCACGTTGCCAACAACATGGGCTGTCAAGACCAAGGCTATGATTGCTTCTTTGGCAGCTTGCGTGGCCAAGGCCCAGGTGGGGGAGAAAGGTGATGACCTTGTTGACCGTGTCAAGTCTGCGGTGGCTGATGCTGGTTCAGCGCTGGCGCAAGTGTTGCAAGATGGGGTACAAGACGATGCTTGGGCCAGTGTGCTGGTGTGTGTGACCTGTCTTGTAGATGTGGTGACCGAGGGCACGGCAAAGAAAGAGTTACTGACCGGCGAATTTCCTGAGGCTGTGGAGGCTGCCAAGCTGTATTCCACCATCTTGGGTGATGAGGTTGGTGCGTCCGTGCTTGCGGGCATTGAGGCAATTTCGACTTTTGTGACCGCCATGGTGTCAGTGACTTCGTTGGATCAGCTTGTTGCTGCAGGTGATCCAGATGAGCAGACATTGGAGACCCAGTCACAGGAGTTGATCCGGACGGCTCGGAAGCTGGATGAGCTGACGGTTGAGAAGCTGACTACATCCGTGAGTGAGCTCAACAGGGAGAACATCCCGATATCTTCCGAAACCTTGTCCAAGGTCGGCTCCATCTGCCAGCGACTCATCGAACGAGGACAACACGAGTTTGCTAAGATCACGAAGACGTGCCAGGACCGGTTGTCAAAGTCTTTCATCGCTGACTCAGACGTTGAAATCCCTGAGTTCGTGCATAAGATGGAATCATATGACCAAGTCGATGGTGAGATTGAGAATATCAAGAAGGCTTTTGATTTGACAGCCGCCGGCAAGATCAGCTCCCAAACTACGGAATTGGGTTCGACTATCGACTGTGTGAAAGAGTTGGCCACCAGCTTGGAAGTGGATGCCTCCGAGATTGTTGAGCTGACAAAGTTCGAGACGTCATACAGAAACGGCATCAGGTGGATGGGAACCTGCAACATTCTCTACCTCTTGATTTCCAAGGCAGTGTCGCGGGCAGTGCTGGCTGGCAGCAAACCTAGCCAAAAGGCTATCGTGCAGTTCACTGATGCCACGAAGGTTTGCTCAGATCAAGGCGTCGAGTTGCCTGCGGGATT
The DNA here is from genome assembly GCA_905221615.1 of Symbiodinium sp. CCMP2592. Classification (NCBI taxonomy): domain Eukaryota; class Dinophyceae; order Suessiales; family Symbiodiniaceae; genus Symbiodinium; species Symbiodinium sp. CCMP2592. The sequence continues at coordinate 57,509 of CAJNDT010001352.1, read as the reverse complement.
GCAGGCTCTGATTACAAAGGTCATTCGTGCCGAGGAATCGGATGCACAACCGGCACAGCCCAAAGAATCCAAATGATGGGGCATAGCCCGCATGTGATTATAATTTGCTGTTACGGCACACACGAGCAGCTGAGCTTGCTGTTGTGATGTGATGATGATGTGCAATGTGCAACACAGTAAGATAATATGATTCGATATTATGATTGTACAGTGCCTAGTGCCCAGGTCACAGTAGATTTGAATTGTACAACTTATGTAATCTGATATGATATGTATTATGTATTATGTATTATGTATCATGTAGTCATGTATCATGTATCATGTGTCTCTGAGTTCGCAAGCTCACATCCGCGGGAGCAAAGTAGCGTACAGGATCAGGCTACTGTGGCAGCGGATGAACGTTTCAGAATTTCAGCCGCAGCAGATGCAGGACAACGCCAAGCCACCCCGTTGGTTCGTTAGGAGTTAGGAGTAGCATGTGTAGAGACATATGGGCCCTAGGTGAGGTGTTCAGTTTGTGAGTGTTTGATTGTTGGGCTCGGTCCCGGTATCATAGGCCACATTGGCGTTGCAGTTCTCAGGCGCTTTGGGAAGATGCGCGCAATAGTGTTGGATGGATGGCAATCACTAGCTGCTGTCCCAGTGTTCCAATTTGCAAGTCCAATCCAAATTCAGCTGTACGGCTGGCATAGTGCCGAGTCATGTGGCTCGATGAAACGGATCTCTCGCAAGTGATGCAAGCAAGCTGACAAATATAATGAGTGCCGAGTGCTATCAGCGCTGTCATCATCTTCGATCATGTCACGTTGTGCTGCACTTGCACATCTGCAGTTCCCAGGCACGATCCGGCATGCGAGCTTCGAGTTTGGTTGGAGCAAGCTGTTTGTCGATGCTGATGTTGCAAATTTTGGCTAATGATGCTTAGCTTTTCGGTAGTAGTAGACACGGCAGACAGTTCAGTGCAGTCAGTCGTCGATCGGGATACGTGAGACACATGCGTGTGGACCTTGTGAACCTGAGTCCCTGAGTCGCTCATGATTATGACACTTGTTGAGAGACTGTGATTCACACTGTGTGGACCTTGTGCACGTGTGGCCATCTGCTATGGCAAAGGCAAAGCCGGCAAAATCGAAGCCTGCTGGGCCGCCGCCTGCGGCGAAAGTTAAAGCCAAGGCCAAGGCGTCTCCTCCGCCTGCTAAAGCTGCGAAATCCAGAGCCACTCCACCACGTGCGGCAGGGACACGTATGGAGCAGATTCAGCGAGCAGATGAACAGACAGGTGAAGTTCGTTCAGTGACCTTGGTAACTCCACCACCTCCGGCGAAGCGGCCATCAGACGTGATTGATGTTGCTGCTGACAGGTTCTGGAAGAATCTCCGCCGCGGTGGTGACAGTGGCAGTGGGAATCCAGAGCAAGTGGCGGCGGCATCGTCTGCTACCACCTCACCGACAACCGCCTCCTCGTCAGCTGCGCCTCGTGACGCTGGGGCTGGGGCTGGGACAACAGAGCAGGACGAGACTTTAGGCCAGCAGGACGAGATTCATGGCACTGGAGCAGCAGGAGCAGCAGAGACCCAGCAGACAGCTGCTACCGCTGTCGAGCAGACAGCTGATACCGCTGTCGAGCAGCCAGCTGATACCACTGTCGAGCTAGACAAGGCGACTGAAGCCGCCATTCTAGCTGAGCTGGAAACACAGCTCGTGGACACGGATCGGGACAGCCACAAGGCTGCGGCTGGAGATGAGTTTGATGATCATCTGGCCAAGCTGGCTGCGGATGATCACGGCGCCGGCAGCGCACACGACGCAGATGGCGGTGGCGAGTCCGGCGACGCTGACGAGTCCGACAGCGACGGCAGATCACTTGATGAGTTCCAAGAGGCCCAGGTGGAGGCCAGTGACATGGAAGATGATGTTGGTTTGGCAGTGCCATCGTGGAGACAATGGGCCAATGCAGCCTAGACTTAACTAGTTGGGTCAGTTGGGTCCTGGTTGTTGCAATTGCCACTGAACCTGTGTGAGTCAGTCGTGAGTGTGAGGCCAAACTGCGTCGGGTATTGACTTCGGTGTCGAACGAGGTCCTGGCGACTCACATGCGTACGTTCCCGACTAAAGTTGCTTTGATGTCTGGGTGTACCGGGAGTGGTTGCTTTGAGATGGCAGCAAAAGCTACGTTCGCCACGCTCTCGAAGCACTTCGATCTGGAGATCAACGTACTTTTGCTTGCACATCATGGCTTATGACCTGTGACTTGTGACATACGATAGCCAGTACAGTATTATGCAGCGTCTAGACTCTCTTAAACACTGCAATGCACTACTAGAGTCAGACGGTCTAGAGTCTACAGTGCTCAGATATCCATCAAAGTCTATCTATTATTATATTATATTACTAGTCTATCACTATTACGACTGTCAGTCACAGTCTAGTAAATGCTACTAGAGTCACTAGAGTCTAGAGTCTAGGTCTAGGTTCGGTTCTTTTACACTTTGTCTGAGTCGGAGTTGATCAGTCTACGTGTATCTATGTTATGCCGGCGCGGCACAGGCACGATCAGGTCCTGGTTGTAGTAGGAGGAGGAGGAGGAGGAGTCGTAGTCAAGTCGTAGCCGGAGTCGTAGTATTAGAGTCTTAGTCTTAGTATTTATTTTGGCCTTAACCCTTAGCCTTAGCCTTAGATTTAGTAAGTCTTAGTTTAAGTCTAAGTAATCATCTAGTAGAAGTATTCAGTAGTCACACACCACAGCGTGGCTATCATTTGAGTCACATGCCTTGACTGTGATCAGAGGCCTGGGTTCGGATTCGGATCAGTAAAACTGAATTTGAATAAGACATGGTATATAAATATATTATACAGTAACAGTAGACTGAGTAGATAGATAGAGGTCTGAGTTTAAGTCTGAGTCTGAGCCTAAGTTTAAGTCTGACTCACTTGATTTTGTGTTTCGGGAGGGAGGTGTTTAACAGAGTTGTTTGAGTGTTTTAGGAACTGTCAGGCTAAACCGATTTCACAAATTAAAATAATTGAAATTTCAAAATACATAAAGCTCTATTTGTTTGGAGTCTACGAGGTTATGGCGGCTCCGATTTCGACTTAGTTCAGATAAAGGTTGATGATGGACGTGTAGGTACTAGCGCTAGTAGTATCGTCATCGTCGTAGGTCCGTAGGTTGCGGTTTTAGTTTTAGTCTAAGTTTCAATTTTAATGAGCGTTTTGGAATGGTGTCGGGATACGCTGTGAACTTAAAGCCATCGGCTTAGGATTGAATTGCCATTGTCGTTGATCATTCAGTGCTACCTGAGGTGGACACTCAGTGGACTTCCGAGATTACTCCCTGGAAGCAGAAATTTCTCATGAACAACGTCCTGGCGCACGAGGCCAGCTTTCGCATTTGAAAGCTATGTCAGCTTACAGCTACGTGTTTCAGCCATTCGGCAGGACAACTGTTGCTGCTTCACCGACATTACAAAGATTGACAGCGACGCCGAGAGGTGGTGTGTGCGACATGGGAAACGCTGCGTAGCTGTGCTTGAACTTGAATCATCACGCCAGGCAGTCTGTTGCAGTCATGTCTAAAAATTCTGCTGTGTTGACTCAGACCTGAGATTCTGTTGTGTTGTGTTGCACGGCCTATAAGGAAATTGAATCGTTTGGACGTGGGAATGATGTCCACACCTTTTCGTTGTTCTGTGCTGGATTCAGTTGCAAGTCACTTGGAATAATTGAATAATTGGCTGTGCAGTTCAGGTCAATTACAGTTGACAGAGTACATGACTGTGATTTCCCCAATCCCAGGTCATTCAGCAGAATGAACAACGACTTTGAGATGTTACGCCGAGCGATGGCGGATGACTCTGCCACTGAACTTGATTCAATATAAAAACATGCTCAGTTTGTTCAGACCTGCATTGAGATGTGGTGAGGACTGCCCATCAGTCAATACCTTCAAGGGCGTGTGCTGTTGCTTGAATCGATGCCAGCCTATGGCATTCATATTGGAGAATGTTGACACAATGGGCTCGGACACCACAGAAGAGGATGTTGGGTTGCCGTGAAGCAATTACTTTGCACTGCTTATCCGGAGCATCTGTTGTTGCTGCGCTGTGCTCACAATTAGTCTCTGAATGCTGTCAATGTCGTAGTAAGGCCCAACAATGTGTCGATTGCTGTCAGCTACCTCAAGCACATGGGGTATCACGTTGTGGTTGAGAAAATGATGTCCAACAGCCACGGCGTGCCACAGCGCAGATGCCGCCTCTACTTCATAGGGCTCCGGAAATCAGCCGCTTTGGCAGAGTCTCCGGAAGACATATTGGCCAAATTGCATGGCAGGATTCTGGCTATGCAAACACCGCCTGGATGTGGACTCACGTTGGCAACTTGGTGGCACTCTAGAGTAGGCGTGGGGTGTGATGCTTGTCGCATTTCTGATGAAATAAGTCTGACATCATCTTCGATGATGACCGTGCCATCCTGGCTGATGAGTTGGATCGCAGGAAGTTTGACATGATTGGGAAAGCGGTCAAGAATGCGGCGAAGGCATCCGATGAACCAGATGGTGCGCCGACTCCGGCAGAGTCGACGACGGTGAAAGCCAGCGATAAGTGGATGAGCTTGCACCAGTCGATGGCCGAACAGTGTCTGAGCCTCTGTCAGTGGTGAGTGAGAAGCAGATGACATTACATGTTGTTGATTCATGATTCATAGATTCATAGTTTCTGAAATTTCTGAGCTGAGACAATGTGAGATGGCCCCTGGTTCCGCCTGATTACTTGCGCGACAATGGCTGGTTCCAGACGCTCACACCCCGTGAGCAGGAGGCCGTAGAGCCGTAAGATTGATGAGTGATTGATTTGGTTGATGAAACAATTCACTAATTGAAGAATCGAAAGTTGATTGTTAAGTTGCCCTGTAAGCGCTTAAATCCATCTTTTACAAACCGTTAAACCGATTAGGTCGCCTAGAATAATAAAGGAGATCCCGAGCCAGCATTGGTGTCGATTCTGTGCGGTTTACACATGAGGCAGTTTGCTTCGTGGAGATCTGGAATGAGAGACGGCGGGCGACGGATGGCGTTGGCAGGGTCATGGCCTACGTCGACATCTCTCAGAATGTCAACCGCATGCCCAGCAGCATAGTGGAGTCGCATGCACCTTTCTAGCAATTAATTAGTATGAACTGAACTGCTGTGATTAGACAAGTTGCTTTGTATCATTTCGGTTCATTCAACTTTCCAAGCAGGTCGTTCCAACGATTCTTCCTGGGAGCAAGATATGGTCGACGGAGAAGCGTCGACTGCTGATCGGTCGCTAGCCGGCATTCTATTGGATTGCAACTTGAGAAGGAACTGGCACATAACATAGCTGTATGAGGCGATGAAATGATGTTGTTGCAGGGCTTCCCGATCCATGACTTGCCGTTCGTGATTGATCTTACGCAGCATCAGCTGAGCGATCTGGCAGGCAACAGGCGTCTTGTCGAAAAGTTCGAAGCTAGAAGTTGTTGGGAGTTTGAACACTTGGTGTGTGAAGCAATGCATGAGCTCTGATGTTTTGCTGCTGATGCTGAGTTTCACGGCGCCGTGTGTCATGACAGTGATTATGGCTTTGGTGTCTTTGCTGCGGTGGAACACCGAAAGCGAAGACGAAGAGCTCGAGGCACTGAATCGAAAGCATCTTGCCTGCAGTTTGAAATGTATCTGTAATCTGTAGTCGTAGCATGACCCAGCTTGGCATAGTTGTCTGATTGACTCCCATACCGATCAGGTTCCCGATCAACGGCATTCGCAAGAATCTGTGCTGACCGGGGTTGCGCGAGCGTGAAAAAATCGGCTCGCGAGATTGAACTTAGCTTAGTTCTGCTTGAGGTCATTATGACACATTTCGCTTACACAGACACATCTAATTTAACCATGATATAACACAAACATCCCCTTCTTCACCATACTGCCTTTAGATTCCTCTAGAAGTAGATAACAGATTAAAGATTGTGATAACCCAACTCCATGATCCATGATTCCATGATGGACGCATCGCACCAGCAGCATCATTCACTGTTGCCGCACCGCCCACAGCCACTGTCACCATCATGCACCATGTACACTTCGCACCGTCCGGCTGTACTATCTACACTCTCCACCTACACCTAACACCGTATCCCCCCGCACCAGTCAACCGCACCTACCACCGCACCACCCGCACTAGTCAACCGCACCTACCACCGTACCATACGCACCAGTCAACTGCACCTACCACCGTACTATACGCACCAGTCAACTGCACCTACCACCGCACCACCCGCACCAGTCAACCGCACCTACTGCACCGCACCAGCTATACTATGCAATCCTTATCAATAGAGCATTGCTCTTGAACTTTGATAAACTGTTACAACAAAACAATAAATACATGTCACGGCACTGAAGAATGATGTCATCCGGATGCTTCGGCTGGGACCAAAACCGATCCTGGATCTGATCATCGGCCAGTCCTTCTGTCACTGTGAGGACTGAAGGAGAGGAAACATTGGAACACGGAACTACTGCACTGCGGCGTTGCCTGCTGCTACCGATTCGATGTATGAATGGTCAAGACTGTCTGTGTGTGAGGTTTGTCTGACACTGACTGACAGACTGGCAGGTTGGGTCGGACGTCAAAGTCTTGAAGTTAGGAGACTGCTCAGCTCCTGTGTTCACGCGACGCTCGAGGAGAAACTCGTGGGGAGCACCGGGGCCCCCTATTCCTTTCAAGGAAACCGGCACTGCAGCGGCCATGAAAGACTTCCTCAGACGCGAGCTGAAGAGTTTTCAACAAGTCACACCCTTCAATTTATGATGACCAATAACTGGACAGGACAAGCCTGGTCAGCTCTCGTTTAAGATCCAAACAAAGCATCAACTCAACGTATACGACACCACATGCAGCCCAGAAGCCAGTCACGGACTCGGCTGATGCGCACCACTGCCCGCTCTTTCTCGTGCGGGCGCGGGAGCTCCTCAAGGACGTTTGTGAGGTGCTGCTGGAAGCTGTCCGAGCTTTCTGCTTTGGCGGCTTTCTTGACAAGAAACGCTGCGCAACTTCCAAAAGCTTGGTCAATGTCCTCATGGCTGTGGCCGCTTCGCAAATTGCAAAGCCTCGCGGCCCGTAGGATCCGTCTGCTTACCAAGGATGCCATCCATCTCAGGGTCTGATTATTCTTTAATTCGCGACAACAATTATCGCATTGCACGGTGAGCCGCATGTTCTGGAGCTTGCAGCCGCTTGCTTGCACGCGGGTTAGCACGTGTGACAGCAGTTCGAGCTGAGTACTGCTGTCTTTTGGAACCGTGGGCTCCGTGAGTGCTAGGGCCATGAGATGGCCATGGGCCAGCACGCCTACTATATGCAAACGAGGCCTGGCTGATGTCAGAGTCTCGAAGCACTTGGCCGCCAAGAAAGATGACGCGGGCATGCAAATTTGGATTGATCCATCCCGTCCTGTATCACGACGAGCTCCTCTGTATTCAGCCGCGAGCTCGCCCGGCTTTGCCAATATTGGACCCGGTCCAAATATTGGGACCGCAAATGCGCTTCCAAGAGATGTTGTTGCGCGCATCTTGCGGCGATGCGCCTGCTGTATGACTGAATAAGGCTTTGATGTAGCAAGCATTCAGAGCATACAGCGTGTGAAGTGGAGGCACGAAACTTCATGAAAGGAAAGAGCGACAGCCACACCTGGCATGAGCTTCTAAGCCCTTCAGCAAATTAAATTCAGATTCAGATTCAGATTCAGGTGAATCCCGTGATGTAAGTCCACGTTCAACTTATCTTCACGTCTTGCACAAAATGTTTACTGCGCACCAGACTTCAACCAGGAGTCCACGCGTCAACAAATTTAGAGACAACCTTACTTGGAATGGAAACCGAGGCACCCTCCAGAACGTCACAAAAGACGCCGGCGGCTGCACCCCAGCTTGCAGCTTGTACTGCCCCCAGTAATGGATCATCTTACCAGGAGGCAAAAAGCGCTCTTCGCCTTCCGCACTCCTCTCCGCCAAAGCCGTCACGGTTTTCTTGACCTTACCCTGGCCAAAGCGCTTGTTCCCGGCCTTTTCCAAGCCAGCACCAGCAGCAGACAGCTGAGGCTGTGTTTGCCTGTTCAGCTCTGTAGTGTAAGGGTCCTCGGCAAGGTCGTACTCGGTATGGCCCCTCAACAGCAAAGGCAGATCATCCTCATCTTGTGTCGAGTCCCGGACGTCCGGCATGGTCTCCGCGACGGACTCGTAGAGCTTCTGCAGGAAGCTTGTAACATCAGCTCGAATTTCCCTCGTTTCATTCTTCAATGAAAACGGCTTGCTGATGTATCGCTTGTCGACAGGGGCGTTGTTCTTCCCAGCCATTACTGCATCGTGCAGCCTCTTGAAGCGAGCCCCACCTTGGATTATTAATTCCGGAAACTGTTACAAGGGTTGGGGGTGGAGATGAGAAATGCAGCATGAAGCCTCAAGCATCAAAACCTACAGTGTAGTTTAACACAGACCTCGGACAGTACGAAAAATATAGTTGTCTAAGGCACCCAGTCCGTAGAGCCTCGTCCAAGCTCTTTTGCAAACACGCCTGTCCAGGAAAAAGAACTTCACGGGCCCCAGCTCGCGGCCATCATCACCATCATGATTACCATGCTCAGTCTTCTTGTAGATGCTGCGGAGGGACTCGAAAACCTGAGACAATCAATAATCATTCAGTCAAAGCAAGAAGTACGCGAGAATTACCGCGTCGGATTCAAGTCATTATAAACATTAAATGCGGCCGCAGAACGGCCTCATCTTGGTCCAACTTATGCATGGAAGCCCAGTCGGAACGAAACTTCACCAGGCGCTCAAAGTCCTCGCGCTCCTGAAAAGTGGCGAAACACCTGAGGCCACAATGCTGTCGCTTGCGGCAGGGCTGGCGAAGCATCCGCTCCAATCGTTGGACGGAAGCCATGTTGTCACGCCGTTCCTGCAGCGTTGGCCGCCGCTTGGCTTTCTTCTGGGACCTTGCCTTTGGCGCCGGCTGGACGGTCTCTGCATCGCTTGACGTCAACTCCGTCAGAGCACGGTCTGTGCTGCCAGATGCTGCCTGAGTGCCGGTTTTCTGTCGTTTCAGGGCCGGCTGCAGAACACGATCTCCGCTGCCAGATGCCGGCTCGCTGCCGGCTTGAGATTCAACAGTTCTCTGCCTGTTGAGGATAGGCTGCAGAACACGATCTCCGCTGCCAGATGCCGGCTCGCTGCCGACTTCAGATTCAACAGTTCTCTGCCTCTTCAGGATGGGCTGCAGAACACGATCTCCGCTGCCAGATGCCCACTCGCTGCCGGTTTCAGATTCAACAGTTCTCTGCCTCTTGAGGATAGGGTGCAGAAGACGATCTCCGCTGGCAGATGCTGGCTGAGTGCTGGGTCCTCTTCGCTGCCTCTTGGGGACAGGCGGCCGAATCTCATCCTCAGACTCGCTGAGTGTATCCAGACATGCCACACGTGGCATGGTTCAAAGGTGACCCGCCGCAATGTCGGCATGGTTCAAAGGTGACCCGCCGAAAAAACATCATTGCACAGAATCTTCATGTCAAGCTAAGCTGATGATGATGAGGGCGCTGCTGGTGATTTATTTGATAACTATTCAGCAGTCAGTGACGACTAGAGGACCTGTTCTCAAGCCACATGCCTCAGTGGTTGTACTGCATGTCAGAGCATCCAGACAGTTACTCCAAGACATGCGCAGGGGCGCGTTCAAGGCGCGCGCAGGGGCGCGCGCAGGGGCGCGCGCAGGGCGCGCGCAGGGGCGTGCGTACGCTGTGACCAGGCATGAAAACCAGTGCGCGCAGGGGCGCGCGCAGGGGCGCGCGCAGGGCGCGCGCAGGGGCGCGCGCAGGGGCGCGCGCAGGGGCGCGCGCAGGGCGCGCGCAGGGGTGCGCATACACAGTGGCCCACAAACATGACAAGTGCTGCAAAACCAGCATCAAATGCTCACACTGCCTTTTGCCACCTGCCAAAGATTAGGGAAGAAAACGTTGTGGTTCAGTCCAGTGCGGGCCCGATTCTTGAGAGTATCTTCTCGGCACGTGCAATGCAGGCTGATAGGGCGGACTCGTAGATCTCCTGATGCGATGCTTCGGTGTACTCGGTGCCGGACGCCCAGGCGGCCCACGAGGAGGAGCTGCTTTTATTGCGGGTGCAGTTGTTGCTTGGCCTGGCTCTCGGTTTTCATCTCTGCCTTGTCGACGCTCTCCGGTTTCAGCAAACGCAGCTCTGGCTAGGTCGGATTCATCAGTTTGACAAGCAACTTCACGAAACATAGGCCGTTGACTTTGAGCCGACGTCTCAACCGCCTCCTGCTTCTTCTTGTTCTGGTTCGTCTCCTCAGTATCCCGCTTCTTCTTCTGGCTCCACGTGTGCCAATTGGACTTTCCAGATCTACTTTTCTTCTTGGGGGCAGCCTTTGAACGGGGATTGCCTTTCCCATTCTGGGCCGCTGCGGGCCTTTTCATCGGATCAGCACAGGGCCATCACGAACACTATGTTGACGACCTCTTCGCATTAACCGTGAAACTCTTCAACCCAGGGTTCAGGGTTAAGGTTCACTAGACAGAGAAGCTTGCTCAATTTAAAGTTTAAGGTTAGCTAAATGATTCAATGAATGAGTCAATGACCGATACCATGAAACTCTTGAACCTGACACCTCTTCAACCCACGCATGTTTAGTAGGGTTAAGGGTCAAGGGATGTTAAGGGTTAGGGCTCGACCGTTGACAGTCATCTCACGCTGGGGGCTAAAGCCAGTCTGTCAAGTTTTAGAAAAGCTTGCTTTGGATGCAACATGCAGCACGTCGTGTGTGTCTGTCGCATGCCGTCTCGGTAGTTACTACATAATCATTTGCGACTGACAGCAACAACCACTGCCAAGACAGACGGCGAGCGGTTTCTTGCACTCCTCATGCGACCAGCTGAAGCTGCACGGGTCCCGCGTGGCAAAGGAAGTTCCGGGGCAGCAGGCCAACGGCAAGGCAAAAACACTCTGTGCTGAAAGACAACTTTCTTTACGAACTTTATATCACAAGGAGACCATCATCATCATGAACGCTCGAAGGCCTGTGCATGCCAACAATTTCAAACTGAACTTGACATGGCTTCTTACCGCTACCAGACATTCATTTGTCCTCCAACTTCAAGTCTGAGTGCGACATGCGGTGCAAAAGCTCCCCAGCTAGCTCTGCAGCCTGAGGAATCGCTATGTTGCCCAGGCTCCTGAGTCTTTCTGCCTGGTGTTCCTCCAAGTCCTCAGACAGCCAGTCACAGAGCGGGACCTGATTGAGCTCATTGAAGACCGTCTTCAAGAAGCTTCCCAAAGGTCGCAGCTCCAAGGCCTGGTTTCAGGGAGTTGTGGGAGACCGACGAAACCACGTGCTTCGGATGTGGGCTGCACACTTAACAACAACTAACAGTAACAATTGCGCAGGGAGAAGAAATCATCACGGAAATCAAGCCCTCAACTTGACTGAGTGATGTCATGTCATGTTCACAGAACATCCGCCATGTCCAACGGAAGACCCTATTTCACATGGCAATGGTTGTGTCTGTCTGCCCGTCTGTCTGTCTGGCCCATTCGGAAGTGGCAACCGATGATAACGACGAGCTTTATTCAATGTGAATTGCAGAGTACCTTGCAAGCTCTGGACTCCACGCAGGAAACGTGACTAGAACGTTTCGTTCATGGTGCACGGCGGGTGCTGTTACTACGCACATTGCAGAATCGAGCACAAAGGCCATCAAATGCAGTAACTGTTAAATAAAAAAGGAGAAACGGACTGGTAAAGTCCTTTGTACGAACTAGCTGATGACCATGCAAGCCAAGCAAGGACGTGTCATTGATTTTGCGCTTTTTTTTATATCCCAGTCGGAACCTAATAAATCCCCAACCTGAAAGCCAGTCATGTTGCAATGAATAACGTGTTTTTAATAAAATTATCATGAAAACTGTAAGTGCAACTTATCATGTTCATAACACAAAACAGTAGAAGCGAGCAAGTTGTCATCTCAATCCATGCATGACGTGTGGATTGGCCGCTGGATATTCTGGCCTGCTGCTGTCTTGTAGTTGAATCAGACTCCAGCAATTTCAATCAACACTCCGTCGTCCTTAAACTCATTATTCAGATTGCGGCAAGCCAAACAACACCACTGCCATCGGACAGGACTAGCTGCAGTACGGGCATTCATTTGCTGTTGTCGTCATGCGTCGTTCTCTCATTGAATGACAACACCTGGGAACCTCAGGCCTCGAGCATTTAGTAGTCGTACTTTAAACGAGGACCCCGTCCGCCGCATCCCTCGGCTAGGAACCTAGACAAATTTATTAATAAGACTGATTCCTGCACGAACTGCGTCTCCGAATCCGACCCTGGTTTGAATGAGCAGATTTCAATCCAGTATCATGATGTTTCACCAAGTTCCAGACTCTGACATTGCAACACGAGTTTGAATATTCCATACAATAAGTCAGATTCGTGTTATTGTTACCATTCTCAGACCATGACATTTGCAACTTCAAGGAATATTCCTGACAATAGTCTTAATTAATAAGTGATTATGTGTTACTATTATTATTTATGGCTGACTTCTGAAAATTGAATGATAACCACGAGCCTCCTGACCTGTATCGCGCACACGCAAAGCAATGGAATAACGAGCTGACACGTCAACGATGACCGCCTGGATCAGACTGCAATCAATCCCAGAGTAGCATGCTTCCCAGGAAAGGCTTGCAAACACTGATGCTATCATTTTCTGAGACTGACTGACAGATTATTCACTCTCAGACTTAGTCTTGACTTGTTCATGGTGATAACAAAACACCATCGAATTATGAAATAAATTGAACAAAACAAACATGTATGCAGCTCAAGAATATCACGGTTCAAAGTTTCACTGCCAAAACCTGCCGTCCTAGACTGTGACATGCTTCATAACTAGCACGATTGAACCACCTTGTGAGAAACTCAACTTAAGCCCCAATTTATGCCCACTGTAAACCCCAAACTCTTCAGCCTAAACCCCGAACCCACCGTAACCCGACTGCCTCGAAGGGCTTCCAGTCGGATTTGCATGCCCAGAAAAAAACACGTCCACGTTTGGCCTCGAACAGACGAGCACAGCAAGCAGGAGAACAGCCTTGCAGTGGACAGCTACTCGGAATCTGAGACTCCAGCTGGCAGGCCCAGATTATGCATGTGCACAGTGGCCCAATGCAAGACCATCCCGCGCGCAAGACACTCCTGAAGGAAGTTGAATGTATATATAATATATAATATATATAATATATATAATATATATAATATATATATAATATATATTATATATATATAATATAGCATATGCCTCGGGCAAACTCCATCCAAAATATGCACAGATTCGAATTGCACTCCTAAGTGAGTCAGTGCAAGCACACACACTCGTGCGAAGATGGGCGCACATGAGCAGATCATCACTCACCCACAAATTTGCAGCATAGGACCACCACCAGTCAATATATATATATATATATATTAATATATAATATGTAAGATCAGCATCACGGGCCATCATGAAGTCAAAAGCTTTAGAGTAGCCACAAAACGATTGCAGGAGCCGAGCCTGGACCATGAAGTGCATGAGCTTCTGGAGGTCTTCGTGCTCGCTGAGGATGGCCTTCACATTCTCGAGGAATATAAAACACCTTCCGGAGAAAACAGAATTTCAACTTCAAAACAAAAAGTGCAGCATCCGCGGCCTCTCCGGGAGAGAGTCAAAGACGCGGAACACTTCGCGTATCAAAGATGTACGATCATCTTGTAATCCGCGCTGATGGCCGGCTTTGCTGACACCCTGGCAGCTCGTGGGACCAACGACTTCGAAGCAGAGGGCAACATGACATAATGTGCAACATTAAAGGCTTAAGGCTGTCCTGGCATGGGAAGCCACCACCACATCCAACCGCAGAGATGTAGGGTGGACTGGAACCGGTGCGGTAGGCCAGGATGTTCGGGAAAATGCAGCCTTTGTGCAAAAGGCCGTCAGCCATGCGCGCTTCGAGAACGCCTCGGCAATAGGCGTCCTTTTCCACCTTAGAGCCGCTGGGTATAATGGCTTTTGGTTCAGATTCCAGGAGACTGTCGCAGTGTCACTGAGTACACGACATATTCCACAGCATAGACATACCTCATCAACGGCAGCCGCCACGTGGATTCACAATGAGACTGCAAACCTGACCCGTGCAATGTGCATCGCTCGGCATTTTGAAGCCCGACTTGGGCTAGCTAGTCATTCGGAAGCCAGCATCAACTTTCTGCTTTTGCCACCGCCTGATGCCTGGACAGACTGTCAAGTCTTAACAGCGCAAGTGAAGTTTCCAAAAGTCTGACACTGAGTCTATGGCTGTGCTGTGGCAATCTCCATCCGTCAGCCTGAAAGTCGGGTATGCGGGAACCCGTTTTATCGTTCAAGGGGGTAAGACCGACTAATTATATACTAGGCCGGCTTATGCGAAATCAGATGCTTTAAACAATTTGCATGGGGATAAACCAGCATGCGGTCCGGTTAAAGCTTATCACATCCCGTCCGATTTTTTCTGCATGCCACCGGTCGGACGTTCATGGAGACCCGGCTGCACTTGGCATTGGTGCGAGGCTTGAAAGCTACTGACTCTACATGACTCTACAGTAACAGTAACCGATTTCCCTCCACCTCTGCACATGCAAGGAGCCAGCAGCCACAGTGCTGGAACAGAAGGTGCAACACGGCGAACAGACATCGATCCGTGTTTTTCATGTACCAGTCCAGTGCTATGACTGTCCCAGATCCGCCTGCTGCAGCATCAAGTTTAGCTACCCATCCGCCTTAAGATCATCTTGGCTGCTACTGCTACTCATTCCCGCGGTGAGCTCATTGTATCTTGAAACGATCTCTTCTTTTGTCGGAGTCGGTGTATCCGACTCCGAAGAGCTGGAAGTCACATAGCGGGTCACCTTGATTGCTGGACTGGATAGAAAGCCCTGTAGTTCCATTAAACCCATTTAAAGTATAATTCCATAAAATATTATTTTTAAAATTAAATATTATACGTTAAAACCAAACTCATCCGGGGCACAATCTTCGCCTTGGCTTTTGGAAGCCCACTGATCGGCATCTGCGGAGCCGTCCGCTTCAGGTCGGCGCGTGTCTGGCCCGATGGACCTTCCTGGGCAACCACCGCTCTATCGGGAGCCACCTGCACCTGTTGGCTCCTCGTCGATGGCCTGGAGCTTGGAGAGGACCACGAGCCTTTCGTCCCGCCCTCTCCGGCTCCCTTCGGTGGCATAGCGATGAATGGGGCTGGAGAAGCCCACGTGAGCTGCTTTCAACGCTGGCGAGCCACACGGCAGCCGCTCGACATATATATTAGATTAAAGATTAGTTGGGCATATTACATTATATATTGTACTATTACTACTACTGCTACTACTACTACACTACTACTACTGCTACTACTACTACCACTTCTGAAGTAGTTACGAACCCAGGCCGAGATCACGGCCACCAAAGAAGACCAGACCTGAGTGGAAGGAGGGGGGCGAGGACAGGGCAGCAGGAGGCGGGGAGGAGCTCGGAAAGGAAAGACGCTCATTTTGCTCGGAACTGCTCTTAATCAGGCTCGTGAGCTGTGAGTCGTCCAAATTCGACGTCACAAACTCAAAGAAGTTGCATGCAAGGTGGGCGCCGGCCATGCGCCCTGGAGCAAATTAAGCTGAAAACTGCAAGCCACGTCGAAGCTCCCATTGCTCTTGGTTCAGCTGCCGCAGGCGCCTCACCATGGACGCTCGGGCATCCATCAGGTCTTGGAACGTCCGGATCTCACCAGGCACCGCGGCAACGTAGTCAGAGCAATGGACCATCTCGCAAAAGCAGTGCAGAATCTCCACGACGTCCTCGAACATCTGGCCTCGGAGTGGAAATTGCGTGTACAGCCAACACTCCAAAAAGCGGTGCGACACGTCCTGGCTGAAGCCGACTCTGCGCCACCAGGCTGGTGCCAAAAGACGCACGACCGCGGCCGGTGTGAATACGCCCCAGCGAGATGACCCTGGGAGCACCGCCTCCGCTTCCCCGTGGAACTTCAATTGCATGGCATTGCGGCGGTCCTTGTAGTAGCCATCATCCGTGGTGTGGAAGCGGTCCATCTCGCCCTCGAATTGGGGCCCCCAGGTCGCAGCGAAGTGAACGAGCAGCCACCAGAGCTTGTTGCAGCTCTCCAGACCGCCGCAGTATATGGAGTCCATGGCTGCAACGCCTTCAGCGTGGCAACTAGGCTTGAGCATGCAGCAGCTGCCATGCACACTCATACTAGTACTACTAATACTACTACTACTACTACTACTACTACTACTACTACTACTACTACTACTACTACTACTACTACTACTACTACTACTACTACTACTACTACTACTACTACTACTAGTACTACTACTACTACTACTACTACGACTACGACTACTACTACTAGTTAGTCTAAAGTTGAAACACCCAAGCACCATGAAGTGAAAATTCCCGGCCTTTCCTCCGCAGGTCGGCGCAAAGTGACTGCTGCTGCAATCCTGCAAAGGATCATCCGATGCCAATGTTGACTGAAAGTTAAACTGCCTGGGAAACATGCCTCGCAGATTCTGTCGCTTCCTCGGGATAACAGCCGTCCTGCAGCAGGAGCCCTCTTAGAAGTTCGATGCTTTCAACATAAACCAACCCAAAACACAAACGTCCGCTGCTTTCAGCCGCGTTTTGGACGTCCAGCACCATTGGTACCTCCAACTTGACATTGAATTGAAAAACTACTCAAAGATACAACCTCTTCCAAGGTCTGTGGACTCAGTCAGTTTGAGCGCCACACGACGAGCCATGCCACTTCGTCATGACAAAGGTGCCCACAGGAATCCTGAGAACAACAATTCAGAGAGGATGCCGGCCAAGTGAACATTTAATTTGTCACTGTGATGATCATGAAATCATGATGCAAAAATTGACGCTGCGTGTCTTGCATTGATTGATGCCCACCATGCGCACAGTGCCCAGCTGCTCAGCTGCGACATCGGAATCGGCTGATTTCATGCTGAGCAAACAACTGACAAGAAGACTTTATATTGGCAAGTCCTGTGTCTGTAACTGACCAGAAAACTGACAATGACAAGCCACCAACTAAGTGCTACACCTGGACCTATGACCAACTACGAAGTACTTGAACACTACACTTCATGGCATGATGCTGCTGAAAACGTTGTTGACTGAGTCTGAGCTGTCCGGAAGGTGGCCGCATGACACAAGCCAGCAACATCCTCAATCCGGCATCAAACTGACACTGACTGGGCCATCGGCTTGGAAAGGCCCAGGTCGAGCCCCGCCAGCCCTGTGAAGAGCGATATCACAGGAAGTTTTCCCTCCTGCACGGTGATGATGATGTTGTCGTGCGATTTAGGGTCTGCCGTGGGGGCTGTGGGGTTTAGGGGATGCGGTTAAGGCTCACATAACAAATGGCACCGGTCCGTCTCCAGTAAGTGTGGGAACATGGCGAGGCAGTTCTTGCGCGAGACAACGTTCTGCACCGGCAATGTCCAGTTCAACGGCAGGCCTACAAGGAAACGTGATAGCTGCAGGTGTGAATCCCTTCACTGAATGTGTCCGGCCTGACATCCACTCCCCGGTCGCTGCACTCAGGTACTGGCCCGGAGCTCGTCCGGAGGCCTTGATGGCCTCCTGGTACTGAAGGGAGTACCGGATCTGATTCGCAAGGTCCTCATCAGAGCAGACCCAACACCGTTCACCATGATGATGGCAGCATAAAGGCATGCTGAGAACTCGGCTGTGATGCCACGCTCACTCACCAGGCCGCTGGTGACTCTTGTCGTCGACTGGAAGCATCCTGAGCTCAGTGAATCGAGTGGGACAACACGAATTTCAGGCACTCTGCTTCTGAGGTATGTGCTTATGGTGGACCAATGCTTCAGTACCCTGGTTCCACTGAAGACCTTGGCACCGCTCGCTTTCACCATGTTCTTTGGCTGGTCCACGACCTGGCCACACGCACATGCAAGCATTGCAACATCATCATCGTGCTCACTCAGGCGCACACCACTTGCCAGCCCAAGGGCTTTGCCGTCGCCAAGTCCGCCCGGAAGGGCGTGACTGAAAGGAACCTCTTGTTCAGAAGCGACACACTGGCAAGTCCGGGCAGAGCTTTTACATCATTCTTCTTTCGCTTCTGCTGTGCAAGTGGACGCAGCTTGCACGCCTGAGCACGGATTCAGTGTTTGCTGGAGCGATGGAATATAACATGAAAGCTGAGACTGACTGAGACATGGACCTTCAGAACTGTTTTCTGAACCGTGAGCGCTCGACTAGCGGATGGCTTCTTCATACTCCTGATTCAGGCGCTGCGACAGGACTGGGGATTATTTGAAACTGAGAACGAGGCCTGCTACCTGGGCTCGCGGATGGCATCTTCATACTCCTGATTCAGGCGCTGCGACAGGGCTGGGGTTGTTTGAAACTGAGAACGAGGCCTGCTACCTGGGCTCGCGGATGGCATCTTCATACATACTCCTGATTCAGGCGCTGCGACAGGGCTGGGGTTGTTTGAAACTGAGAACGAGGCCTGCTACCTGGGCTCGTGGATGGCATCTTCATACTCCTGATTCAGGCGCTGCGACAGGGCTGGGGTTGCTTGGACTTGCTACTGAGAACGAGGCTTGGTACCTGGGCTCACGGATGGCTTCTTCGTAGTCCTGAGTAGAGCGCTGCGACAGGGCTGGGGTTGTTTGGATTGCTTTACTGAGAACGAGGCCTGGTACCTGGGCTCACGGAGGGCTTCTTCGTAGTCCTGATTCAAGCGCTGCGACAGGGCTGGGGTTTTGGATAAATAGAACGAGGCCTGGTAGCTGGCTTCGAAATATCATTCTTCAGACCCCTGAGAATGATAGGTCCAAGGCTGAGCATGGCATGATTTTAACCGAGCTCCCTGTGTTGAGCTCCAGGCTGTTCCTCCTCATCCTCGCTCAGCTGATCCAGGACCGCAAACGACGGCATCGTCAGCTTCACTCTGAGACTGGCTGTCGGTCTAGTATTATTATTCATGATGATATGTTTAAAACGCACATAATGGTGTCAGCTTCACTCTCAGTCTGAATGGACTGCCAGTCTAAGTTCGGACTGACCGGAAAGCCACTAAAAGAGCCGGCTGACATGCCTGCGATTCACTCTCCGACGAAAGGCCTCACACCCTGCAAACTGAATGAGCCCTTTTTTTTTTTGAACCCGGGCTTGCTGGCTGCCAGGACACCCCGCAACGCAACCAGCAACGCAAAGCTCGCAAGATGTTATCGAGCAATTTTCCGCAGATTCGCCAGACCCCATAGCTCATCGACGGGGGCTACGGCTGCGGCCCCTGGCCCTGTGACCTTTTTCCTGCAGCAGAAGGATTGAAAGTGGAATGGTAATTGGGAAAACCGCAGCGGGCCTCCACGAAAACTTCCACCATCTCCTCCCTTTCACCTCCTTCCTGCAGCAGAAGGAAAAAGTGGAATGGTAATTGGGAAAGAGGCAGCGGGCCTCCACCAAAACTTCCACCATCTCCTCCCTCTCACCTCCTTCCTGCAGCAGAAGGAAAGTGGAATGGTAATTGGGAAAGAGGCAGCGGGCCTCCACCAAAACTTCCACCATCTCCTCTTGCTCCTCCTGGTGCTCCCGCTCCCACTGTTCCTCACAAGCATGGCTGTGAGCTGCGGCGACAACCCAAAACAAACTGAGGCCGCGGCCCGCATGTGCTGAATGGCGAATCGCTCCACCTGGATCCTGCTCAGTTCGTGCAGGAGGGCCGCCAGCGTCTCCGGCATAAGCTGGTCGATTTGACGCAAGCGCTCGCGTCTTTCCAGTCTCAGGAACTGGAAAATTAAAAGCTCCGGCATACCGTCCGCCATCAGCGCAGGAAAACCGCTGCTGCAAAATTTGGGCCGAAAGTCACGGCAAGCATAATATATATATATATATATATATATATATATATATATAATATATATATATATATATATATATATATATATATATATTGGGGGGTTCCATGTCAATGTTTTGAGGGGTCGTCTACAATCTGGCCACGCTGCCCTCATGCTGTCATGCACGGTATGCTCGAAAAGGCATGTGTCCACATGAGTTTGGGGTCGCAAAAGGCATGTGTCCACATGTTCTGGGGCCTACAGACGGCAAGTTGTCCACAAGAATCGGGGTCTCCCCCAGCAGGTTGTCCACATAGCCGGCGGGTAGATATGGGGATCTAAAGCGACATAAATTTGATATATATATATATATATATATTGAAAAACAAGCCGAAGTTATAGTGAGTTTGGGAGTATCAGTTCCAAGACGGCTTTCCAGAACTGTAAAGTCTTTTGTAAAGGCAGCAGCATCTTACAGCTAAAGTATGTGAGCAGTCGGGCGAAATGGGTGCTCAGGCCTTGGCTGCTTGGAATTAGAATTTAGAATCTTGGACTAGAGTCTTAGAATGAAGTTGTTGCGACCGTGGAACCTGCTGCAGAGACTAGCAGACTAGCAGCTTAAGTCTGGGTGAGATTATAGACTATGGAAATAGGCTACCCGCCTGTTCACACGGTATTCACGATTGAAGTGACAGTTATGCCGACGATGTGTCACACGTTGGACAAACAGCGACGGCGAACCACAACAGTCGTGGACACGAGTTGTGGACATGCAGTGGGCAAAGTGCGGAATTGGCGCGGACGAGATGGAGATACTGTGTGGATAACCTGTGGATACGATGCGAGCGGGGCGCGGACGAAATGCGGACACAGTCGGCGTCACTTGTGGATCGAGGCGGCGAAGTGCGGACAACATGCGAAGAAATCTTGGCTTAACCGCGGACACCTTGTGGACAAAGTCGCAGATACTTAGACAAAGTTGTGGACGACCCGACCAAATTTGTAGATATTTGCGGAGAAAGTTGCGGACATGCGCGGACAAAGTTGCAGACACATGCGGACAAAATTGTGGACACTTGCGGACAAAGTTGCGGACACATGCGGACAAACTTGTGGACACATGCGGACAAACTTGCGGACGCATGCGGACAAAGTTGCGGACACTTTGGTTCAGGATCGTGCGTTTGGGATTCCAAACATTGGACATTTTCGGCGTTTCGCTACACTTTTTGACCCAAAGTATAGTGACACGCCCAAAAAGTCCAATGTTTGGAATCCGAAACACACGGTCCTGAACCAAAGTGTCCGCATGCGTCCGCAAGTTTGTCCGCATGTGTCCACAGGTTTGTCCACAAGTGTCCACAACTTTGTCCGCGTGTGTCCACAACTTTGTCCACGTGTATCCACAACTTTGTCCGCAGCTTTATCCGCGTGTGTCCACAACTTTGTCCGCACGTGTCCACAACTTTGTCCGCATGTGTCCCCAACTTTGTCCGTGTGTGTGTCCGCAACTTTGTCCGCAAGTGTCCACAGCTTTGTCCGCGTGTGTACTTTGTCCGCGTGTGTCCCCAACTTTGTCCGCGTGTGTCCGCAACTTTGTCCGCATGTGTACACTGTGTGTACACAACTTTGTCCGCACATATCCACAACTTTGTCTGCAAATGTCCACAACCTCGTCCGCAACTGTCTCCGCAACTTTGTGTCCACACCTTTCTGGCATTGTGTCCACACATCTTTTGTCCACAGCTTTTTGTCGACAACTTTGTGTCTACAACTTTATGTCCGCAACTTTTTGTCCAGAACGTTGTGTCCACAACTTCGTGTCCACAACTTTGTGTCCACAACGTTTAGTCCACAACTTTGTGTCCACAAACTTTATGTCCAAAGCTTTTTGTCCACGCAGTTTGCGGCCCAAGAAAGCTCTTACTTTTTCGCACTCTACTTTTTCTATAATGATCCTGAAGCTCAAGGTTTCACTCCATTTGAGATCCGGTTTCAGTCCGTCGACAATCGAAAAGAGACTTTCAGCAGTAAACCTACGAAGATCTTGCCGCATCTTGCCCGCAGGGGTATTAGCCAAACATATGACCCAAAGCATGTCAGACCGTGGCGCCGCATGTGTGGACACCCCCGCCCGGTGATGTGGACACACAGGCCCCGTAGGTGTGGACACACAGGCCCGGTAGCTGTGGACACGGTGGCCCCGTGGTGTGGACACACGGGCCCGGCAGGTGTCGATATGCACTGTATTCAAGAACCCGTTAGAGCAGGCTATATAAAGCCGGTCCCGAGTGTAGAGAACATTGTGGTGGAACCCCCCAATATATATATATTAAATACGCTTTAAGACTAGATGACAAATGAGTCAGTACATGAAACAAGTCAAGTAGCAGGTAGAATAGGACCACCACCAGTCAGATCAGCATCACTGGCCATCATGAAGTCAAAAGCTTTAGGGTCCTTAGGGTTAAGGTGTTTTCAGTTGGCGAAAGCAAACACTTGGCGTTGAGCCGTGGTTTAGGGCAGGTATTACTTTATAAGGGATTAGGTTTTTTTTTCCTTGCACGACTCACAGAGCCCCGTGCGGGGATGTGAGAAATCCAGTCGTCTTGGTTCGGCAGATCTCAGATCTGAATCAGAATCAATCTGTCCAATGAATATTTAGTCCCTCAGTGGTAACACACTCAGTCACTTTGAAGGCAACGCTGGCAACATCCAGCTGGGATTCAGGCAAAGTCATCATCATTACTCAAACCAACAAGACCAGGCACCCGGATGTTAACGGGCACCCGGATGCAGGGAAAGTGCTTTCATAGACGATTTTCTATTAGTCAGGAAAACGCGCGAATGCATTTTCCCAGGCCTGAATAATGCATTTGGTGGTGCTTGAAGCATGATTCTACCGTGCTCCCAGCCGGCTGGCTTGGTATTTTACAATAGAAAACCATTGAAAAATAGAACAAGACCTATTGGTTTTTTTGGTGTTTGCAACAGAAAACAATGGAAAATATCAGAAAACCCATGGTTTTTGTGTTTAGAATTGACAAGCATTGAAAATAGCAAAAAACCTATGTGTTGTTAATTCAAACCCATTGAAAATAGCCAAAAACCTATGTGTTCTTTGATATTTTCAATGGAAAACCAGTCAACATAGCACAAAACCTATGTTTTTTGTATTCATGCAAAATAACAAAAAATCTACCGTTTTTGTATTTTTTCAATGGAAAACCATTCAAAACAGGGAAAAACGCAAAGGTTTTGTATTTACAATTGAAAACCATTGAAAACAGCAAAACAGCTATTGTTTTTTGCTATTTTTCAACGGAAGACCATTGAAAATAAGAAAACAAAGCATACTTCTTTGTATTTACAATTGAAAACTATTGAAATCAGCAAAGAAGCCAATGTGTTTTTTTGTGTTTTCACTGGAAAACCATTGAAAATTGCGAAAATTCGCATAGGTTTCTTGGCATTTTCAATGGAAAACCTTTGAGCATACAGAAAAAACCGATGTGTTTTTTGGTATTTGCAGGTGAAAACAAAGGGAAGCATGGCGAAAGGCATTTAGCAGCTTTGGAAGGCGCATAGCCTCTTCTTTTGCTTCGACACAGCAGAGCTATCCGAATGCATTTTTCCAGCCCCTTAAAATTCATTTGGGCATTTGTCTCTTTGCTGTGGGCTTGTCGGAAACGGCCAAAATGCTGATTTCATTTTCGAAAATGCTCTTGTGTTTCTATGGCTTTCCTTAATACATATCACATAGAGCCTTTTGGGTTCCGCGAAACCGGAGAGCACAACTTGAGAGCAACTTAGCCGTCGGTAGAAAGCCACAGGCAAATGCATTTTTCCAAGCCCTGAAAAACGCATCTGGCTTGTCACGGACGCTTATGCACTTGTCGTCAGTCTCCAGGCACCAATCTACTTTGGATTTTTGGCTTTGGTTTCGTGGTCTTGGGTTGTCATGAACCATAGACGATTTTCTATTAGTCAGGAAAACGCGCGAATGCATTTTCCCAGGCCTGAATAATGCATTTGGTGGTGCTTGAAGCATGATTCTACCGTGCTCCCAGCCGGCTGGCTTGGTATTTTACAATAGAAAACCATTGAAAAATAGAACAAAACCTATGGTTTTTTTGGTGTTTGCAACAGAAAACAATGGAAAATATCAGAAAACCCATGGTTTTTTGTGTTCACAATTGAAAACCATTGAACATAGCAAAATAACTATGTGTTTGTAATTCAAACCCATTGAAAATGGCCAAAAACCGATGTATTCTTTTGGTGTATTCAATGGAAAACCATTCAACATAGCACAAAACATATGTTTTTTTGTATTTGCAATTGAAACCCATCATTTTAGCAGCTTCGATAATCGCATTTGGATGTGCTTTGGAAAACCCATAGCTTCTTCTTTTGCTTCGACACACCATGAGATCTGCGTTAAATTTGCAAGGAGAGCTATCCGAATGCATTTTCCAGCCCCCTAAAATGCATGGGCATGTGTCTTTTTGCTGTGGGCTGTCGGAAACGGCCAAATGCTCATTTGATTTTCGAAAATGCTCTTGTGGTCAGCCTCCAGGCACCAATCCACTTTCGATTTTTGGCTTTGGTTTAGTGGTCTTGGGTTGTCATGAATCATGAAAGAGTCTGGCTTGTCACGGATGCTTATGCAATTGTGGTCAGTCTCCAGGCACCAATGTTCTTTCGATTTTTGGCTTTGGTTTAGTGGTCTTGGGTTGTGATGAACCATAAACGGTTCTACTAGTCAGGAAAACGCGAGAATGCATTTTCCCAGGCCTGAGTAATGCATTTGGTGGTGCTTTACAGTAGAAAACCATTGAAAATAACACGAAACTTATGGGTTTTTAGTATTTGCAACAAAAAACAATTGAAAATAGCAGAAAACCCAGTGGTGTTTTTGTATTTGCACTTGAAAACCGTTGAAAACAGCAAAAAACTTACGTGTATTGAATTCAAAACCATTGAAAATAGCAAAACAACCCAAGTGTTTTTTGGTATATTCAATGGAAAACCCATTCAAAATGGCAAAAAACCGATGTGTTCTTTTGCATTCGCAATTGAAAACCATTGAAAATAACAAAAAACTTATGTGTTTTGTTTAATGGAACACCATTGAAAATAGAAAAAAAACAACTATGTTCTTGGACGGGGGTGTGCGGGAGCCAATCCCGCCTTGGCTGCAGCAGTTGCGAAAAAGTCTGGGTGGACTGTCGTGATCTACCACTATAGCATGTGTCTCTCCTGTTTTCACGTCTATACTGTTTGGGGTCTTCGCCGGCACTAATTTATTGAATTTCTGAAGATATTGTCATGGCCGTTTCAAAGCGAATAAAGAACATGCGATTTCTATTCTTTTGCATTTGTATGTATATATAAGAATGAATAGGGAGCGTCGTTTATAGCTATTCTATACATTTCATATAATTCTTCTTTATTTACCAATGCGGAATTTTCTTCTAGGAATGAATTTACTTCGTTCATATTTTTCAATCGGAATATAAATAAAGCGGATGCGTTTAACCTTACAATAGGAGCTAGGACATTATATTTTTGAGTGGATAATAAAACAGATATTGCATTATGGCGCCCGCGGGTAAAAAATGAATGCAATATATTTGAATACCTTACGAATTTTGGATCGTCTGCGAAATCATCAATAACGATTAATATTGAATGTAAATTATTTTGCTTATTCTTTTTTTGATAAAATCTATAACTTTATGTTGCGTTTTTATAATTTGATTTAGCGCCTCGGGATTATATTCTTCAAAGTATGTTTTTCTTAATTAGTATCTACATTCATATGATCGGATATATGTTTTTTACGCTATTCCATGTGTCATCAACATGAACACTAGGACTGAATATAAATATTCTTTCAAAGGAACCTTTATAAATATTCAATATTAGATTTTGTATCAATACCGTTTTACCGCCAGTAGAAGAGGCAACCAAAAAAACACGGAATGGAAGCGACGGCATCATGTCATATTTTGAGTTTTTGTATGTATATTCTGGAATATCTATTGGTTTGACGATGGGAATGTTATTATTCATCATTTTTACATAAATGTTTTTATAAATAATGGTATAATGCGTTATGAAAAATATATTGAGGTTATTAATAATCTATAAGACGTAGAGCAAATAGTAATAACTGAACCCAGATACAGACGTTGTTGTTATTCCGTTTTAGAAATTTGTAAGGGGCTATTACAATATTTGAAACTTAAGAGAAAATTAACTAAAATATAATGTATTTTTTTATGAGCGATACATCAAATGATAAGAGTGAAACAGATAAAGGTTTTGGAATTAATACTCGTGGTATATCGTGCATACCGTGTCGTTGTAAATGACAACTATATCACAAAGAAACAAAAACAGTTAAAGAAGATAGTCAAATTACAACCGATACAGTGGTAGATAAATGAAATACCAAATTTGGTGGCAATGGTAGGCATACATCACCGGATGATATTTTTAAAGATGAAAATACATTACAGTCAGGTAGTGTTGAAATTTGCACGACAGGCTGGGGTTCAAAGCAAATAACACCGGAAGAATTAGACGAACGAATAGAAAAATGCGAAACAGATATATCTGAAGTTAAAAAAGATATTGATGTTATACAAAAACAAAGTTTACATATTATGGATTAATATATTTAAAAATTACTTTGTACTATAATATGGCAGGGCAATAATGCCATTTGGAAAGAAGGGGAAGAAAAAGCCCCTACAATCGCAACAGTGGCACTACATAAGATAGTGGTTAATTAGTTTGGTGTGAAGTCATAATTGTATATTCGCCTTTCCCCAATGTAAATATCAAATAAAAAAATTAAAGTTTTATATAAAATATTAATATATGACAGAAGTTGTTTTACAAAAGTCTAACAAAAAAGGCAAAAAATACGATGCGGTTATTGATGGTAAAAAACTGTATCATTTGGTGCTATTGGATATAGCGATTTTACAAAACATAAGGACGAAGAAAGAAAAGAAAGATACATAGCAAGGCATAAAGTTAATCAGGACTGGACAGGTTATAACACTGCTGGATTTTGGGCAAAAATATTTTATGGAATAAACCGACAATGGAAGCATCAATAAACGACACTGATAGAAAATTCAAGAATATACAAATTAAAAATAAAATGTAAAAAAAAATATATATATATATATATATTATTGTTTTAATTTTTTTAAAAATATATTCTTAAGAAAAAATGTATATTAATATATATGGAAAATAACACTTTGGAAAAAATGTTAAGAATTGTCTATGGACGATATTAAAGAACAACTGGCGTTATATCGAAAGCCTTATTATCATAAGAAAAAAACAGAACAAAGTTATTAAGAAGTGAAAAACAAAGCGCGCGACAATATCATAAAAGAAAGGCTTTAGACCAAATATTAAATGATAAAAACATTGATATAATGGATAAATTAGAACTCACTGAAACTAAAACAGGCATTAAGGTAAAAAAAATACACACTTGATAATGTTGTTATGTTAGAACCTTCAAAAGAGAAGAAAACAGAAAAGAAAACAGACACAGACACATCAACCGAAAATGAAAATAAAAATGCATAAAATAAGCAGAGGAAAAGCTTCCAGTTAATAATTGGAAGAGGTTCCCCGCTGTAACTGGAACCTGTTCCCGCTGTATTGGGGAAGCTTTAAAAAACGAAGGAGGCAAGGTTCCAGTTAATAACTGGAAGAGGTTCCCCGCTGTCACTGGAACCTGTTCCTCGTTCTAATTGGACGCGACGCTGTCGCCTCGCGTGCTAACGCCTAGGTGAAATTTTGGAAATAAAAATCTTAACAAATATTAAGAAATTTTTATTATATTTTTTTTTTTAAATGTTCTAAAACAGTTTAATTTTTTTTTTAAAAAAATGTTCTAAAACAGTTTTATATATTAAAATATATGGCATTTGTATGCTCGCGATGTATTGACCAGAAGGTCACAGGAAAACTATTATGCAATCAAGTTTTGCAAGAAGACGCGTTTAATTTAATCAATTCATATATTAGGGGTGAATGGTGCGACGATATAGTAAATACCAGATTGTTTAGAGAGTCATATAACTCTACAACATGGTTCATACTTCACCATGCGTGGGTATTACAAAGCATAAAGGCAGAAATTAACGACAAGAACATAAACAAATATATTAATAAACATTCAATGTCGGACATTGTTTAAGTTATGGTCATACACCATTAGGCAGATATAGAGATGAAACTGAACAAGAAATAATAAAAATGATACGAAGGAGAAAAAATAGAAAATATGGTGATGAAGATATAAATATCAAAATCTTATCATTTGACTTTTTAGTAGCCTGTTTATTAAAAAGTTTGATACTGAAAAAGCACAGTTTATGATAAGAATGCTTTTTAAAATACTATACTTCTAAATATAATCTAATTCTTTTTATTATGAGCGACGGCGATGATAATAAAAAGAATTCCATAATAAATGATCTCTATTTTGATAGGGCAGGTTTTGGAAGCAAAAGACAAACATTAAAAGATGCAAGAGAAAAAGATAAAACAATTACTATGGCAGATGTTGATAAATTTTTTAGAGAAAATGTGGAACAGAAAAAGCAGATAAGAGGATAAATTCATTTCTAGCACCAGAACCATTTTACGAATTTCAGTTTGATTTGTTTTTTAAAACTGAAATTGAAAATCAAAAATTTAAGATCGGGGCAATAATGATAGATGTTTTTAGTCGGTTTATGGTAGTAGTTCCTATTGAAAACAAAGACGAGGGCAATGTAGCGTCAGCAATGATTGAAGGCTTTAACAAAATGGGTGGGGAACCGAAAATACTATATACCGACGACGAGGGGGCATTACAAAATGCAAGCATTCAAGAATTTTTAATCAAAGAAGGAATACAACACCACAGAACCAGAGCACACGCAAATTTTAGTGAAAGGGCAATTAGAACCTTTAAAGATATGCTTTATAAAAGAGTTGAAGCGGATGAAAAAAAGGGTAAAACAAATATTCAATGGACAGACTATATTTTTGAAATACTGCTTACATACAATAATAAAATGGAACACTCAACTATTAAAATGACACCGAAAGAAGCAATGAAAGAGAAGAACGAACTGAAGGCAAAACATAACATGACAAACCAAGCCACCAGAACTAGAAAATATCCTAATATATCCGTGGGTGAAGCATTTACAGAAAAAGGAAAGTAGGAGAAAAGGAAAAAGTCGGAATATGGGGTAAAGAAACTCACGAAATAGAAAAAATAAAGGAGAGGAATAACCAAAGTAATTTTTATGTGAAAGGGAGCAACCGTCCATATTTACGATTTGAACTTTCAAAACTTTAAAAATATATATATATATATATATATATATAGAATTTTTATTAAAAAGTTTGAAAATATATAGAATTTATTATTATAAAACTTTTTCTTAAAAAATGCTCTACATAAAAAATGTATAGTATTATATATACAGGATGTCTAAAAACTTGAATGAGAAGTTTTACTGTGTGTCGTGTGAGGAAATCAAGGAACGCCATAAAACATTAAATCAAATTATTACCCGATGATTTTTGTAACATGTTAGGTAAATTTGATACTTGCGAAAAATGCCGGAGAAAAATAGAGTATTTTTAAAATTTTTTGGGATAAGGATAAAAGTAAAATATCACGCATTTTATTGCACATGACACTTCATAATTCAGATATACATGCTAATTTACATAATACATGTTATAAATACATAATAAAAAGATCGTCACATCAACATAAGAAAACCATGAAACATTTTTTAAACATTCATTATGGCACTTATCACAGAGTAACATATGTTGAAGGGGGAGATGGAGAAGTTCAAGATTTTATAACCCACAGAGGAGGAGGTTATGATCACAAAAATTAAATAGAAAATATACTAGATGAATTGTATGATTTGGAGGAATGCAGGGAGTTTCTATTAGAATCCAATGAAAAAACACAGTATTCAATTTCACTGGATTTAGATTAAGAACTGTAACAGAAGACATAGTAAAACAAATAATATTTGAAATAATTGATTTTTGGATGGTAGGCCGGAGGGATTTTTATAATATAACAATGAAAAAGATAAGAGAATATATAGAAGATGTTTTTAACTTTTAATGATTTATTTTTAATAAATTCTTTTTTATCGGCCGCAATGAAAAAATATGTATAATTTTGTACTATATTTTTTTCTTAAAGAATATTCTAAAGAAAAAAATCTATTATATTATATATAGGTTATTATATCTCCAAGTTTATAGAGAGCAATGTTAGAAAACTTAATAAACTGAAGCAGGATAGAATAAATGCTTCAGGTAAAATCACACAAGCAACCAAAAACCGTTCAAATCAAATAGTAGCACTTTACAAGGACAGAAGAAGAGCAAATGTAGCAACCGCAGAAAATTTCATTAAAAACTTTACCAGTGTCAATAAAAGAACCGCAGAAAAAAGCAACGGACAAATATAATGAAACAATTAAAGACCTAAAGAAGTCAAAACCACTAAGCGAAAGAATAGCAGAAAACAAAGGTAAGGATACATATCTAATAAATTTTCAACTCTACACTACGAGGAAGTCCAGAAACACAATTAAACCAGCATTTAAAAAAATTGGACTTGAATTTTACATAGAAAAGTTTGACATGAGACAGGCAACTGTCAAGACAAAAGAGTTTAAAAAGGGAAGGGTAATATTCGATGAAGAACATTTCATAACTAAAGCATTACATAAGGTAAATAAAGAGTTTGATGAATTGATGGATATATTAAGAACAGATAAAGATTTTGATAGTTTCGTAAGGGGTTTAATACAAGTTTACGATAACCTGTTTGACGCGAACAAAATTCAACAAGTGGAAAAACAAGCAAAAGCGGTGAGAAATTTGACATTATGAAAGAGAACTTAACCGATGGAATACTGCACTCATCAATGTATCATCGTTACATATATACACATGTTAATAGCAACTTAACAAGCCTAAAACATGCAATAGAAAACAACACACATGTAGATAATCAGTGTTGGTGTAATGCACTGATAGACTTTTACCATGATACCCTGATGGACGGCAACAAGAGAAAACAATTAACACGAGAAAAAATTATAGAGATCACAGGAAAGGAGGATTTTGATAGCAAAGGTGCTAGCATTGAAGATATGGATAAGGTATTTAAGGAGTTTAAAATACCAGCTAGAAATTTTGATAGCTGTAATAATCTGATACATAAACACGAACCGGAACATAACAAAAGAAGAATTAAGCCATTTTATGCGATTGTCAAAAACAGCCACATATACACAATGAATAACGATCTTAAAAGCATTGAACAGAAGCAAAATTTAGAAGAACAAAAATACATAGTTAAAGCATCTACCGAATACCATTTGAACGAAAAGGAAGAACCACCTGAATATAAAATGTTCAATGATACTTATGAACTTTTAACAATGGTCAGTAAAGACAAAGAGCCAATAACATATTATTTAGTTCCTGAACATAACAACCTAACCAGAATAATTTTTGAACTCTTGAACTCAAGATATGAGCCACGAATAAAATTTCAAGCGGGAATTATTACAGAAGTGAAGCTTAAACTTACAAAAACCACATTCATAATTAAAACTCAAAATTTAATTAAAGGGTCGTCCGATGGATGCATAGCAGTAGATGACGAAAAAAACATATAACAATATGAATGAAGCAATATTTAATTTCAACAAAGCTTTGTTTAATCCATTACACAAGTCATTTTAGAATCAAACTGACCTGAAGATTTACAAAGAAGCAAAAACCATACCACCAACAGGACTTTTAAAACCTAAGGAATACATACCGAAAGAAGTTACAGAAATTGACATCACTAAGGCATATACCAGCAGATTAATTAACATTGATAAAATACCGGTATTCGATCAATTTGACATATGGCGACCTTACACTGATGACATGGATTATAATAAACTGTCAGATTATGTGTTATACTTTGTTGAAGATTGTAAAAGAACCAGGCCTAATTTTACTGTGTTTCTCAACTTGTTTAACAAAAAAACCAACTTAATTTATGGAAAATATTTAAAACAAATTGAAGCAAACGATCTAAAAATATTAAATTAGAAAACAACTTCGTTCATACACGATGTTAACTATGAAGAGTTAGTCCAGGAATTATGGAGGAAATCCATTAGTGACCACGAGGAACTGGACAAACTTATTTAAAAACTTATTGCAAATGTTAATATCGGGCTTTTAGAAAAACCGAGAGCACCTCGCAAAAAAGCACAGTTTTTAAAAACTTAAAGGAGGCATCAAATTTTCAATTGAAACACGGAGGCAAAATACATAAGATAGAAGAGCTAGAATGTCACCACGGCAAAATGTTTAAGGGAGACAAAGAAGATGAAAGCATTTATTCAAAAATGTATGATGAACCAAGCGGAACGGATTATTATTTAGTGAATTT
>CAJNDT010001352.1:0-22365 GCA_905221615.1 Symbiodinium sp. CCMP2592 | reverse complement strand
ACACACATCACACTACAAAACACACACACACACACACACACACACCCACACACACACACACACACCCACACACACACACACACCCACACACACACACACACCCACACACACACGCACACCCACACACACACCCACACACACACACACCCACACACACCCACACGCACACACCCACACGCACACACGCACACACCCACGCACACGCACACACGCATACAGGCTCGCACGCACGCATACACGCGCACACGCATACAGGCGCGCACGCACGCATACACGCGGATGCTTCTCGTGATCGCTGCCGGCAAGTCCTACAGACGGCATACGGTGCGGGCCCAAGGACAGGTATGTGCAGAGAGTTGAATGGCATGCAACGTGGCTGAATGTGCAGTCAATCTGTGTGTGCAGTCGCCATGCGTTTCGGCGGACCGGTTTACAACGTCGTCTCCGCAGAAATTTCGGGTCGAAGCACCGAGTGGCATGTACCATGCCTGCATATGGTGCGGGCCCAAGGACAGGGATGTGCAGGACATTGAATGGCATGCACCATGCATGAACGTCTATAGTGTACAGTCGCCTTGCGTTTCGGTGGACCGCTTTAGGACGTCGCCCTCCGCAGCCATTTCGGGTCGAAGCACGCGTCATCGGCTTTTTGCGCATAACTTGCATAATCACAGCTATCTGGACTCGTTGGAAATGTGTATTTAGACTAGGTAAGAGGTCGCGTGACCCGTATTGGGAAGCCGGCCGATACCTGGCAGTCGTGCTCGCGCTTCTTCATAGATGGCACCTGAGCGCCACCGTGGTGGGTGGCGCGCATGTTTTTGGATAAGCAGCCAGCGAGTGCGAGGTCCTGTTCGTGAGAGCAAAGAGAGGGCCGCAGAGGATGAGAGGCACTTGGAGGAGGCTTGCCGGGAAGGCTCGGTCGCTGTTCAAGCAAGGGCACGTACACTGATATCAGAACAGACTTGCGAAGCTACCTCCAGCAAGACGTTCGATGCACAGAAGGGATCATACCAAGTTCTGGTTGACGTTATTTTTGTCGTCCCCGCAGCAATTTCGGGTCGAAGCACCGAGTGGCATGCACCATGCCTGCATATGGTGCGGGCCCAAGGACAGGGATGTGCAGGACATCGAATCATGCCCGAACGTCTATAGTGTACAGTCGCCTTGCGTTTCGGTGGACCGCTTTAGGATGTCGCCCTCCGCAGCCATTTCGGGTCGAAGCACGCGTCATCGGCTTTTTGCGCATAACTTGCATAGTCACAGCTATCTGGACTTGTTGGAACTGTGTATTTAGACTCATAACTTGCATAATCACAGCTATCTGGACTTGTTGGAACTGTGTATTTAGACTAGGTAAGAGGTCGCGTGACCCGTATTGGGAAGCCGGCCGATACCTGGCAGTCGTGCTCGTGCCGCTTCATAGATGGCACCTGAGCGCCACCGTGGTGGGTGGCGCGCATGTTTTTGGCTAAGCAGCCAGCGAGTGCGAGGTCCTGTTCGTGAGAGCAAAGAGAGGGCCGCAGAGGATGAGAGGCACTTGGAGGAGGCTTGCCGGGAAGGCTCGGTCGCTGTTCAAGCAAGGGCACGTACACTGATATCAGAACAGACTTGCGAAGCTACCTCCAGCAAGACGTTCGATGCACAGAAGAGATCATGCCAAATTCTGGTTGACGTCATTTCTCAGTGGCTGAGGCAAGGGCACTGCAACGGTCTTTCTCGAGCGACAAAACCTTTGCGGGCTCTAGCAACTCGGTTGCGGCGGCTGGAAGAGGGTCTTCCTGGGCTCTGCGACTGTGCCAAGTCGTTGGTCTCGGAGCATCTGGCCATGGAAGCCGTGGCCGAGCAGCGAGACGCTGGATGGTTGCGTGATCTCGGCCTGCAGTTTCGTTTGGATCACGGCAGCCGTCCCCTGTACACATCTGGGCTGGACAGTAGCCGTGCTTGCGCGGGCCTGAGGAATCTTGGCGATTCTTGTTATTTGAACTCTCTGTTGCAGTGCTTCTTCGGTTGTAACCAATCGCCGCCAAAGGGTCCTCTGGCCGCGCAGGTGCAGCATCTGTTTCGGCAGCTGTCGGGGAAGGATGGACAGTGGGACTACGTCTCGCCGGCAGCAGTGTTGCACCAGTTGTGGTTGACCGATGGGGCTGTTTTTCAGCCTGGCGAGAATGCTGATGTCGTCGAGTGCTGTCATGTGCTGCTGAATGCTTGTTTTTCGGAGAGTACATTCTGGGAACATGGCGACCGTCGAGGCGGGGTGAGTTTGCGGGTTTTAACTGTATAGACGTGGGATCGTAACACGATGTTGTTTTTTTTTAATAGAGCGCAGGCAGACCTTCGCAGGAATGTGGCATTTATCTGCTGCCTTGGATTATTGACAAAAGTGTGATAACGATCCCGGAGTTGCTGCAGGCGCACTTCAGCGAGGAGTCTTGGCCGTCCACATCGGCAGTCGTCCTTCGCTTGGAGCAGTGTTCGGGAAGGCGGTTGAGCTGGACTGATGTGGACGCGGCATGCAAGGGCGAGGCATGTGGTCCTGTGCGGGCGTCGTACAGAGTGTCGGGTTTCATCTGGCACGGCAATGCGCACTACGTGGCGTACCTGGTCTGTGGTAGACAATGGTATTGCTTGAATGATGCAGTGATTTCCGAGGTTGGTGTCGGTGATCTCGGTGATCTGCCTTCTGAAGCTTGCTTGGTTTTTATGGAGAAGACGATGCGCCGGAAAGGGAAGGCTGCAGGAGCTGGCCTTAGGCAAGTAAAAAACAATCTTCCGGATCCTATTTGGCTGCGACTACCAGGAGTTCTGGCGAAAGCAGTGATGCAGCCTCTGTGTCGTCTGCGTGTGGGGCAGTTTGCTAGGCGCGTCGCGCTCCAGCGTGCGATCCGGATTGGAAAGCCGCTTGACAAGCTCGGCCGGCTGCAGCAGAGGTCTGGCCGCAACCAGGAGCGGTCCGGCCGGAACCAGGAGCGGTCTGGCCGGAAACAACACAGGGGGCTGGCCAGAACCAGTCTGGCCGGAAGGAGCGGGCTGGCCGGAGAGCGGGCTGGCCGGAACCAGGACGGGCTGGCCGGAACCAGGAGCGGGCTGGCCGGAACCAGGAGCGGGCTGGCCGGAACCAGGAGCGGGCTGGCCGGAACCAGGAGCGGGCTGGCCGGAACCAGGAGCGGGCTGGCCGGAACCAGGAGCGGTCTGGCCGGAACCAGGAGCGGTCTGGCCGGAACCAGGAGCGGTCTGGTCGGGCTGGCCGGAACCAGGAGCGGTCTGGCCGGAACCAGGAGCGGTCTGGCCGGCAAGACGGTCGCGAAGCCAGGCAACGGCAACACGAAGTCTTTTCGGCCAGAGCTTGGTCCAGCAATCTGGACGGCGGCAGGGGCGACCAAGCCAACGAGGCGGACAACCCTTTCAAGCGCTTTCAGCATGCGTCTCGGTTGCATGTGCGCGAGGGCAAGGAGAAGCTGATGATGTGGCCGCAGAAGCCGCTTCAAATGGCGGAGCAGCCTTGTCCCCTTTATGACGGCGTCGGCTTCGCGGTGCGGGAAGAACTTCTGGCTCACATCGACGAAATGCATGGAGGGTTGCAGAGATATCGGAACGCCTACCTGCACCTGGAGTCCTTGTGTCCGCACATCGTTGCAGGCTCCGAAGTGCGACACTATGTGAGCAACTACGCCGAGTTTTTGCGTCGGTCCGCCATGGACTGGGAGGCATCGGCGCTGTCGTGCGCGCGGGAGCGGATCGGATGTGCTTTCTGTGCAAGGTGCTTTTGGCGCGAATCTATGCAAGAGTGTTTTTTGAAGGGACCGAAATGTTTTATGGCAGCGGCAGAAACTGTCTGGGAGATGTTGTCCGTCAAACGTTACCACGAGAGATGGCCGCTCATTCCGACGAAGGACGGGTTGGGCAGTGTCTGTGATTCGTGATGTAGGCCAGCACGAGGGTCCGGGGTGGGATTTGCGCGTGTTCATTGCTGGCAGGAGTTAGAAGCCTCGATTGTCGACGTGGGCACGGCTCGATGTCCTGTTCTTGTCTTGCTGCACAAACGCCGGGTAACGGGTGATATGGTGCGGGGGAATGCTCCTGCGGCCGTATGTGAAGATTGCGTGGAAGCTTTCTCAGGGCGGAAGCCTTGGCTTTGCAAATACGCCCTGGCGAACGATCTGTGGTTGGGCCGTCCCGATCCATTACTCTGGAAAGCCAACATGACGCACGAAATGTGTCTGGCGTTGGCGAGGACTGTTGCCACGAAAGTAGTGTTGCGCGCCGGGGGCGCCTCTCAAGCCGAGAGCAGCAACAGGCCGAGCAACTCGTGGGACTACGTCTTTCAGCAGTCCGGTTTGGTGGGATCTGCGGTTGTTTTCCATAATGGGGATGCCGAGTATACGCTGGAGAGCTTGCCACCTACCAAGCTCAACGACGCTTTGGCAGTATCCTTTTGCGTTGACCTGCCAAGCGCGGGAATGCAGGAGCAAAGCAGGGCGACGGTGAGCCGAATTGCGCGGCTGCAGCTTCACAAGGAGGAGTTTGTTCAGCAAGCTGAAGCTTTGCGAGAGACGAACCCGGTCTATCGAAGTGGCGTGGACGAAATCAATCGAGAGCTTTTGGCTGAATGGTTTTCCAGCGAGGACTTATTCGTTTGTCAGTGTTGTCTTGTCTGGTAAGCACATGTCACATAAAGAAACGCAGATCGCATCGAAAGATTGCAGGAATCCGTCGTGCCTCCTCCGGTGCTGGACTGTGTGGCTGTGTGGTGGCTGTTCCTGTTGGCGAGGACGGGCCCGGCGCGGTTCGGCAAACCGGGCCAGCGGAGGCAACTGAAGCTGCCCAGCGCACTCGAGATTCTTCCGAGTCCGAGACCTGCGTGCTCGCCATGGAGCCGCAGGTGGAGGACTTCAATTCCCGCGGCCGAGAAATCTCTATGCTGGTCGTGAGCATGTTGCAGAAGTTGGAAGAGTTGCAAGATGCTGGCGCTCGGTCTGTTGCTCTGGAGATGGAAACCATGGTGGATGAGCAGCGCACTCTGGTGGATCACCTGGACCGCCAACACATTCTGGAACTCTGCCGCCAAATTCACGAGTCTTGCAGGCAACTTTCCGCTGCGGAGAAGCAAAGTCGTCTGGAGCGCGAGTTGCGAGATGCCGTCATGGGCAAGTCTCGACGGTTGAATGCTTCGGAAGCAGCTCTCGCGCCGCGTGTTGCGGAACAGGAGGATGATCGGCCTGCGCCGGAAGAAGCAGATCATGTGCATGGAGATGCTGCGGAGGAGGACGGTCAGGCCGCGCATCTGTTGGTGGCACGTGGCAAGCAGCCATTGAGTTTGTGGGATTGGAAGATTTGGACGATGGCCAAGCCGAGGTCTGCTTTTTTTACGCGAAGAGCTTGCCTATGCTGTCGACGGGGAGCTTGATGAAGGGGATGCGGCGTTGCGACCCGTATTGGGAAGTCAGCCCGCGTCGGATCCTTCGGAGGCAGTGCGACCCGTATTGGGGACCCAGCCCGCGCAAAATCGTTTCTCCGGCGATTGGACAGCATTACACATGATGGCGACTGTGTCTCGTCTGACTGATCAACGCGCTGCCGCATACAATTTCCTGAAAAACGGTGGCATGGCATTTGCGAAGAAACTACGGGAACTCAGCGCAGAGGATCTCGCCAGTGCCGCCCGCGCCGCGCCGCAGGCCGGGGGTACGGATCAGTTTTTCAAAGAAGCTGCAGTGCCGCAGACAGTGAAGGATGCGCTGCACGCCATGAATGCGGCTTCTGCCACAGTGTCGGGCACCGATGGTCATCGTCGACTGTGTCGACGAGGGCGTCGCTTACATGGAAGCGCTCGGACCTCCGTTGATTTTCCTGACTCCAAACGTAGCGGATACTCAGCATCCGTTGCTTCTGGTGGTTCAAGGGGAAGTCGTCGATCTGGGTGCTGTGAGCGGAGATATGGAGACAGTCCTGCCAAAGTATCGGGACATGCTGCGACGCTTGGCACAGGATCCTGTGGCTCTGACCGTTCAGTTCGAGCTTTTGATGCGTCTGTTTTTCCAGCATGTCCTGAATGTTCGACCAGACACACTGGATTGCCGACGCAACGCGCCTCGCCGCGGAGCGAGGGAGTGGTGCAGCGATGGTGTGGCGGCGGCTTCTACTGGCGCTGGCATGTTGGGTCCCATTCTGGCTTTCCGCGGCGAAATCGAAGCTCAGGGTCGGGGATCTTTGCATCCTCACATTTTGGTTTGGCTCGTTTGTCGTCATATGCAAGTTGTCAGCGATCTGGCGAGAATGCTGCGTGAAGAGAAACATGTGCTTCAAGAACGCCTCCGAACTTTCATGCGCATGACGGTCGCCAGTTTCGAATCCATAGCCCATGCATCGGTGCAAGCTGCGCCGCGCATTTTCGGCGATCTGGACGCGGGTCGGCCTGTGCCCGTCAGCTCTGTGGCGGGCAACTTGTGCAAGTATGATGGCGGGTGCGATTTGGATTTGTTGAGAGAGATGACGGACTTGTCCGAAGACCAGCAACGATTTCTTAGCGCTTCTTCAGAAGAGGCCTGGCGGCGACCCGAAATGCATCTGGAGGATTCGACAGGCGGCGCTTCGTCGATTCTCAGTACTCCGATTAACTGTCTGCCGGTGGCGCAGACTCCAGGCTATCGCCTGCGGAGTGTGCTCGCCACTGAAGCAGACCCGACAGCTGATGCCGATGCGTGGCAGTTGGCGTTTTGCCAGGCGCCTAAGCATTTCACGTAGTGCGGTCTAGATCCTGAATGTTGTTCGCAATCGAGTTTCTTCGTTGTGGGAGTCTTGTAATGTGCGAGGATCTGCACGATCTGGCTCCTTCGCTCCTGAAGCACATGTGCAGCGAGTCGTGCTACAAGTATTCGGATTCCTCTGCGACTCGATGGAAGATCTGTCGACACGGCTATTATCACGTGGTCTTTTTGTGTGAAGGCTGCCGAGCACGTCGCAAAGGCAAGCCGCTGCGACCCGTCATTCACATTGGCAGTGCTGCAGAGATGGAGTTTGGCTCCGCCGGCAAAATGCGTCCGATTCAATTGACTCCTTTCGAAGTGCAGACCTGCTACGGCGGCACCGTCGCGGGCAGGCATAATTTGGACGTCCAGGACATGCGGCGCGTGCTCGATCCCGCTTTGTGGCTGAGGGCGAGTGAAAGACTGCCTCAGATCGCTGGTCCGGCTAAGCAACTTGGCTACATGGCCGAGTACGAGTGGAACGGCACAGAGTACGAGTCGCGTTCGCCGTTCTCAGCCGTGTCTGTGTCCTGGGCATCTCGACGACGGCTAGCAGCCGGGTTTCGGGAAGATTGGTTGCAAGCGCATCGAGGCAGGAAGTCAAGAGATGAGTCGCGTGACCCGTATTGGGAAGCCGACACCGCCGGGAACACTTCCTCGTCTAGCTCTTCTTCCTCTTCAGAGGCAGACGGGGAGATCGACCTGGACAAGGCCATTCGCTGTGGAATCAGCGAAGCATTCGCAGATGGCATCAACAGCGGCTTTTACGTGAACAGACTCTGGGCGTTAGTAACTGTGCTCCAGGTGATAGGTGATAGAATGCTAGAATGGAAATAGGAGATGGTTGAGAGGTTGCGATGGAGGAAGAAGATTGGTGGAGGGGGGGGGGGCAGGACGGTAAAGAAATGCACTTACCGTAGGAACTGTTAAAGAGAGATGTGTGAACCGTGTTCTTGCTGTGTTTGTCTTCTTGATCAGGATACGACACGAAGCCGAATCAGGGATTGGGAGGCGTGCTGGAGGAGCTTCGTCGAGGCTACGGTAGTAAAATAAACTGCCGCTGACGTTTTTTGCTGCGCTTCGTCCGCTGTTCGTTGAGTTGTTATGTGTGTCCGACAGGCATCGAGCGTTTGGAGCAAGAACGCGAAAAGCGGGAAATGCTTCGTGCGCGGGAAGTTGAACAAGCGCGGGATGCCGGGCAGGAGTTGCCTCGCCGGCGCGGCGTGTTGTTTGCGGAGTCCTTGAAGACTTTGAGTCGCTTGAGTTCCTCGTATCGGAGGTGTCACTGGAAAAGCGGAGCAGAAGTAATCTTTCCTTTGTTGTACGGGCATCTGACGTATGCTTCCCATCGCACCTGGAAACTGTACACCAAGAAAGCCATCTTCT
Organism: Symbiodinium sp. CCMP2592; assembly: GCA_905221615.1. Lineage (NCBI taxonomy): Eukaryota > Dinophyceae > Suessiales > Symbiodiniaceae > Symbiodinium > Symbiodinium sp. CCMP2592. Next base: position 14,233 of record CAJNDT010001352.1, on the reverse strand, counting down.
TCTGCCTGGAGGCATGGAGGCGTTGTTATGGAGACAGCGTGCTGCGTGGCAGTGTTGCTGATGGCGAAGAAGGAGAACCTGTGATTTATTGTCGGGAAGGCTTGGATGATTTGCTTCTGCGTGGCTGGCGAAAAGTTGAGTGCAAGGACGAGCTGACGGGCGAAAGCTTTCAGTTGTTCGTTGGATCCGAAGGTCAGATATGCAGCAGTGTGCATGAGGTGTTCGAGCAGCATCAAGCAGCTCGACAACTGTGCAAGTTGCCACAGCACAAGCTGACGTTCGTGCAGGCTCTCCTGAATCAACACGCTGTCCGGGAGAATCTAGCAGACCCCGATGCCGAGGACGAGGGGCTCGAGACGAATCTGAGGTCTTTGCGGGAGACAGGCCGGCTGACGTGTTGCGACAGTTTGTTTCGGTCGTCTTGGCGTTGTGATGGTGTCGTTTATTTCCACGTCTTAGATGGCGGTAAAGATAGATTAGCGGACAGACGCGAGGTTGCATTTTGCCGGATGACCCGTATTGGGAACTTCTGGATGCAACTTCTTGGATGTGTGGCATAAAGATGTATAGTCCATTTGAGCACGAGCTGCCAACTTGCTGGATGACCCGTATTGGGAAGTTCGGGAAGTGACTTCTTGGAAAACTGGAATAAAGGCGTGCAGCTTAAGCGAGTTTTGAGCGCGACCGACTGTTGAGGTGAAGATGCTCCGGTCATGGCGGTCGATTGCTTTCCGCAGACAGCGGGCTATTTGTCGGTGACCACGTCGAGTTTGGAGGATTACTTATTTCGTGGGGAGCATCCAGTGCTGAAAGACATGAGCTGGTCCACCTACGGAATGTGGGTGTACAGGGTGGAGCTTCCTCCCGGAGCTGAGACTTCCATCAGAGCAGCGGTACCTCGATTCCAGGATATGGGTGGGCACTCGAAAATTGCCCCCCAGTAGCTGGGGGCCTTTCAGCACAATGGCCACGGAGTAGCGCATGCTTCACCGGCCATGTGCAGTCACTCTAGCAAACAGACAAGCTTCGTTCTGTTTAGCTTCAGAGGAAAACCCCTTCGACGTTTTCTAGCGAAGCACCTTCGATGTTTCCAACAGGGATACTAGCGCTAGCATACACTGTCGTACCTCGTGCCTCGGCACGAGTGCGTACACTAGCTAGCGTATCCTCCCGCCACCTCCCTCTACACCTCCAGGGAGTACGTAGCAAGCCTAGCTTTAGCTAACTGGCTTCACGCAGTAGCACGGACAACACGAACTTCTCTTTTTAGCGTTGTGGCGAAGTCCCGCGTTAGCCCGGAGAAGAACTCTAGCCTTCGGCTAGCTAATCTCCTCGCGCAGCCGTAGGGCTACCAGGGACCTAGCTTACGGGCCTTCTTAGCGAACCTCGGAGCCTTCGGCTCTCCGGTCCTCTTCCTCACTCCTAGCTCTTGGAAGTAGCTAGCCGAGTGTTCGAGGAGACGACCCAGCACGCGCCACTCTAGCTTTTCCCCCTCCAGGTTCACCCTGAAGTCCGGGGAGAAACTAGCGAAGTTCTCGTTCGTGAGATCGTCCGCTAGCTGGTTCAGATCTCTGCGGATCCACTGTAGCTGAAGCTCACAGTTCTTAGCGGAGAGTTCCTCTGCTAGCTCCATCAACACCAGGGTCGACGGGAACTTCGTCGTCATGGCTTTCTTCAGTAGCGCCTCGTTGGACTGGTTGTCAGTGTAGCCACGGATGGCCACCTTGGAGGTCTTCTTAGCGTCTCCTTCTGGGACCCAGAAGAGCCTCACGCCGACCAAAGTAGCCAGTAGCTCCAGCGCGGCAATGACCTTGTTCGGGTCCCCTTTAGCGAAGGCCCAGGGGGCCCAGTCCTCCTTTACCTCTATAGCGAGAACCAAGGTCCGTGATAGTGGTCCACTAGCTCAAGGAAGCCCCCGATCCAGGCACGTCCGTTCTCGGCCTTAGCGTCGGTGTAGAAAGAAAGCGGCGCTGCTCCGTCCAATAGCGAAGCCGGCTTCTGGAGCCGGCCTCCAGCCTCCAAGCGGTCTGCTAGCCAACTAGAGAGGACGCGGATCATCGTGGGTAGCGTGAGGAGAAAGGGGCGCTCCCAGTCTAGTGCCATGGATGCGAAGCCCAGGCGTCCTAGCCCTTGTGCGAAGGGTCGGGCCTCACACTTTCCCTCACGTACTAGCTTCCGAAGCCATTCCACTAGCCAGTCGGTCCTCTTCTGGGACAGGCCTAGCCTCCACGTGGAGTACTCCGTTTCCATGCCCCCCTCGTCTTGGCCCACTTGAAAGGGTACCCAAGACTAGCGAGGAAGAGGTAGCTTAGCGGGATCCCCATGCGTCCTCTAGCCCCTCGGCCCAAGGACTCGAGGTCGTCGGCATAGAGTAGCATGTCTAGCGGGAACGATGGCCCCAGCAGCTGTTAAGTGAGCCGAAGCCCACACGCCGCTCTACGGGTCCACCAGTAGCTCGCACATGATAGCCCGAAGGTCCTCACCAGATTCACGTAGACCGTCTGGCTGTCGGGGTCCCCCGGTATAGCTTCCTCGGTGTCGATCTGACACCCCAGGTAGCCATGCTCTCCCTCGGCATGCTTGTAGCGCCGGTGGGCTTTATAGCGATGTCGCCCACCACGGAGAAGGCCACCTCATTAGCGTCAATGTGTTCCCGGAGTAGCTGTTTCTTTTCCCCAGCCCCTGGGGCCCGGATCTTGTCTCGGCACTTGATGCGGTGGTTGACCCGGACCCCGTGGGTAGCGTCGTGGATCATCCTCTTCTTTCCACTAGCTTCGTTCTGAACGATGACGGCTAGCGCGGCGATGGCGTGCTCGCCGTAGCGGGCTTTGAACTCGCCTAGCGTCATCTTGGCCATGAGACCCTCCGCCACGTCCTCTTCGAACTTTTCCCTACCCAGACCACCGATCGGATCTATAAAATAGATCCACTCGATCCAGGGTTTCTATTATAGCAACAGCGGCTCTATTTTAGCATGGCGGCTCTATTTTGCAGCAAAGCTGTACTTTGAGCAAAATATAGCTTTTATCGAGCATGGTCCTTGTTTCGATTCTGCTGGAGGAAATAAACCCTAAACTGGCTCAAGTCCGGGAGAAAACCCCTAAGTCCCTAAGTCGGCTCAAACATGCGGGAAAAAAAACCTTAAGTTCCCTAAAAATACAGACAGAGAGACACTGGCCCACTTATAGGGTCATGCCTCTCTGCATACATACTCGTTCGTCCGTACATATATCTCTGGATATATGCATATATGTATTTATATATATATATATACATGTCTACACTGACATATTCAAGATAGAAACAGGTGCATTCTCTCCCGTATTCGGCAAATGCGAATTGCACCTGCCCTGCCGACTGCCGGCCAGGCTTATCAGGGCCCGAGAGTGTGCAGACTGAGTTCTTGAAGGGCTCACTTTTCTTCTCCGATGGTCGTACACAGCAATAGTGCAGTCAGCAGCCCACCAAATGCCTAGGCTGACATTTGCGGCATGGGCCGCATGCCGCAGGGCACGAGAACATGTGTAGGCAGGAGTAAGACTGCTGTGCTAGCAGCCATGCCGAAGAAGTGACCAGCTGCATGCTTGGACGATGGGGATGATGATGAGAAAGATGAGGAGCCGTTGCCAGTGCAGGCACACAGACAGCCAGGTTTCAAGGATGCTAAGCTTTTGTCCTCCTGTTTGGCACCCTTCATCAAGAAACGACACGACATGAACTACACGTCTGCCAGACAAATCAAGAACATCCAGAGGCAGAAACTCACGAACAAGTGCACTAGCACGGATTCGGCATCATTTTGTTGTGCTGTTTTCTCGATCGTGCTGCATTTAGGACACTGTTTTGTAATTTGTTGCCGTGGTCCGTGAGTCGAGGTTCTATCAAGGCCTTCTTTCGTCGACACGATCCCTCAGTCGCACCTGGAATTTTCCTGATACCATCATAAAGAAAGCTCTACTCATGCTTTTCAAGAGCGAGGACAGACTCAAATTCTAAGTTTTCTATCCTTATGTTGGCTGGTAACAACCTATGCATTTATGTATATGCTAGAATACCAAGACAAGTGAGAGAGGACCACCATGAGCTGAAGGAAGAGATTCGAGAGGTGGATAGAGATGGTTGGGCCACGACGTGTACATTGAGGTGCTCAGCGATGTTTAGACATTATTCACAATCAGCTTTGAGGTGCAGGAAATGGGTCCCTGAGGCTCGTTGGCGAAAGATTACTGAATTCTCTCGGCCACTGAAGGACTTTTAACATGTGTAACCCCCAGGCTCACTGGAATGGGAAGCCGAAGAAGCAGAAGACTTCTCAGCAGACTACAAACTCCAACCGGGAAGCCGGGACGGTGACATGCAGACGAAAGACTGGGAAGCAAAAGGATCCCGCTGCCACCCAGGTCGCAAGCGAATCCCAGCAGCCAGCCGAGCAAAGCGCAAACGAGCCTGCAGGCGAAGACATGGATGACGATTGCCCCGACATAAGCAGCCCCAGCACGAGCAGCAGCGACAGCAGCAGCTCCAGCAGTGGCGAGTCAGATAGATCTAGCAGTAGCAACAAGCCTGTCTTACGCAAGCCGGCAAGCAAGGTTTCAAAGAAGCCACCAACAAGCAAAGCACAGCAAGCGACCCAACAGCCAGACGAAGAAGTGCAGCAAGCTGCAAGCAGAATGCAAACCCATGAAGAAGACGAGCCGAGACAAGCATGTGAGCCTGTTGGTCCAGTGACTGATACCTGGATAGCACGTGTAGCTGCTTATTGCTGGTTTGGGTAAGTGCTTCGGGGCCTTGGAACGAAAAGAGGTCCCAGTCTTCAGGCTCAGTTAACTCCTCTTGCGGGGCTTGACTACTAAATAGCCTCGCAACCTATAGCCGTAGCACCCTTCACATATATTGACGAATTTCCAACCAGCGGTAAGACCTGCCTTGGCAGCCCAGGAGGAACACGAGGCGTTCCTGCAGAACGATTGGTTCATGAATGCCTTCGATGACATGCTGGGGGGCAACGACCCGACCGTGAGTGCCTGTCTCAGCTATCTTCGTCAATCCGAACCCCAGACCCTAAACCCTAAAATCAATCAAGAGTCTTTGATTTCGAGGGCTCGGGTTGCGGGCACGCATTATCGGTGTAAAGTTTCGGCTCGTGCAGATGATACATGGTATGAGTGGGGGTTTGCTCTTCAGGATTTCGGGTTCCATTTTCAAGGCTTGATCCTTTCAACCAGAAAGCTTCCTCGCAAACAGCTTCGCGGCCTTAGGTTTGTTTCTGTAGCCTTGAAATCTCGGATCCGCAATGGTAACAGATGATTCTGACGACGAATGGCTACGAGAGCTGCTGCAATGGGACGAAGATAGCATGATGTCCTCTGCTGGAGAGAGCACGACGACTGCTGAAACACCGCATGTGACCGTATCTACGCCATCTAGTCCTACCCAAGTCAGCAGGGATGCTTCAATAATAGTGCGACCACAGCTTATACGACTGCAGACCCGCCGTGCATCTGGAAGGCTGGCTTCGACGAACTATTGGAAAACTTATGTTCCCAAGTCACTTCATGACATGCCTGGCCTGGCCTCTGCAGTGAACGACATCCTTGCTCATCCAGCCATTCATCTCCGAGTTCTGCCCGATGCAGTTCTGAGCAGCAAATTGCTCGCTCACGCCCACGAAGTCATAGGGATCTTGGCTGCTGAGAAACAATTCAAAATTGGGCTCACACGAAGCCCGCTTCACAGGTGGGAAAATCCTGCCTACGGCTACGAGCTTGAGGGTCGGCGGTGTTCTATGTTTGTCGTTTGCATACTTCAGCACGGGGAGTCGGCAGGTATCATGGAATCTTCCTTGATTCTGACATGGGGTGCAAACCCCCGCTGTGCAAATGAAGCGGGAGGGGGGGAATCGGTTTCGCAAGAGCCAGGACCCTGGTTTGTTTATGTAGTACGGGGCTATTAATGTATGCGAGTGCACTATCAACGTCGGCCACTTTTTCTCGATACCTTATTATTAGCCAGCTACACATATAGGCATTGGCCGTTGTTTCGTTCAGTGCCGAAAACAGGGTGCACTTGCAGCCAAAGTCAGAGCTGAATGCTGGACAAAACAAGCATACTGTCCTTATTTAGAGCACCGTTCCCAACATTGTGATCAAGCCATGAATCCCCTGCTCCGATCAGAAAGCATGTAAAGTCCCGCCCAGCCGTGCCACGATGACGGACTGATTCAGTCCCTGAGCCCAGGTGCAGTGGCTTTCTCCATGACGCCGCAGCCGCAGGCCATCGGCGATCCTCCTCGAGATACAAGATTTTAATAATTTAAGGCCCTAGGTGAAGCCCTCAAAGAACACTAAGAGGCCTAAACTAAGGTTTTTAGTGATCCTAGTTTTACTTTCGGGTCTTATTTGTCTTTATTATGTCTATTGGCTACTCCGTATTACCCCGTATGTCTATTAGCCCCCTGTCAAGACGTCGAGACCCAGCAGCCTCAAGCGGAAGACCGAGAACGAAAAGCCCGCACCACCGCAAAAGGAACCCGAGAAGGAGAAGCCCGCACCACCGCAAAAGAAGCCCGAGAAGGAGAAGTCCGCACCACCGCAAAGGAACCCCGAGAAGGAGAAGTCCGCACCACCGCAAAGGAACCCCGAGAAGGAGAAGTCCGCGCCGGAAAAGAAACCCGAGAAGGAGAAGCCCGCTTCTTCCCAGCAGAAGCCCGAGAAGGAGAAGCCCGCCATCACCCGGAAGGAGGGCGACATATGGTGGGAGGAAACTTTAGGAAAGGCTTGTCGCCAGATGAAGAAGGGCACGGATGTTTCCGGGCAACCGAGCCTGAATGAGGCTGGCTCGGTGGTTGTGGTGTTTGACGATGGGACCGAATGGATGCCGCCACTGATCCCTGCCGATCTCGCGAAGTTCGCTTCCGCTGGTGGGTCTGTGATGTCCGTACCTAAGAAGCCCAATAAGGCACCTCGACCGGCTTCGGATAAGCCTGTGCCAGACTACTGCCTGCCGACGATCCGGGCGAAGTTCTCCAAACAGGGCAAATGCTCGCCCATAATAAAAGTGGAAGCTCGGTGCGACCGGTACAATCTGTCGTCGGCATGGAAGCAGCGACTACAGGTTGTGGTGAAAGGCGACATGACGGCCACCGTAGGAATGAACATCTGCTCGACATTTTGTGACTGCTATGAGCACCTCAACCTCAATCAAGGGCTGTTGGACTTCAAGCAGTGCAGAAACAACTTGATCGAAATGTGGCAAAATGGCACACACGACTTTGCCGCATCGAAGATGTCATGGGAGCTTCTTTCCAAGCAGATGAAGGATGCTTTCCCTCCGGCACCGACGATGCTCTATTTTACTTCAGTTACTGTAACCTTTTTACTCGGGGCTTCGCTGCTTTTACTTTTCGTGTTTTCGTTAGTACACCTATATAAGGCCTCTTCAACAACTGGGCCCTGCTAGATGGACACAGACTGCTGCTGCACCGCAAGCCCTCAAACCTGATCCCTACAGAAAAGCTAAGGTCTTAAACCCTGAAACCCTAGACCCCTAAACCCCAAAGCTCAAACCCTAAATCCTAAACCATGATCCTTGCTCAGGTGTCCGTCGCCCCAAAGGGCCCTGGCTCCTCACGAGGAGAAGTCGCTCGCCGAAGAGGCGGATGAGGATGAGGAGCCCGGATAAACCCCCAAACTCTGGAGCCTTAACCCCAAAACCTCGAACTCGAAAATCCTAAGCTTTACCAAGCAATCTATGTCCTGGTTTCGCAGGAGCCTGACAACGAAGACGAGGAGGACTGATGATCGAAGCCACATGACTGCAACATTGCCGGGACAAGCAGGGGCATTCGATCTGTAGCTTGTTACAGTGCCCGAGTTCCAATATGATGTCAAGCCCGGAACATTCCCACGCACAGGTCCTGCCCAGGTGCATTTTGCACGAAGCAGATGCCGCTTACAGCCGGCTGGCGAGCAGCTGGAACCTGATTTGGGGGGCATCATGAAATCCATCTTAGCCCTTAACCTGAAACCCGTTGCCTTAAACTTTACCTAAACCCCTAAAACCCTAAACCCCTAAACCCGGAACTGTATATCCTGAGCTCACCAGGTGTTCGGAAATAGTGGTTTGAAAGATGGTTGAAGGTTTCACGCTTTAGGCTTGTCCGGCACTGAATCCGCAGGAGATCTGGGAAGAGCTTTTCTGCTAATATATGTACATATACATGTGTACACACAGGCACACAAACAAATATATGTGTATAAATACGTATAGACACATATAAGCAATGTGTGGCACTAAACTTTGAGGCTCCATCGTTATAAACAACCGATGCATAGCTCTGGCTTCCCCAGAAGTACTGAAGCTCAAACCTCGAACCCATGCCCCAATCCAAGGCAGCTCGAATCCCGGCCGCTGATGAGTGGCAGCTGATCCTTGCCGTGTAGGAGCCGGTGTGGTGTGCCCTCAGAGACCCTGGAGACTAAAGCTTTAAACCCCTAAGCCCCAACCCTTTAGAACCAGCTGGATCTGAATCTTGCAGCCACATGGCCTTCAAGCTACCCCAAAACCCCTATACGAAATAGCACCCTGCCCCAAAGGTAGATCCAGTTCTTGTCTCAATTTCGGTCCCTAGACCATCGAAGTTTCCAACACCACTTCACCGGGTGCTAGGTACTGGTATGTACAGATGAGGACTCCAGGCTTTTGTGGTTTGCTTTAAGTCGTGAGCTCTTGCAGCCGGAGCCCGCAGCACGCTGTGCACGCAGGCGGTGGGATCCAGGGCACGTACCTTAGATATGTAATAAAGGTAATGATAACCCATCCCCAAGAATTAATGGAAGCTATAGAGAAGCTAGGTTTGGGATCTGTTTGGTAGCTTGGTTTTGACGATCGAGTGATAGATACGTGGATCCACGTTTCAGGCAGGTATAAGAGGGATCCAATCAGGATCTATTGGTTACATTGCGGATTAGAGCTATATAGGTATGGGATCCATCTTATGTTGGGTTTGAGGAGCAGTATTATGGGATCCATTTTAGTACGTGGAACTATGTTATTGGTGTGAGTTTTTGATCTAGTAGTCTATTTTTACATATGCTGAAACTGTTGAAGGCAGGATCGATCGAGTTGGTACGTTCTAGCAGCTACATATATATATATATATATATACATCTTTATAATAGACGATAGATAGATATATAGATATATAGTTATTAATATCGATATAGTATATAGCACGTAGAGCTCCCGCAGACAAGCAAACCACCCCATATGCTCCAACTGTATTTATAGATCGATGACGATTTGGTTTGAGGAGCTAGGCTTGGGAACGTGTTATTCTTGTACCTTATACGCTACACTTTATATATTGATGGTTTAGATAGCGATGGTATTTGAGGGGCTATTTGCAGGATCCATCGGGTACATTGGATTTGAAGAGCTAGTTTGGGGATCTATATTGTGGGGATTTTGGATCTATATTGTGTACAGACAGGATTTCCCAGGATCCATGGGTTAATACTATAGATCTATATACCGGTGAGTTACAGGATCTATCCGGTACATTGAATTTAAATTAGCTAGATGGATCTAAACCAGCCTCAAATCGGATCTAAATTAGCTGTAGAGGGTGTATATTGCAGATATAGGAGCCCCCACCCGCCGACGATGCAGATCCTTTATATACTAGAGCAGTCTGGGTTCTCAAGACAGTGGTTTGTACTTATACGCATATTTATTATATATGTGTATATATATGTATAATTATAGAATAGGCCAGATATATAGGATCTGCTCTATCCAGCATATGCTGCTCGCTCTGCATCACCGGGATCCAATCGATCAGCGATCGATTCGAGCTAACCCGCCGCTGGGATTCAGGATTTCGGGTTTACTCTTATATTTATGTAGTACAGTTGCTATATATGTCGGCTCTATATAGCAAAATATGTACCATACGGCTGCTAGATTGGATCCTTGGCCGGGTCTTGTGCTTCGTTGGCACTGCTATCCGCAATACGCCGCACTGCCGCCGAGTCGAGGAAATAGGATCTCAACGAGCCGTGGGATCTAGATGAACTAGACAGGATATACGGGATCCAAACCATTTATTGCTGTGTATCTAAACCAGCTAGATTGGATCTAAAACAGCTAAATTGGATCTAAATCAGCTAAACTGGATCTAAATCAATTAAATTGGATCTAAATCAGCTAGATTGGATCTATTTTACTGAAATGGATCTAAAGTAGCTAAATCTACAAAACCCAACATAACCCAATGATCTCCGGTGTTATTAAAGCAGCAGTCAAAAATGAGCTCCGGTGCACCCGTCAAGCCAATGAGCCACCCGATGAGCCCCCCGATGAGCCTAGGGACAAGACGTGATGAACTCCGGTGATGTTAAGCCACGCTATAGCAATGAGCTCCGGCAGAACCCCCCCCGATGACCCCCCCGATGAGCCCCCGATGAGCCCTTTTGAGCTGTTTCCGTGATGCCAAACACCAATTATTCCTCTATCTGCAGTGGTGTGAATCGATAAAAGACTCAACCCACGCAAATGCTGGAACTCGAGCTGGAGAAGCTTAGCAGTGTAGCACCCGAAACCGGGTCGCCCTGGCAATCCCTAGATCCTTGCTAGCCAGCATGGCTGCCCTTATTCGGGATGCTCCTACCTTAGTGCTTGCTGAAGACCCCTCCACGCAAGAGACCCAAACTCTGGTGGTGGAGACTCAGGAGCAGCAGGCCAATGGTGCTTCCCAGGCAGAGCCACAGGCCGATGGTGCTTCCCAGGCAGAAGAGCCGCAGGCCGATGGTGCTTCCCACGCAGAGCCGCAGGCCGATGGTGCTTCCCAGGCAGGTGCTTCCTCGGCTTTGCAGACAAATCCAGCATCTACGTCTACTGGTGGTGATGGAGACGAGCAAGGTGTGCGAGATGTGCAAAAGGCCATCGTCAACTTTGCTTCGTACCACAAGCTAGATGTGTCGGCAGTGACGAAGAAGCAGGTGATCGACTCTACCGAAGGCATCATGTTCTGGGCTACGCAAAAGGAAGATCTTTCGGCCCGTGGCTCGCATGCTCAGCAGATGAAGCGAGCCATGAAGTGGCGACCAGACATGAGTGCCGCTTACATGGTACTCACCGATGCGATGAAGCTCGAGTTTCGACGTGCTTGGACGGCTACCAAGTCTTTCGACTTTATGGTCACGACTCGTACCACCTCTACGTCTTTCAGAAAAAGACGTGATGAAATCGGAAAGTTTGTTACCAAGCTTCAGTTGGTCAACATCCTCGGCGGCACCGATCAACCTGAAGCAGTGAGGCAGGCGGATCGCTACATTGTTATGTGCTCACGACCGGGCTTGAAGGACGAAAGCTTTCTCAACTTCGTGACCCCACACCCCAAAAGCTAACCTGCCTCAAACTTGTAGTGGACCCCAGACCCTAACGTATACATAATATAAGCTGCCCCTCTGTTAACCTATCCTACAACCATCAACTGGAAGCCCTGAACCTAAAGCCTTTTATAGAGAGCTAGGGTTCGGGATAGGGGTTGTGGGTTCAGGGCTTCGGGTTTTCCATGTACTTGGGCCCTGGTGTCTGTCTTGAACGCAGGAGTTCTGCACCCTCTACAATGATTGGTTGGATGCCATGACCTATTTTTGGGTGGAGACGTTGATTTCATCGAGCAACGAGCAGCAGTGGACCAACACGGTCACAGTGGAACTAGGGAGACTGTGCCCAACAGCCTCGCCGAGAAGGTCAATGTGTGCCAAGCACTACGTGCTTATGCTCATGCGATGCAGAAGCCTCTTAACCAGGTCTCTGAAAAGGATGTTGCCGAGACTACTTTGGGTATCAAGGGCTACGCCGAGCTCTACAAGACCATGTCCCCCGAAGCCCAAGCAAACTTCCCGAGGAAGGATGGCAGCAACAACGCAGCCTTCACCAAGACTGGAAAGGATGCTGTTGAAGCAGGCAGAGCCAATAAGAGAACCAAGCAGGCGGCTGAGGAAGCCGATGGCAATGGAAGTCCTGGCCCGGACGGCTCTGACACTCCGAACCCGAAAACCAAAACCAAGAAGGACCAGACAGGCCCTAAGAAAGAGAAGGAAGTGAAAGAGTTCCTGGCAATGGAACAAAGCTCAGATGTGGCCATCGGCCGTGTGATGCATGAGAAAGCAAAAAACCCCGATGGCTGGACTTGGGCTTCTGACCTGCTGGCCTCCTACAAGAACTTTCGCACTGAGGTTCTCAAGCTCTACTGCGACAACCCTGACTTCCAATCGCTCAAGGTGGCAGCCCTCAGCCCCAAGGAGAGTGCAAAGATCAAGAAGGAGCACGGCGACGGCTACGTGGGCAAGCTGGTGGAGTTTGTCACTGTCCTGGGGCCGCCGATCACCAAGATGGCCGAGGCAGCCTTCCAAATTGAGCAAATGGCGAGTGCCAAACTTTCGGCCGCAGACGCTCTCAAGAGTGCCAGCAAGCCAAAGGCTAAGGCCAAGGGTAAGGGCATCAAACGAACCGCTTCCACTAGATCCCTGCCGTCTGTAGTGTAGGCTTTTCCAGCTTGTGGCAAGGGGTGCAGGCTAGCTGCACAGTTCGGTCGCAGTCTGAAATCTGGATCCTCGCTATTTAGTCAGTCTGGTCGAGTCTTGGGGCTAGAGCTTATAGTTAGGTTATGGGCTTAGGGTTTAGAGTTTAAGCCTTGCATTGCTATACGTAATACGAGTTAAGATTTGAGCTTGCCGGTTGTGGGGTTTAGGCTCTAGGACTCTAGGTTTTGGCTTCAGGTTTTATGCTTTATAGGGTTTGATATAGTTCGGGGTCCCCCATAAGCTTAAACCCGGAGCCCAGTATCCCCCGACCTTTCCGCATCCGATCCGCGGTTTCGATAATGGCCGCCTCCGATAAAACCGCGGTCCTGAAAGCTTTCATCTTCAGCTGCCCTAGATTCTGCTTAGATTCCTACAGTATCAACTGATACATGTTCCGACCTTATTAGAATCAATTCCGCTTGTGTCAGGAGCTTCGGCATGGTCTTTGTTCTTCTTTGGGTCTAAGCTTAGGGGCTCAGATTTAAGGTTAGGGCTCTTAGCAAAGGTGAATGTCCCAAGCTGTTGGAATACGAGAAGAAGGCTTGTGATCGAGCCTAGCTGCTGCTGCTTGCTGGGTGCTATTATCTCACGATAATCGGAGTTAGCTGGGGACTTTTGGGGAGCTTGGCAACAGGCCGGCGACATCCTCAATCGCACGCTGATGCATCTTGTGTCGGAACAAACAGATGATGCTACTGTCCACGCTTGAGGTTTCTGCAGACAATCCATATAGCGAGATGTGTTCAAGATCAGTTGCAGGTTGCACCCTTAGGTCCACGTGTTGTGCAATGACCCTTATTGACGCCACTATTAGAAAGCTGATGCAAGAGCCTGTGGTGCTGTAGGTCTGAGTACGAGATATCCCAGGCAACATGTTTCGTGAGTCGTGCAAATCCACGCATGCCAGTTGTTGCAGAACTCTGTGCTGAGGCAGTGCGATGCATCATGACGGCATGGTTTGGAACTGCTGTAGTATCGGGCCGAGATCCGAGTAGCAGCTGCTTTCGCGAAATCTTAACTAGGATCTTTCATCACGTGCTACTACACAACTGTAGCAAAATGAGTTTAGATCCGAATGAGACCTCGAACAGAAACCCTCAAGCGAAATTCGCAATCCCAACCAAAACTTTCAAAGGCACTAAACTCCTAAACCCACCGCTTGCAACACTGCACTCCTCGCCGATGCAGCTGCTGATGGCACGCCCTTGGCTGCATGTCGCTCAAGCGAAAAAGGGCTGAACTTTCGGCCTCTGCCTATGGTCTTGATGACAGATGGGATCGTGAAGATGACCGGGCTGCTCTGCACAAATCTGGTGCCACGTTTAGATTTCTGCTGGAGAGATACACCGAAGGCTCAATCACCGCCGCCGACTGCTGCTTGCTGGCTTATTATCATACCGAAAGTGGAGGTGCAGGCGCCGAAGATCTAGCACTACCGCCTGACCAAGCTACGATCCATGGTTCCCAACACTTGAAGTGCCTCAAGCTGCCTTTGATTCTCACGCCGAAACAAACCCCAAAAGCACCCGTACCCTAAAGCCCGAAGCCCAGTTACTATCCGGGTGATGAACAATTTTCATACAAACCCAATTTCGGCTAAATCCCTGAACAACACCATTAATCCGTAAGGTGCCACCTAC
>CAJNDT010001351.1:0-62738 GCA_905221615.1 Symbiodinium sp. CCMP2592 | reverse complement strand
AAAATACAAAAAAACGTTTAAAAACTTTAAAATACAAATAAAACAAAAATAAATACTTTGAAAAACTTTAAAAGACAAAAAACTTGTAAATACTTTTAAATTTTGTTTAGAAAAAATAAGAACCAAATAAATGATTTTAAACAAAGTTAAAAACAAAAACAAATAAATACGTTTAAAAACTTTCGAATACAAAAGCCACAACTTCATTTTTAGATTTTGAATTATTGTTCCAGGAAGACGAAGATGAAGAAGACCTGGTTGGGGTTAGAAGGCAGAGTGCCATAGTGTTCGGGTCTGAGGGTAATGAAAGGGTTAGGGTTAGAGTTTCAGGGTCTTTAGTATATTCAGGGTTTGGGGTTAGAAGGCAGAGTGCCATAGTGTTCGGGTCTGAGGGTAATGAAAGGGTTAGGGTTAAAGTTTCAGGGTCTTTAGTATATTCAGGGTTTGGGGTTAGAAGGCAGAGTGCCATAGTATTAGGGATTTATTCCCGGAACTCGATTCCGCAATCGAATCATAATCAATGCAATCGTATATCCATCGCTGTATTCCCAAATACACTTATCTGGGAAGACGAATATAAAACAGCATATGAAATTGGAGGCACAACGTCAGGATTTTCGCACATGCGATCTGGGATTCGAGCATTCGTGAAACACATCCTGCATGACATAGGCAACATCGCATAAACCGCCCCATTGGGCAATGACCATTGTCACGAAGCGAGGACCATATCCCCGGGTTGGGCGGGCGGGTATAAAATTTGCCCATTCAAGGAGGCGCTCCCTCCCACCCACCCTTGATCAAGAATTGCAAGTCATAATATTCGTTATGCCAAGAGCATAAGAGACATCATGCAAAGGAACTTGCAAAAGAATGAATCAAAATAAGTGATTGAAAAACGGGATTGCGAAATCAAGTTTTTGGCCAATGCCAAAAAGCATCGTCCGGGTATAAAACATTAAGAGCTTCGCTCCGCTCCGTTCTAAATCTGCTTATTCCCGGAACTCGATTCCGCAATCGAATCATAACCAATGCAATCGTATATCCATCGCTGTATTCCCAAATACACTTATCTGGGAAGACGAATATAAAACAGCATATGAAATTGGAGGCACAACGTCAGGATTTTCGCACATGCGATCTGGGATTCGAGCATTCGTGAAACACATCCTGCATGACATAAGCAATATCGCATAAAACGCCCCATTGGGCAGTGACCATTGTCACGAAGCGAGGACCATATCCCCAAGTCAAGACGAGTGCAGTAATTCGCCCGTGGCAAAACAAGCAGGATGGTCCCGGATCGCATGTTCGCACATCGGAAAAATCCAGCAGCCCCTCGACGGGGGATCAGCGGGATTGGACTGAGAAGGCACACGAGCATACCACCCAATGCAAGGCCTGGCATCGGCCTTTTCAAGATGTATAAGCAAAGTCCTCCACAGCTCGTCCCTAGATGTGCAATTGATGGTAGCGGAGAGCACTCCCACGTGATCGATGAAGTAAAGCACCTTTCGATCGTCGAGGAGTCGACCCCAGACGAATCTCGCGAGCACTAAAGCATACAACTCAACAAGCCCTATAAGGTGCTTCTTGCCGCTCTCGGCCCATAGGTCGACCAGGGAGTCACTCAGCGTGACCCCGAAGTATCGGACCTTTACAGCCCCATTCCAAGAAGCATAAAGTACTCCCCCAACGGCGCAGAACGATCGAGCAGCACCAGGCTCAAATGCGCCATCAGTGTAAACAACAAGTGAAGGTCCAGAGCTTCCAACCTGTATGCGCCTGGGCTCGCCAGCATCCATGCGCATCTGCAAGACAGCAAAGGCCTCGCGGTCAGTAGAAGAAAGTAGATGAACGCCAGAGCCTCGCGAGAGCTTCCTAAGCGTGCTCAAAGCCAGTTTGCCCCTGCGGCCCATGATTTGGGAATCGGCATACTGAATCCTTCCAAACAAGCTGTCGGCTTCTCTGACCACCACCTGTCCGATAGGACTTTAGCGACCGACTCGGAAATTTCGCGAGCCCTGTCAGGCTTGTTGGCAACAGTGACGCAAGAAAAATCCTTAGCCCTAAGGTCCAAGCGAACCCCCAAGAGATCGGCCACCGAAGAAAAAGGCAACTCCTTGTCCTCTGAGCAGATCACGCCCAGGAGGCGCATGAGCTTGCGGATCGTCTTCTCGGTGTTGGCCGAAAGCATACTCACATCGAGAACTGGGAAGTCGTCATAATAGTTACAGGCCAGGCACTCCAGCTCAATAAGGATGCGGTGAATCAAGCGGGCAACGCGATTGAACTGCCCTACGCTCGCGAGCGAGCCGAAGGGTAGAGTATGTGAAATGAAACCGACGGCTTGCCCGTCGGAGGGCCGCCGGAGGCTGACCACACACCTCTTGCTGTCACATGGCCTTATAGCATACTGTTTGTAAGCAGACTTCAAATCCACGCACTTCAAGACTGGGCGCGCGGACTCAGGCCGCGTGCGCCACACGGTATGCAACGGGCCGCTGATCACTTCACCAGAAGAAAGACGAAGGTTGACAAATCCTCGATCAACGATGGATTGCATGAGCCTCGATGTTATCCAAAGGAGTTCGTCCATCGCACGCAGGTCAATCTTTTCTGCCACTTCCCAGGACGAGTTGACACTGTTCTCGGACAAATCGTCAATGCACCTCAGCTTCCCTCGTTGGAAAATCGCGAACCTCCGTACAGGTATCCAGTGCGGACCCAAAATCTCAGTGAGCTCCTGGTAGCTATATGGGCCGCTCAGCCAGGACTTCTGATCCCTCTCAGCAAGAGTTTAGCTCCAAAGCTCGGCATCGGAATCCTCAGATTTTGCAGATGAGATTTTGGCCCACAGGGCCGGTCGCAAGAATTTCGATCTTTGATCAAGCTCTTCCTCAGTGAACTCCGAAGGCTTAAAGGATGGTGCGAAAACCCCCGTGACAGGCGCGGAACCCACTATGCCGAACCCTTCCTTAAGGTCCTTAAAAAGATCTTCGTCTGGCCAGGCAAGGGATTTGGCGATACGATCCAGCAACAGCAACCTTTTGCCAGAAAGGACCGCACCAACTCTGGGATCAAGCGAAGCATGAAGAGCTCTCTCAGGCTCGGCCAGTTCATCGGCCCACGCAGACTACTTGGTAAGTAGGTCAAGCCGGCGTCGCATGACGGGCAAGGGACCGTCGATAAGCAGCCGCCCCAAATTCCTGATGAGACCATCAGGCACGTGTGCAAAAGCGTCGAACGGATGCTCGAGGCGCAAGCTGGCAGCAACGAACTCGTCAGGAGTCCGAAACACGCCAAACGTGGCGGTGGCAGGGGTACTCGGCAAAGGGGAGAGGGACTTAGGCTTAAGAGAACCACCCCCAACAAAAACCGAGCCTAAGGAGCCTAGCACCCTTGGGAACGGACTGCAACGCGGTTTGCAGGCACTTTTTGTCATCCAGCTGCAGCTGGGAGCAATCAGCGACGTGCACGCTGACCATGTACTTGAACTCGGGCATAATCGGCTGCATTTTTGTGAGCTTAGCTTGTTTGTGCACGGCAGGATTAGCATCTGGCAACCCCGATTGGGGGGAAACAAGTAAGTCCTCACCAGCCGCCTGCAAGCGCAGACTTTCGGCAAGGTGCTCCGCATACACCTTGCCGAGAACAAAGGCCTTGTCAGGGCAAGAGCAATAGCAAGCATGCAAATCAGAACAGGCCAGAACAGTGGAGGCCACGCGAACAATCTTGCAACCGAGGCCGAGTGAGCATCCAGGCCCAACGCACGAAGGCAAAGAGTCACTGAACGGCGATCGTTGCCAAGCCGAGTTATCGGCTGGCCGCAAACGGTGAGTCCAATCTGTAGCTGTAGCACGTGAGAAACAAAAGATGTCTTATGATCAAGTTCTGCAGAATTAAGGGTCTGATCAAGACACATGTGGACATGATAGACCCGGTGAGCCATAACAAGGCGCCGCAAATATTGCCAAGTGGATTGTCGTTCGGGCCTGAGCTGCAACACCTTATGCTTGACAGGGCCCGCAGACTGGGACCCATAACAGAAAGTTTTAAACCCAATCTCGGCACACGCATGGCCCACGGCACCTCGTCCGCAGAAGAGGTCGAGGACAACAAGCCGGGAAGGCTTCAGCACTTTCAGGGGCTCATGAGTGACAGAGCTCCTGATGTCAGGTAGAGGGCCCACTGGAGACGCGGGCATCACAGCATCAGCGCTGGGAAGGGCGAAACCATAGGACTGGAGCTGAGACAACATCTCAGAATCGGAATCGCAAACGCCCTTGGTGCTGAAAGCTATGAGCATAACCCGACGACCCTGAAAAGGCGCCACGGCGTGGCAGCCGTCGCGAGCATTGAAAGCCCAGGCACCCCGACTGAAGTCGAGGTCGCAATCACCGGCTCGCAGTGAGCCACCTGAAAAGTGCGTCAGAGGTATCAAGAGATTCAAAGTCGGGCCGTTGTTGGGATCAGCGTGAGGTTGACTTTCAACCGAGTCAGAGATCAACAGACTTGAAAATTTGTGCGTCGGAAGGACATGCAGGACGCAAGCACACAAGTATCGGCAAACATTGGGATAAATTCGGATGAAATGCCGCAAACCTTTGATAGGACCGTGAGAATACGACCCCTCCGCGAAGACTGAGCCTTTGGCTTGAGAAAGTCGTGTGATATCAGCCTTTGGCAGAAGGTCGAAGAGAGAAAGCACACTAGCTGCATCGAACAAGAGTTTGCGGCGCAAATCAGAGGCAAGGGCTTCAGGGCCTCCAAGTCGAGGCGCCTTGCCCGGCGACTCACGGTCGCTGACATCGGACTTCCTTTTAGGAGGATCCGCGGTGGCACAATCACGCGCTCCAACAGAAGGTTCACCGCCCACGGGCGAACAGGCATCATGCATTCTCTCATTGAGTGAAGCACAAGCAGCAACCAATGTTGCAGCAGGCCCCACAGGGCAAGGCATTGCATGGTCCAGCTCATTAGCTGAACTCAGGGATTGAGACTCCAATGAGTCAAGCTGGGGACATTCCCAGCCACCTGCAGTCGCATCGACCACACTCGATAGTCACTCCTTCTTGGGGAAGTTAGCAGCAGTATGGCCGCTCTGACGATATCGGGCACATATATGTATCCCTTTCTCACATCTGCCGCTTTTGACAGCCCGGCTGCATCCATTGATGTTGTGATCGAAGCATATGGGTTCGCCAGCATTTGTCGAACTATAGCAGCCCACAAGCGGCTTAGGCAGCACGCCCTTCCCCTTGGCCCGTCCTTTACCCGCTTTGCCTCGGCCTTTTCCCTCTCGAGTGTATGGGCTCGGCCTCTCGCGAGAGACCCACGGACCCGGAGGCACATCAGAAGAGGAGGAGGCATTTCCAGGCAGGGATTGCAACAGGACTGCCACATCACTCAGATCCATCACCAAAGGAATCAGGCCATCCAAGGGGCGGCCGGCTGATGTGGCCTGGATTCCTGTACGACAGCGGTCCTGCAACTCCGAGAAAAGCTTCTGATCGGTCCGCAAGAGCTGCTTGAAGCTGGGCCGGACATGACCTGCTGGCACCTCCTGCATCCGCGCCCTAAGCAACTTCTGATGCCAGACATCGATGACAGCATATTCAACAACATTGGCTTGGTCCAGGGCAAGGGCTCTGCGCTGTAAAGCCTGAAGAAGATGCACCTCGGAGTCGACCTGACACTTGTCATCTGGGGCCTTCGACTCAAGCTTCAAGGTCTTGCCCTGAGCATCGAGTGTGAATCGAGTGTCCTTTTTGGCATCGCCTTGAACCTCGGCAAGCCGACTAGTGCACTTCTCCCAGGCCACGTAGCGCAAAGTGTTCGACTCATAAATATTCACGCAGAGATCAACCAAGGCCTGACTTGGTTCAGTCTCGTCTTTTATGTTGATCCCGGTTAACTTCTTCACCTGTCGCGTGTAGCGCTCCTCACGCTCAGGCGCGCTGAGAGACCGACTGGGAGCGTCTTCAGTGCGCTCAATGGCCTGTCTAAACTCGGTGGTGACTATGGCGTAAGCCTGCTGGAAAAGAGCTCTGAAGCACGCCTGAGCAGCTAAGTCAGCACTGGTGTCCCTTTTGACTAGAGCATCCAAAGCCGCAATCAAAGGCTTCTCATCGGCTTGTCCCGGAGTGAAGGAGCTGACAAATGCCAGCTGTTTCAGATTCTTCAGTCCAGCCAACACATTAGTCTGGTCAGCAGCCGACAGGCCCGAGGTCCTGACCTTGTCGCTGAAGACAGCTTCGGACTCTGAGTACGAGGCCGCCATGGCACGACCCAAGCACTCAGCTACAGGTCCTAAGAAGAGCATGGATCGTCTCAGGTGCACGGTTGCAAATCGCACAGCATCAAGACAGAAGCTCCTCACATACCATGCAAGCCGGAAGCATTCACCGGTAGCACAACCGCTCAAGTTGCAATGACCTCTCGCCGATCTCGCGTGAAACTCAAGGCCCGTCCTGGTCAGGACAGCATTGCCTGCAAAGGGGAAATAAAACATTAGGCACAGCCGTCTGGATGTAGCTAGTTGACGGCTTGCGACCGCAAACAAAGCGATCACCTTCATCACTGCTGGCCATCAAATGAATGACCCTCGTAGTCTTATGCTTGAAGACGGGACCCTCGCCGATCAGATCACGAAGACCCGGCCGAGGCTCCCAGGAAGCCAGAGCATCACAGGCCTTCTCGCCCTCATCGTGATCCGGAGCCTCCTCGTCTTCACTTCCACTGGAAGAACTGTCAAGCTCTTCTTGCTCCGGAGCATTGGGATCGAAGCCTGCATCCTCTCGACCCTTGCGACTGGGAAAATATCCCGAGCGCGTGCTGTCAGGCCGGAAGTGATCCAATGCCACAGCACTCACAACGGATCCAAGCTGCCGCAATGGGCCGCTCAGCGTGTCCCTGGCATATACCAACTCCGTTCCACAGTGAGTGCTGTGGTAGCCCAAAATGGCCCTCACGCCTTGTTCAGTTCCATATTTAGCAAGCCAGCTCAACAAGGTCCTCTTTAAGCTGTGCGTTCCAAGCTTTCTGATGTCAGCAGAATCACCGAGCTCGCGCCTCAAAAGTTCCCGCAAAATCCTCGCAGCATGCTCGGCCGAGATGGGCAGCAGACTGAACCCGCCGCCAGTGACAGGCGACGACAACAACGGATAACCCTCTCGAAGGGTCACCCCCTGTTCCTTCATGAGCTTGTATCACGCAGTCCCCCAAGACTCATCAAGCAGTCCATTAATAGGAGCAACCATTGGGAGGAATCTCGTTTTTCTTTCCAGAGTATACGACGTCTTGGACCTCGTAACAGAGGCCTCCAGGAACCCATAAGGCCCGTCGTCGCTCTCGGTGACATCAAGCATGAGGTTATCCGAGGCTTGGGCATCGGAGAACCGGGCCCGAGCGTACAAAGTATAGCAGAAAAATCCAGCACAATGTCTGTCGAAGCCGCTGTATTCTTCAATAGTTCCTCCAATCACTATCTTCTCAAGAGTCCTCACATGCAGCGCTGAAAGCGCCGGCTTCTGGACAGCTTTCCTTTTTTCAAGGTACCTGGTTTTGGCTACCCCTTGTATCCTGCCACTGATGGTCACATGCAGATCGAGGCCCAAGACATGAGCAGCGAAATTCAGTGACTCAAGGAAGCTCCTTCCAAAGGTTGCCGCCGCCGTCCGACAATACTGATCCATGAATACATATAATACGCTCTCAGTCAAAGGAAAAGCATCAAGACCAGCAGATTTGGTAAACTTTATATAACGCATCATCGGTCCCACTCTCGAGTGCAGAGTAGCGCTCGCCTTGCCCGCAAAGCAGTCCTTCAGCGTCTGAACCAGATCTGCCTTGCGTCCCGCACTGGCGTCGCCACTGACTCCCCTGTAGCAATCAAAGTGCTCGCCGTGAGCCATAAGAAGAGCCTCCCATTTTGCCACTGCAGCCCGCCTGTTATCAGTCAATTTCTCCTCCCAACTAGGCCCCTTCGTAGCCGGCAGCTTGCCCAATACTTTAACAGCCACAGAAGTTGTAACAGCTCCTGCAGGAGACGAACTTGGGGCAGGCAGCACTTGCGCAGCTACCTGAGGCCTGCCGACACTCGGGAAGGGAGACGAGAAAGCTGATCGAGGCGCCAGGATATCGCCCCTCTCCCAGGGCTGCTTCTCAGATGTAGTGGTGGAAACACGGACAGCATAAATCAAGTGATCATCCAAAGCACTGCTGTCCCTCTTCCTTCTCAGGTGACCAGAAAGGTCAGCATCCATGGACCGGGCCCTCTAAGAGAAAATATCAAAGTTTCGTTCCAAGGGCCCGTTAGAACCTGTTCAAAGTAGCACCCCCAGGCCATGCAAAATTTGCCCATTCAAGGAGGCGCTCCCTCCCACCCTTGATCAAGAATTGCAAGTCACAACATTCGTTATGCCAAGAGCATAAGAGACATCATGCAAAGGAACTTGCAAAAGAATGGTTCAAACCAAGTGATTGAAAAACGGGATTGCGAAATCAAGTTTTTGGCCAATGCCAAAAAGCATCGTCCGGGTATAAAACATTAAGAACTTCGCTCCGCTCCGTTCTAAATCTGCTTGAGGGTAATGAAAGGGTTAGGGTTAGAGTTTCAGGGTGGTGTGGTTCTTGGGTTTAGGGATGCACAAATCGCGTGAAGTGCCTACGAACTGCTGGATGTTGCGCTTTTCTGCATTGACCACACTGTCAAGCGAATCACGTGCAGGCGAAGCAGGGTACAGCTGGGTGACGCGATAACGTCTGGCACTCTGCCTTCCCAGCTGCTGGCACTCTGCCTTCCCGCCTCAAGATTACTTAGCCAGAAACCCAGGGGCTTCCTTTTGGACCCAATTTGGAATTCATCCCCAACTTTGCACGAAGCTGGTCGATCAAAGGTATTGCTCTAGCATCAAGGTCAAGAAGTTCCCCCGGACTACCGAGACGGATGGCAACCAGTGAGAGGTTTTTCATCTGAAGGACAAACTGCCGTTGTTGTTCATCTTCGTATTCCAAATATAAATAAAATCATAAACGAGAGAAACGAGCGGCAATTCCAGCGGTTCTTCTCCTTTATCCATCTGATAATACTGCGGGAAGGGGCCTTCGTACTGTCGAAGAAGCCTGAAGCCTCCTGTAATGCGGAAGCCAATAAGTGGCCAGTAACGCAGGTAGCGAACCATAATTTCCCAAGGCACGTCATAAACTTCCTTCCATCTCTCAGCTGATTTCTACTGGGCAGGCTTTTTGTCCAATTTTTCGCAAACGGTTTTGATCAAGATTGGGGAGAGCTCGCCTCTGAAGAAACACTCTCCTCGTTCGATCGGGGCGAATTGCATTGCTCTGGACGGCTACTGTTCAGTCACAAGCACGCACGGCTTCAAACCACATGTGCTAGTTTGCGCGGCTTCCGGGTTGCGGCACTCGAAATGGTTGTCCATGTGCTTGCACGTGACAAATTCCACATGTGTGAAAATGCAAACATATTTTCGCAATCCGTCTTCCCCAAGCAGAAAACACACAGTCTCTCGGACACACTCCAATCTAGCAGGACCCGCTGCCATCAATGCAAGCACACAGACAGACACACAACTTTTCTTTGCAGCACAGGATGAATCCTCTAGTTGTTGCCAGGCCTCCTGCTCGGGCCACAACAGGGCCTATGGTCAATGACGTCTTGTCTGGCCTGCGCTTCTGTCATCGTGGAAGCCCTGCGTTTCCAGTGATAGGGTATATGAGGTGGTTCCACACGCCTTCAACGCCAGACACACATTGGTTCATGTAATATGACACAACACACAGCAGATCAGGCAACCACATCGAAGCTATAACAAATGTTCCGAATCTTTCCAAGAGACCGCCGTCTGTCACACGAACTCGGAGAAACCAAATTGCTCTCTCAGTGCCACCAGCCACCAGGATTCGGGTCGTACTTCATCTCACCAGCGATCTTGGGACACTCCGGGCATTGAACAGGTGTCCATACCCCTTGGTAGTCAACACGGTTCGGCTGCCGCTGATGTTGGGGGCCACGGGGTACATACACCCGTGGCTCGAGTGCTGGGATAGGCACTGCAGGCACCTCCGGCATCTCAGCAGGAGGGGCTGGCACTCTGCCTTCCTCGGGCTCCACGTGATGATCAGGCTCTGGGATAGGGATTGCAGCAGGCACCTCCGGCATCTCAGCAGGAGGGGTTGGCACTCTGCCTTCCTCGGCCTCCACGTGATTATCAGGCTCCTCTCTGGGTGCTGGAACAGGGATTGCAGAAGGCTCCACCTTCACCTCAGCAGGAGGTGCTGGCACTCTGCCTTCTGTTGCCTCTTGACCACTTTCATCAGGAGCCGCGGGTTGCTTCCTGGGCAACATACGTGGGCGACAAATCTTTCTCTTGGTTTTCCGTTTGGCCTGTGGCTTGACCTTTGCTTTGGTCTTTGCTTTGGCCTTGCCCTTTGCCTTGGCCTTTGCTTGCTGCGTCTTGATGGCCTGCCAGGTTTGTTGCACCCTTTTGATTCTGCGTTTTCTGACTGCGTCTGAGACCATTTTAAATTCCTGTTTGTCCTCAGTAAGCAGGTCGTCAAGAACCAGCTCATCAACAAAGTCCCCCATGATAATATCATCCTCATCCTCATCCTCTGTTGAATCTTTGGCTGTCGAATACATAGCCTCAATTTTGCGCATGAAATCCTCATCTTCCGGAAGGAGATGAGAAGCGATCAGGCTCATGAGCTTTGGACGGCGCATTCGTTGCAGCTCCTTTCGCTTTCTTTCGTCTTCATTTCCAGTCTGGGAGATCACATGCTCGGCGAGATTCTGGCAGTCTGCGAGAGTCCGACATGCTTGTGACATTTCCCTCAATCGAATCAGCAACAACAAGCACAGCAAAACTTATATAAGTTTATTGTACTATTTACTGTATGGATCGACAGTTGACAGAATCCTAAATGAAAACATGTCACTTGGGATGCTGCAACATATAGGATAGAAGTGATACTGAGCTTGTAGCACAACGACGGAGGCAAATGAAGCCATTCCAGAAAACTGCCTCTGTTTCGAGGACTTCCCAATACTGGGGCTCATACAAATGAATCCAGCAGGCCTTGACGCTGTCACCAGCCGGGCACTCTGCCTTCAAAACAAAATATATCTCTCCTGTCGACTGGTCCTCATGCTGGACCACTGGCCACATGAGAGCAGCCCAGGTTTTTGCCCCAAAAGAGAGATAGCATGTCAAATCCAAGACATGGTTCAAGATCTTCAAAGGGGCTGCAAGGCTGCTAAACTTCCCAGCACGCAAGGGAACCTGCTGAGATGCCAGTCTTGCATCATTGTAGTGAATTAGCCATGACCCACGCAGCTGACGCTCGGCCGAGTGTCTCTTCTGATAGGGTGTTCCCATGTCTTGCGTCCACAGCAACAACCAAAGGAGATAAGCCAGCTAAGAGCTGTGATATCACAAGCATGAGATAGCCTACAGGCCTACAGGCGACAAATGCATCTTGAGGCGAAGCCCAGGACGCAAAGGCCCTCACAGGGAGGGACGGGTGGGTGAAAAACGTAAAGCTCCCACATGTCTGCTGCAACAACATGTGCGAAGCTACTGCTGAGCAAAGCGGCTGTAGCACTGTAAAATCAACAAGCATTCAAAAGTACCAAAGCGACATAGCTCTGTTGTAAACAGCTTTGAGTAAACACAAATACCGTTCACAACCAGAAGCTACAGCCGCTATATACAGCAGGGCACAAACTGTGATTGTTCAGGTTCGGCTACGCACTCACAGAAAGAACGGACTCCTTCCTTTTACGTGGTGGTCGAACGAAGCAGTTGCGAAGTCTGAAGCAAGCAAGCTAGAGTTCGAAGCATAAGTCGCCAAGTATGAAACTACCGCGGGAAAGGAAGGAGACCGAATGCTTTCCATCCGGCCAAAGTAAAGACGTGTTCGGTTGACTGGAATGCCGCAAGCCAGCAAGGCCAACCTTTAGAGTTACAAGGCTGAAGTTGACAACACTATGACGACACAGCGTGACTAAGGAGCTCATCGCCCAACAAGCGGTGTCAGGCACGATCCCAGGAAACTGAACCGTGACTGACAGATCTACTCGGCGAAAAGTCGAAAAGAGCCGCATGTTTGAAGTGTGTCGATTCTGAATGCCCACTTTCCATGCCTCCTGAGCACGCCCGGCTGGAAAATGTGGCCCTCACCGACGGGGGAAGCAAAGCGACCGCGCGCCGCCGGCGGTACCACGAAGCAGGGTCAAAAGCGCTACATTTTTTCCTCTTGCCTGTGATGTTGGACAGCCCACACTCACGGGGGAAGCAAGGCGACCGCGCGCCGCAAGCGGTACTGCCCCACAGACCTTTTTTTTTTTGCACGGTAGAAGCAACGTGAAGACTGAAGCATACCAGAAAGGTTCAGATCTGTCTCAACAGTGCGCCATGCGCAAGATTCAAATAGCCCCGGTAGGAAACGCATCAGCTCGCAGCCGCAGCAGCAGCAGCAGCAGCAGCAAGCTGCAAGCTGTAGCAACTTGTACCATTGTACCGCTTGGTACTGTTAATTAAGCAAATCGTCAGCTCGAAGCAGCAGGCTGCAAAACCTTGAACAGCTTGGTACTGCTAAGCAAATCGAAGCTCGCACCAGCAACAGCCGAACTTTGCACCGCATGGTCTTCGTGATTTACAAAACTGCCTATATCTAGAAGGGAAAACGTATGCGGAATATGTCCCGCAGTATGTTCGCAATATGTGAGACGAGCAAAATTTGCAATCATAAGAACATCAAACTTATTCGCAAGAATATGCTCATCACTCAAGGAGTTGTGCAAACACTCGGACAGTCTTCTTTTTGCGCGAGCAACGGAACAGGGGTGATCCAAAAGCATGCAAACCGCCTACGTCCGTGGTAACAACGCCCTCGCAAACGAGACGAATCTCAAGGGCACCACCGGACCCGTTTGCCCCCCCAGGGTGGGTGGGCGGGAAAACGTTCAATGTTGCAGCTGTCTCCGGAGCCACAACTGCCGGCTTGAATCAATCATCAGAAGTTGGATACACCGACAGATGCACGAGACAGTCAAACTTCCATCAAATTAAAAGCAGTTCAAATACCTAAAAAGGACGCCGACTACTTTTCCAAAATGAATCATTCGCTCCTCGAGATCGCCAACTCACACAGCATGACAGCTCAACGTGAGGAAGAAAGTCAATGCCTCACAACATGCAAAATGTTCGACGTGAGAGCACAAAAGTACTTTGGCAGTTTTGCGTCGCTGTGTTAGCGACTATAAATCAAAGACAACATGATCACATTCGTGAAATAGTCGTCTTCGTGATTTACAAAACTGCCTATATCTAGAAGGGAAAACGTATGCGGAATATGTCCCGCAGTATGTTCGCAATATGTGAGACGAGCAAAATTTGCAATCATAAGAACATCAAACTTATTCGCAAGAATATGCTCATCACTCAAGGAGTTGTGCAAACACTCGGACAGTCTTCTTTTTGCGCGAGCAACGGAACAGGGGTGATCCAAAAGCATGCAAACCGCCTACGTCCGTGGTAACAACGCCCTCGCAAACGAGACGAATCTCAAGGGCACCACCGGACCCGTTTGCCCCCCTTTGCAGACGTCCGAAGCTCACGAGAAGTGAAAGGCGGGAACAGGGCCCTTGAAGTGGCACGCCAAGAGGCTCCAAGGCAGAGCGCTGGTATCCGAGCACCGCTGAGCAGCGATTTTCACAATACTGTCAATGTTGATGACACGCCCTCCTACCATCCTGGCTGCAGCCGCACACTCGCCGCGACTGGGAAGGTCTGCGACGTTAGATGCCGATGGCACACGCTCAATCCAAGTGATAAGTTGGTCTCTGCACTCGCTTGCATAAAACGCGTGAGCCAGCGCCAATAGCGCTCTCACGGGGCTGCTACCGCGGATCATGCAATATCGTGCGGACTCGTTATCAACGAAGAAAAAGGCCCTACGGCCCTTTGCGAAGGTTGCCGCATAATCCCTTGCAATCACCATAGCAAACGCTTCGGCCTGAGCGATAATCTGATCCTCTGTGTCCTGGTGCCACAGATCAATCAAGGAAGAAGGGATTTGACCCCCAGCAACTTCGCGCCTACCCGAGTCGGGATCAAGAACCACTAAACCCCAAGTAGCAACCCCTTGCTCATAGGCGGCGTCAGTGAAAATCACGAGGGGCCGTGAGCCCCCTTTCAAGCACATCGACTTTGGCACAAGAGCCTCGAGACAACACTCAAGGTAACCTCCCAGTTGCCTGATCTCGTCTCGCGTCCAGGCTCGGTTGGAGTAGACTAGGTTCGAAAGTGCACGGCAAACAAGCTTGAGTGATCTACCTGACGCAAAGCCGACCATGAAGTTGAGCTGCCCCTGCAAAGACATGGCCTCTGCTCGCGAGAGTTCGCCACTTGCGCACATCTGTTGTGCGACTAGCAGAAGCTTTGCAACTCTCGATGGTTTGTTCTCCAGGGCGATGCTGCCAAGATGAAGAGAGTCAAGAGAAAGCTGGACCCCCAACAAGTTGAACTGGCTTGCGAACGGCTTGTCCTTATCGCTGTCACGGCTGTACCTCCACCCGAGAGTGTCAAGCAGCGCCTCAATTGAAACAGAGCATAGCCTGGCGGTCAGTGCCGGTTCAATTAAGGGAAAATCATCATAAAACACGCCGCCAATAACACCACAAAGAGTGGTTGCAAGATGAAGTAAGCTACGACTAATGCGGTTAAAGCTGTATACAGCCGCGCATGCCCCGAACGGCAGGGAGTTACTGACGAAGAAGCGAAAAGCATTCGTGAGCGGCTCCCGAACGAGGAGTACCGCCAGCCTAAGGCTCTGTGACGCCAAAGGGACCTGCTTATAAGCCTTTTCCAAATCGAGACACCGCCCTACCCATGCGCAGTCTCGCCCAAAATCCGGGCTGAGTTTCCCTCGAAGTTGTTCTCCGTTTCTGAGGAACACCACAACTACTCCTTTCTCGTCTACAGCAGTGCAAATGAAACGGCACAAGGTAATGAAGAAGTCGACGTCGTGCAAACGCAGGCGATCAAGGGAATGAAAGGCTGCGTTGATGCCACTTTCTCGAAAATCATCAATGGGCCGGAACTTCGGATTCTCCGCACTACCTTGGACGACAAGGAACCTTCGGGTGCAGCAGACGGCTTCTTCACCAAGCGCTGCCCGAACTTGTTCTTCCGACTGGAATGGCCCTTTGAGAAAACCCTTATCAACCTCCTGCATAGTGCATTCCCAAAGCTTGCTCGTAAGATCGCCCGAGTCGCCGACATCAGGCGACTTCTGAAGCGCGTGATTACGCCAAACAGATGAGTCCAGGAGATCTTGCACTGAAGAAGTCGCGGGGACCTCTTTCCACTCGAACAGAGGCGACTTGGTCGGTTTGCCGACTAGGTCGACGCCCTCCATGAGCTCACTGACCGAAACATCTGGGAAACCAGTTTCTTGCAACAGCTTTCTCCACAGCAGTATGCGTTTGCCTTTCAAGACCTCCTGAGCATGCTGTGGTAACGAAGTTTGAAACCTTGCTTCCTCCACTGAGAGCTCCTTCGCCATCTGATTCACCTTCTTTATGGCATTGATGCGTTTCTGAGCAACAGACGAAAGGCCTTTGGTAAGAAGATCGAAAATGTTTCTTCTCGTGCTGTCGTCGATCGCTGCTGCGTCGTCGAAGGGATGATCAAGCTTAAGGGCCTTGTGGGTGAACTCCTGCTTTGTGTGAAAGATGCCGAAAGTTGAGCAGCTTCCGTCGCTGCCCCCGTCACGTACAAGCTCGCGAAACTCACCCTGGGTGGGCCTAGAATCCCGGAACTCCTTAAATTCGGGGATTAACTGCGGTGCGCGGCGAGACTGCCGCACCGTGGGCCGAGGCAGGGGCGTGGGACACGAGGGCAGAGAATTACTCGCAAGACGACAGAAAGCATCACACAACTGGGGAGGATACTCGGCCTCGGAAGCTGTAGCGAAGGTCCAGCGGCCTGCTGCACGAGCTACTGCAAAGGGCAAGTGAGCATGCTTTTTATCGCACTCACAAGCCAGTGGGCACAAGGCTTGCATCGAGGTGAGCAGTCGAGAAACCTTATCCCTAGCGCCCCCAAGCATGCATTGGGCGTAATCGACAGTGTGAAGGTCGTTGAAGAAGGAGGCTAAGGCCGGGGATTTGAGCTGGCGAGTGAAGTGGGCCAGCACAGACCACATCCAGCTCCTGACCGGATTCTCGATGGAGACATGCCAGCCTCGTTCATGGCACAATGCAAGCAGCCTAATCGTGAACTCTGAAAGAAGATTAGCTGAAGTCACGCGGGCCTGATCGCTGGGGCAGAGATCCGGCAGGCCAAGCACGTGTTGACTGGAACGCAAAGGTTGTGGCTGAGGCGCCCCAGCCGCCAAGAGGTGTGCTGGCAAAGCGCGCTCCCGTGCCCGGGAGCCAGTGCCGCAAGGCAGCGCAATGTGCACCAGAAACACGGGTGAGCACAGGAGACGCTTGACAAGCGCGTCCTGACAATGCCGAATTGTCAGATCGAGAGTCCATACCTGATGCAGAGGCGAATGCTTGTTGCGGGGCCCGTCGACGGCGAGCACCTGAAAACCTGCGGCGGCAAAGGTAGAAGACAGCCTGGCACACCCAGCGAAAACCTCGACGAACAGAGGAGTCGGCTGACCCCGGCTGGCAGCAGATGCAGGAGGGGCGGGCGGGAAAGCAGGTGTGGCACCGGCGGTCGAGGCATCTAAGGATTGTGCGTCACATGGTGCAGGCGAGACTGAGGGCTCGCTCGGATTACGGGGCGAAGGTGAAGGCAGCGGCAGCTGTGGGGGGGGCGGCAAAATGCCGACTATTGATGGCACTTGCTGTGCAGCAGCTGCGGCGGACTGGGCCGCATCTGGGTCCGGCTCCCAGTCGAAGTCGGATTGCAAGTGCATATTGGTAAAACCTGGAACGGGCAGCCTGAAGCCGAGACTGCACAAGAAGCTGCGTTCCTTGGCAGGCAGGTCGCCTACACCACGAGTGCTGAAAGCAACCAACACGGTGCGGTGGCCGCTCCACTGACACACGTCATGCTCGCATGACCTGGCATCGAAGTAAATTGGGCCCCCTTCGAAGGAAAGGACCCTTGGTGACGGCGCGTCAAGTGGATAGCAGCGAACCTGGCCTCCTGAAAATTGCGTAAGCGGGTAAACAAAATTAAGTGAATTCTGAAGGTTGTTGGCGTCTCTGTGACGGCCTACGGGAAGTTCCTCGAAAATGGCAATGGTGCTGTACATAAACTCCGGGTGTGCTTCGGCGTTGACAAACTCACACAGAATCCTTGTGAACTCGGGATGCAAACGGCTATTTGCCCTCAACCCGACTAAGGACCCCCTAACGAAAGAGCCTGTTGTGAAGCAGCGGCCTTCGGCGGCCTGCTTGCCCTCTGGGAGCGGGTCACCTGGGACACTGTGGAAAATTGAAAGAATCCGTTGCACGGCATCGTTATGCCTGCAAGCCGAAGAACTGGAGTTCTCTGAAGCCTCGATCGGAAAACAGGGACCGCAGAAATCCCCCGTCTGCAACGGCGGGCCCTCGCACTCGGCTGGCAGCGTCACTCGCGAGGGCGGTGAGGTCAAAGGCAATCAGGCGCCGCCCTTGGTGCACGCGGTGTAAGAGTGGGGCTTGAAGCACTTCCAGCAGATGTGTCTGCCACGGCGGCAACGCTTGCCGTCCTTAGCAAATTTGCAACCATCCTTGTTATATGGGAAACAAATCGGAACACCTTCGGAATCCTTGCTGGAACAGCCATCGGGCAACACATAGGCAGCAGGAGGCGGCGGCACCTCTGAACCCTGATTCTGCTTGCCGCCGGTCTTGCCCTTCCCATCCTTACCTTTGCCTGTCTTACCTTTCTTGCCTCTGCCTTTGCCTCCCGGAACCCAGGTTTCGTAAGGCTCAACCCTGTACGGAGTTGCAGAAGGCGCGGCTCCGGGGATCACACAGAACTGCACCTGGGGGTGAGCTTTAAGGGCAAGAAGCTGGAGCTCCATCGGCTTGGAGCCGTCAGGCCGCACGCTAAGGGCACCTCTGGTTTCTTCTGCAATTTTGAGGAAAAGAACCTTGTCAGCCTCCTTGACTTGGCCCATGGTGATGCACATGCGACCCGGCACTGGTGGGCGTGAGAGAAGAGAGAACATCTCTTCGTGGTAGGCTTCCATGACTGAATAGGAGCAGAGTTGCGCAAGATCGTAACACAAGGATCTGCGCTGGAGCGCCTGACGCACCTGCAACTCGCCAGTCAAAGAACACTGGGCATCCTGAAACTTCTTGTTCAAGCGCAGGTTTCCACCATTGTCAAAGCTGATGGATAAGTCGGATTTGCTCGAAACGATCTCTTGTGCCCTGCTGGTGTATTTCTCCCAAGGAAGCCAGATGAGCTGTTGGTCGGTGCCTTGCTGAAACACGAGATCTGTGACGCGATAGCTCGGCTCGCTGTCACTGGAGAAGTGCACCCCGTTGAGGCGCTTGCGTTGTTCCTCGATTCGCGTAGTCCTCTCAGCGACAGCCAAGCGGATTGGTTCTGCTGAGTCGTTCCTTTCCACCTTCTGTTTGAGCTCTCCCATTGCCGTGGTAGAGGCCTCGTACCACAGCCGCCTTGTCACGAAGAGCTCCTTCTGCGTGAGATCACGCTTCACGACTGTCTTGAGGGCATCGATCAGAGGCTTCTCGTCTGAGTGGCCCACCTGGAAAGGTGAGATAAAGGCTAGCGTGCCCATCGTTGTGACTCCTCCGTCTTCCAGCAGCTTGAGAAACTCAGCAGTCAAACCTATCTCAAGTGCACGTGCATGAAATGCAGCAGCGGAGTCCAAGGTGGAATTCATGGCTCCTAAGCGGGCTTGAGGCCAAAGTTGCAGCACTCACGAAGAAAATTCTCAGGCAGGCACTCTCACACGAAGGATGCGGAAAACACTGCACAGCCTGAAGGCCCGACGGCAGTACACTGTTGAAGTACCAACCCGGGCACAGCCGAAGCTCAACGGCCCATTCTCAAGTCGACAACCCCTTCAGGAAGACAAACAGCTCGAAAGGAAGCGGGAATCATTGCACAGCCAGATGGCTCAACGGCAGTACACTGTTGACGCACCACAACCCGGGCACAGCCGAAGCTCAACGGCCCATTCTCAAGTCGACATCCCAGCGGAAACAACACCTTGGTGAGGAAAAGACTGCTCAGCCATAGGGCTCAACGGCAGCCTGAACCGACCCTTGAAGCCAGGGCACAGCCGCAGCTCAACGGCCCCAGCTTGAGTTGATCGACGGCAACCCTGTAAAGGTAGAGGTACAGCTGTAGCTCAACGACCTCACCCTGAAAAGCGGAAGCTCGGGCAGATATTTCACGCCGCCATTGAAGCCTTAGCGCACTGTCCACATACAGGCAGGTCGCTCAAAGGGATATCCGGGTCGAGCCTGCTATAATTTGCCGAATCATTGCGGCCACACAAAAATCGGGCCCCACTCAAAATGTGCACGACTCTGGAATGGACATGCATCTTACAGTCCTTGGCAGCATCAAGCTCTGCCGCCGTCATGGTCCTGCCCAAAGTCAAACCTGACGCCTCCTTCTGAAGATCGGCTTCGGCTATGTCCTCATCTTCGGCTTCAGATTCCAACATATCTGGAGCATCAGCGCAAACGCGCTCGAGGAGGGCCTCGGAACCATCTGAATTCTTGATGAGCTGAGCCAGGCGCCACACCCTGGACTCGTCAGGCTTGAGCGCTCCTTTCCGTATGAGCACTATCAAGTCGTGCACGACCTTCATGAGACGAGTGAGTTCGTCTCGGGCATAAGTCAAGGGAGACATCACAGCTGGGTCCACGTGATGCCCTAGGAGGCGGCGGTCGGACAGAGGGACGGTCGTGCTTTTCGCAGCCCAGGATAAAACCGTGCACTTCAAGCTGTGAGTACCAATGCCATCGATCTTCTGACCGGCCGCGGTCAGGAATTCTTTAAGGTAGCAGCATGCTTCCCCGGTGCTCATCGGCCTGTCCAGCCAACAGTTGGCGCTCTCAGACCATGCAGGGAGAGCCGGATGCAAACCCAGAGAAGAGTCCTCCCTAGCCTTCATCCACAAGTCAGCCCAGTTGCTGTCAGCAAAGAATTTTCCCAGCGAACACATGGGCAACAGCTGAGACTTGCGCGATGCCACGGGTGCGGTTTTCCAGTGGGAGCTCTCGGCTTCAACCAAGCACAGGCCCTGGTGGGAGGACACATTAAGGCTTCCCAGCCAAAGCGAATCGCCGAACCTGGCACTAGCACCGAGGCAAAACAACAGGTGCCCAGCAATGACTTTCCAATGGCAGTACGGCGCATGAATCACCACGTACTCTAAGGCCTTGACCTGTTTCACAGTTAAAGGGATTGCCTGCTGCAAGCGACGCTTGCCTTGGTACATCTTGAGAGCCAAGCCCTTCACACGAGAAGAAACGGCTCGCAGCGCTGCCTGATCCTTAAATTGCAAGGTTCCCGCCGCAAAATTCCAGGCC
The DNA here is from genome assembly GCA_905221615.1 of Symbiodinium sp. CCMP2592. NCBI lineage: Eukaryota > Dinophyceae > Suessiales > Symbiodiniaceae > Symbiodinium > Symbiodinium sp. CCMP2592. The sequence goes on along the minus strand of CAJNDT010001351.1, from coordinate 42,190 downwards.
TGGAGAAAAGAAGATCCCGAGGTAGGCCGCGCATTCGCTTCGAGCTCCTGTAAGTACAGATACAGGATCCTTTCTCCGGCGGTGAAAGGATTGCCATACCCTGAATCAAGGGTCCACTTGGCGAAAGACCACAAAGCGGAGGCCCTCTTCACTAGGGTGGAAGTGGCTTTCCCACTGAAAACATCACCGAAAGTTCTTGCAATTTGTTGGTCTTCCTTGAGCAAGGAAGCTTCGGCCAAAAGAATGCATCCTAGCTCGGTGACACCAGGCTCGAGCATGACGAGAACCCTGAACTTACGAAGAGCCTCCCACCTGGCGGAGTCCGAGGTTTTCATCATGGCGACAATTTGGAGGCGTTTCTTTGCAAAGTCAGGCACTTGCTTCAGCGCAGGCACAGCACTCGGGGCGCCGGATTGCCGCACGGGTTCATGATCGTAGGGCATCGGAATGCGGGGACGCTTGCTAGGATGACCAAAGACCCAGGCAAAGGGCCCCCTCTCCCAAGGGAGGAGAATCACTGAAGCCCTATTATCCTTAAGCGTCTCATTCCAAGAGAAATTCCTGATGAGCACTGCTCTTGCATCCAAAGCCGGGAAATCCTCTTCGGCTTTAGCCAACTTGCTGAAGAAGGTGTCGGGAGACTGCAAAAACGATGCAGTCTGGTCCTGCGAGGCGGCAGCACCTGAAGATCCGGCTGGACCTCCCAAACTCCCCTGTGAAGAAGAGGCCAAGGCCGGATTACCTGACGTAACCATCTATCTTAACAAGCCCACCTATGGCACACACGGCCTCTCAAGCAGACTGCTCTCGCGGTTCAAGAAAGGCCCTGCAGGCGTTGCGCAAGTCCTGGATGAGCCTCTCGATCCACGAGAGGCGTTGGTGATGCCCCGTCTGGTTCACCCAGGCGCGCGCAAGGGACTCCTCCAAAGTCTGTAGATTCTGTAGATCGGACCTGAGTGCTTGCACCTGAAGCCTCAGGGAGTTGACCTCCAATTGGAGATCGTGAATATGCTGACTGTGAAGCTCGCGAGTGCTAGTGGAGCTGTCCTCGGATCGATGAGACGACCCTTCGGCGAGCGCGTCGCCAAAGTCCATCTGACGCCCCGCACTTATAGCGGGGAGTCGTGACAGCCTAAAGCCAGCACTTTAGGGAGCCTGAGACCTGCTAGGACGCCGTTACAAGCCCCTAGAGGAGTCCCAAAACGTTCAATGTTGCAGCTGTCTCCGGAGCCACAACTGCCGGCTTGAATCAATCATCAGAAGTTGGATACACCGACAGATGCACGAGACAGTCAAACTTCCATCAAATTAAAAGCAGTTCAAATACCTAAAAAGGACGCCGACTACTTTTCCAAAATGAATCATTCGCTCCTCGAGATCGCCAACTCACACAGCATGACAGCTCAACGTGAGGAAGAAAGTCAATGCCTCACAACATGCAAAATGTTCGACGTGAGAGCACAAAAGTACTTTGGCAGTTTTGCGTCGCTGTGTTAGCGACTATAAATCAAAGACAACATGATCACATTCGTGAAATAGTCGTACTGCTAAGTAAACCGTCAGCTCGCAGCAGCGAGCTGCAGAACCTTGTACCGCTCGGTACTGCAAAGCAAATCGAGGCTCGCAGCAGCAACAGCCGAACCTTGTACCGCATGGTACTGCTAAGTAAACCGTCAGCTCGCAGCAGCGAGCTGCAGAACCTTGTACCGCTCGGTACTGCTAAGTAAACCGTCAGCTCGCAGCAGCGAGCTGCAGAACCTTGTACCGCATGGTACTGCTAAGCAAATCGTCAGCTCGCAGCAGCGAGCTGCAGAACCTTGTACCGCTCGGTACTGCAAAGCAAATCGAGGCTCGCAGCAGCAACAGCCGAACCTTGTACCGCATGGTACTGCTAAGTAAACCGTCAGCTCGCAGCAGCGAGCTGCAGAACCTTGTACCGCTCGGTACTGCAAAGCAAATCGAAGCTCGCAGCAGCAAGCTGCAGAACCTTGTACCGCATGGTACTGCTAAGTAAACCGTCAGCTCGCAGCAGCGAGCTGCAGAACCTTGTACCGCTCGGTACTGCAAAGCAAATCGAGGCTCGCAGCAGCAACAGCCGAACCTTGTACCGCTTGGTACTGCTAAGCAAATCGTCAGCACGAAGCAGCAAGCGCTCAGCAAATCGCCGGCTCGCAGCAGCGAGCTGCAGAACCTTGTACCGCTCGGTACTGCAAAGCAAATCGAGGCTCGCAGCAGCAACAGCCGAACCTTGTACCGCATGGTACTGCTAAGTAAACCGTCAGCTTGCAGCAGCGAGCTGCAGAACCTTGTACCGCTCGGTACTGCAAAGCAAATCGAAGCTCGCAGCAGCAAGCTGCAGAACCTTGTACCGCATGGTACTGCTAAGTAAACCGTCAGCTCGCAGCAGCGAGCTGCAGAACCTTGTACCGCTCGGTACTGCAAAGCAAATCGAGGCTCGCAGCAGCAACAGCCGAACCTTGTACCGCTTGGTACTGCTAAGCAAATCGTCACCACGAAGCAGCAAGCGCTCAGCAAATCGCCGGCTCGCAGCAGCAAGCTGCAGAACCTTGTACCGCCTGAGGAGGCTAAGCAAATCGTCAGCTGACAGCAGCAAGCGGCCAAAACCTTGTACCGCTCGGTACTGTTAAGCAAGACGCCAGCTCGCAGCAGCAGGCTACAGAAGCTTGTATTGTACCTCTTGGTACTGCTAAGCTAAGCAAATTGTCAACTTGCGGGAGCAGGATGATAATTGCGGCAGCAAGCTGCAGAAGCTTGCGCCTCTTGGTACTGCTAAGCAGATTGCCAACTCGCGCCGACGAGATTAACCGTTAACCTGCTGATCGGCCCCACCGACACGCCTGCTTCATGCGGGACAGCCCTTGCCTTTGTTGGACCGCTCGGCACTACCGTGAGGCAACCTGCTAACGTCAGCTGGCAAGCTGTGCAGAGCCTGCTGGTCAAATCGACCCACCCGCGTAGCCTGCGGACGGCTCAGTCCAGCTTCGCTGCTGCCCAAACTCCGATGGCGTTACAGACCTTCGGAAACATCGCACTGGAACAGCATTAGAGAAGGATGGTGCCTCCGAACATGTTCTGCAGATGCGAACGCGTAGCTTCGACAGATTTGACAAGCCGCGCAGTAGCACATGTGAGTTGCAGATCGGTCGGCGCAACCGCACTTTCACCCAAAGCAAAACCGTCAGCATCCATCGTGAAGGGAGTTCTGTGTCAAGCTAGTCTCACCAGCTCGGCAGCACCAGAGAAAGCATGCTGAGATCTGTTCTAGAAACTTTGGGAGAAACATAACCTTCATCAGCGCGCTCGGGATGGCTCGAAGCTCGAACCACGTTCATGGCACTTGCACTGTCAACTTCCCTCAACAAACAACAAAGCTACTTCCGTCGCGGTCATCAGCAAGTGTGCAGCCCACTGCCTTCGGAAGGCCTGCACGGCGACGTGGACCTGATCCTCTGGCCAGGAGGCCTAAAGCAGCTTCGGTCGCAACAGCTCAAGAGGAACACACCCTCGCAGGCTTGGCGCTGAAAGCAACCCGGTGTGTGTGAAAGAAAACCCGCCTTCGGGCACAGAAAACCGCTGCCGCGAGGGAGGACAAAGATTGCACTGCGTAAGGCATGTCGCCAGCAAGGACTGGAACGTCCTCACTCAGTGCCGCTGCAAGGCTTCGGTGGGGTCAGCCCACCACAAATGAAAATTGCCTTTGCCTCTCGCCTAACAACTCAGAGCTACACGCTGCGAGGACATACCGAGTGCACCGGCTGCTGCTTCAGTCTGGCACGGCATGGGCCGCGAGCGGGCACGCAAGATGCTGGGCTGGCACAGGGAGAAGATACGAAGTCTCGTAGCTGTTCGAAAGCTTACCAGATTTGGGTCGCAAAAAAATCTTTTTTTTTGCGTTCATCTGCAAAGCGACTGCCTGGCGTGTGGGCAGTTCCAATGAGTGGCGATTGCACGTGGAGTACATGTAATATCCACAGCATGCGCAGCACGAGCGACCGGCGGTGAAGAAGTCAAAGCAACTGCATCCTGACCCAGGTCGCGCTCTGGCCGGCTGCGTCACAAAGAAATGCGCATGCGGACCCGGCTCTGCAAGATTTGCACGTCTGCCGAAGTGGCAAGGCTTTGCTGCCGCGATTCCCGGCGCACATGCCGCCGCATAGCTGGGATCCACGGCCAACTGCTGCTAGCAGAGGCCTAGCGCTGCGCCGTGCACCTGCTTGGATTATATTGCGTTGTAAAACCTCCGCTGCGCCTCCGTGAGACTTGGCTTCAATACTCAAATGCCTGAAATGCGCACCGGGCGGGTTCGAATGGGCATTTAGACCGGTGTAACCGATGCAAGCTGCCAGCATCGAGGATGTGGTTCTGGTGGAGCACCGAAGAATCTCGCGCCTCCATAGTACAGACCTCATCACCACGGTAAGAGAGACAGCCAAACCTTTCGGAAACAAAAGCCTAGGGAGCTATACCTCTGCAACGATCCGGCATTGAATGAATGAGCCTACGTACACTGTCTGATGCATTGCACGCGGCTCGCAACACATAAATACCGGCCCCATCCTCTCACTCCGCCAATCAGGCTGCAGCTTTGCGCAAGGCTGGCGCAAAAGCTATCAAGACCGTGAGGGAATGGAGCCAGAGACATTCCTGCAGAAACATGCACAAGCGGCGGTGGAAGCAGAGCTGCGCAGCCACGGCTCATACAGCCATGACATCACGGAAGTGCAGGCAAGAGAATGGCACAGCAGCGGAGGGTGCAAAAGTCCCGACCTTCAAAGAGACGGCAGGAGCCGTGAATTGCACATCCCTCCAAGTGGAGCCACGTAGAGTTGGCAGGTCTGGAAGCTGAAAGGGCTGCCGCGCCAGTCTAAGCGACGGCCGACTGAAAAAGCCACGCCGAGCACGCAAGGCGGAAGCAACAGGCTGGTGCAAAAGACATTTCATCATGCTACGGCCACCACCTGCGCATGCGACATCGGTTCCGGGTGGCTGGGAGTGAAGCAGCGCACATCGGAAGCACAGTGGCCGCAGGTGGAGCCGGACCAACTGTGTTGGGTGCCACGCCGGAACATGTGTTTAGCATGGCCCTGCGGGAGCGTGGACTTGCGGATAACCTAATGACCTCATGCCACCAAATTCCAAAGTCTCAGGCTTCTTAAGGCGCCGGCAATTGTCAACATCTCTAGTCGGTCACACAGCAAATCTCGGGAGGCGGCCTGTCAAAAAAGAGCACCCGGGCATCTCAGCATGCAACACCGACGCGGGATGCGCAGAGACATCGCAGAAAGGCAGCATGGTGGAGACGCAGCCCCGGCAGGGAGGATCACAGCAACGCACCCCTCTGCAAGAAGCTGTGCTACTCCTCATGCTCTCCCGCACTGAAATCTAGAACACGCCAGAATGGGCGACGGCATGTTGGGTGCTGAAGATTTCCGGGCAAGCTTAAAGGGTCATAGGCCATCCCCTTGATCTGCACGGGCAAAGGCATGAAAGGCACATGACAGAGATCCGCTTTTAGTCTCGCAAGCCTTGTAAGCCACGTAACTAACTTTACCAAATTCCGAGTCCTATGAACCGCACACGCACCTTCCAGATCGCCCTTTGCCTCCTGTGCACTCACCTTCCTTGCGCCCGCGGTCTAAGATCTCCGGCCAAACCCACTACGAGCGCTAGCTAGAAGTTCTTTGGGCGGGGGCTCGCAACATCCAACACGATGGCCCTCACGTGAAAGGAAACAGTAAACCGTCTCCATCACACGGCTGCACAAAAAACCGCAAAATCGTGAGCAGAGGCTTAAACCGGCTGTTCGAAGCTCAGGTTGTCCTCATCTTACCACAGATTCAGCTTGGGAGTGACGGCGAAAGCACAGACCTGCGGACGCTGTACCTACGCAGGCTCAGGCGGATTTGCATAGGCGGCATAGGCAACACAACTTTTACACCATGAGGCACAGTTCACACAAGTTGCGTTGCATCGCATAACGGTATGACACACAAGCACGCAGAGCTACCGGTTCCGGTAGCTTTTCAGAGCTGATGCGCGCAAACCAGCACATGTTGAGTTGCACGGTGGAGCTGCAGCGCCCATACCGTTTCAAGCAGCTTTGCCAGCATTGCATGGCAGAGCTGAAGCGCCCAACCAGCATGAGTTGTGTTGCATGTCAGAGCTGCAGAGCCCATGTCGGCTCAAGTACTTTTGCAAGGCAGAGCTGCAGCGCCCAATCTAGCACAAGTTGTTGGTATGGCGGAGCTGCAGCGCCCATACCGGTGCAAGGCAGAGCTGCAGCGCCCAAGCCGGTTCTAGTAGCTATGGGTTTTTGTTCTCATCGAACCTTCGTTAAACTGGTTTGTTTCCGTTTTTTCCTTTTAAACCCCTTTTAAGACCCAACCTAAGGAAAAATGCGTTTTCTCTTGTAGGTTGGGTACTAAAGGCCGGCGCAAGGTAAGGGGTGTCCTTTGCAAGATTGACCTGATGGATCTTCGCAGCAAAGTCTTGTTGACAGCCAAGACCAGCCACATTGACAGCGCGGCAAGAAGCCTGGATCTGTTCTACGTCTGGCAGCTGATCTTGCCGCATGCCTGCCACACCACAGTTAGCATCAAACCATGTAACCACATATGAGTGAACCAGACTTGTAGCAAAAGGCTGGGCAGAATCCTGGATCTGTGGCACCTCACGGACGTAGGCCTGTACCGCGGCGCCGTCACCACTGGATTGCCACTCGACCGGATCCATCAACCAGACGACTGCCCCGCGTGACCACAGCTTCATCACGAAGGATTGCAGCCAAATGCGCTACAAGATCATGGATCTGCGGCACATCTTGCTGCTAATGAATGCTAATGCTACACTGCACATCCAAGAGCAGTGCACCACGTGAAAACAAAACAGAAGCTGGGGTAAGCTGCCAATCGCGCAGCTGAGCTGTGTGCGACGGCTTTCGCGCCACGTCGGCACAGATCCATCTGACAGGGTTGCAGCAAATGCACATCCAGAACTGGGCTCATGCAGCAAAGGTCGCTGCTGATCCTGCAACGCAAAGCTGGCATCACGTGATGCAATCCAACGCAAGGATTGCTGCAGATGCAAAACAGGCCTGGATCCGATGTACAATTCGGCACTGCCCCAAGTGATCACACATCTACACACGGGGTTGCAGCAAACGCACCATAGGAAGCTTGGACGGCTGCACATCTCGCAGCTGATCCTGTACCAGACTGCTGGCACCCCCGAAGTCGACAGCACGTCGTGTGACCACTGATGCATCAACCCGGAGCAAAGCAACAGAAAAGGAGGCCGATCAACAGCTTCCAGGCTGTTGCACCTCGCACTGACTAAAGCCGACACCATGCCACGTGACCACAGACCTATCAGCCAGGACCACCTCATGTGATCAGTAACCATTGATCCATCTCAGGAGGATTTTAGCGGATGACAAATCAAAAGCTGGAGTCTGTTACACATCGCGCAGCTGATGCTGCACTCCACTACTGTTGACCGCAAATCGATACCACCCCAAGTGAGACATTACCGACGGTTCAGCAAATCCGAACCACCAGAAGCCTGGATCTGCTGCACAGCTCGCATGATCCTTAAACACACCGCGGTCGTCACCGAAGTGTAACATGGACAAGGATTGTTGCAATGCCAGACAAAAGCTTGGATTTGCTGCCCATGTCACTTAGATCTGCTACAACAATTGTCAGCTGAGACTACTGCACATCACTACAATCGCGACTGCGCGCATTAAGGCGCAGGTGACCACAAACGCCCAGAATATAAGAAATTGCATCACAGGAAATCGGATATGCTGCACATGTTTCAACAGCTCCTGCAGGGAACTGCTTTCGCCACCGGCCCGCATAACTCAAAAGCAGGATTTCCAAGAAATGGGGTACAGGACTATCTACAGCACCTTAGCTTACAGCCTCAAGCCGCCTCAAGGCACTTATGCAGGCTGGGGCCTCGGGGCCCAGGTACACGCCCGGAATCCGAGAGGCAGAGGGGATAAAGCACGCTGCACGGGTGTGCTTTACGGGGCTGGGCGGGCAGATACTTGCAATCCGATTGCAACGAGTGCGCCACACCCAGCCTGGATATGCCGCACGTTACCAGACAGGGCATCACAAATCGCGCAGCTGAGGCTGCGCGCCAGCGCTGTCGCCGCCAACGTCAGCACGGCCTCAGGCTAAAGCAGATCCATAAGACATGAGTGCAGCCAAGAAGCTCTGTCCGATTGCTTCGCTGGCAGACTGAAACCGCTGAACATCACACTCATGGTCCCGTGACGCACACACTTCATCGCCAAAACGGCATCAGCTGATGTGACCACTGATTCATCAACGAGGAATTGCAGCAATTGGAAAGGTAAGCTTGGACGGCCAAAAGAAACCCGAGACCTGCACGGTTACCGATGTTGTTTGTTGCATTCAGGGCGGCAGCGCCCCAAAACACGGCCATTATACTGCGCGGAACGATGCTCAATGCACGGCGCATGGCCCATCAGCGGAGCTGGACCGACATACTTGTCGGTTTCGATCGGCAAAGGCCTCACAATGCACTGTTTGTAGTTTTCCCGATGGCCAAGAAGCAACTCAGGCATGTCAACATGACATAGCCATAGCACCGAGGTCCTTCTTGCCTGAGCCCCGCAACCTACGATGATGCGAAATGCCAGCTAGCAGAAAAGCACAGTAAAGCCGACCGCCGCAATGCCCAGGCGGCCTGAGCCCTGCAGACTGTGAAGCGCCCACACCGGCACAAGACACGAGCCAGTCTGACATCAGGAAATGCACGACAAGAGCTTGGATCTGCTGTACTTCTTGCAGCTGCTCCTGTACTGCACTGCTGTTGCCGCAAAGTCGGCATCACCGCATGCGACCGCTAACCCGCCCGTGACCAGGGCAGCAGAAGCCAGATCAGACACTTGGATTTGCAGAACACCGCGGATCCATCACAAAAGGCAGGCAGCAAGTCCAACAGAATCACCAGAAGCTCGGGATAGGGCTGCACATCTCTAAGCTGATCCTGTAAAGCACTGCTGTCGCCTGCATGGCACGGTGCGATAATTGAATCTGCTGCAAGTCTGAAGCTGGTCCTGCGCTGCACTGCTGTCACCGAGACAGTTGGCCCAGTTGGCATCACGGCGCCATATTGTCACTATCGTCAGTAATCCATCAACCCAGCAAAAGGCTGAGCAGAAGACTGGTCTATTGCACCTCACAGAACTGGGCCTGCACCACGATGTTGTCGCCACCGCAGTAACAGTCGGCATTACTCATGTGACCACTGCTCAATAACCGAGTTCTGTAGCAATTGCAAAAGCACAAGCTAGAGTCTGCTGCACGTCGCACAGCTGACGGTACACACCACAGCTATCGCCATATCCAACCCCCAGCGTCAATAAAGACTGCAGCAAATGCACACAAGAAACTTAGATCTGCCGCACATCTAGCATCAGATCCACTACCGCACTGCTGTCGCCGTCCGAGTCAGCAGTACCCCGTGCAACCACTGAGCCAGCACCCAGAACCGCAGCAAAAACCGCACAAGGAACTTGTATCTCACACAACTCGAAGCTGACACTGCATGTACCTGCACGTAGCTGACATCACTATCAAAATTCAGCACAGCCTCCAAGTGAGCCATCCGCCGGCGACAGCCAGCTTGCACGGCCTAACTGCAAACCTAGCGCTAGATGATGAAAAGCTACAGTCATGGAATAATGCCCAAATGTGACATGCGAAGGCATGCAAAATACTGAAAGAGTTTTCCTGCGGACGCCTGTACACGTCGGCTGCTGAGCTAACAAATGAAAAACGTAAAGCTCCCACATGTCTGCTGCAACAACATGTGCGAAGCTACTGCTGAGCAAAGCGGCTGTAGCACTGTAAAATCAACAAGCATTCAAAAGTACCAAAGCGACATAGCTCTGTTGTAAACAGCTTTGAGTAAACACAAATACCAGGGTGTTCCCATGTCTTGTCGCCGACAATCTCCGTATACTGTGACGGCAGCTTGTGGACACATCCTCTGAAGCACAACTTTTGGCGCTTCCTGTCCACATTTCAAAACTCCCTTTCAAAATATTCCCGTTGGACTTTTGCCGGATGCCTGATTGAACGGCTTTCAAAAACGATTGAATTCTCGATCACAGTTTGAATCGTGGAGTATGTTTGCTTGCGGGTTTTGTTCAACAAAGAATCATTGCGAATCTTGTTGTGCACATCTTCCACAACCTTGTTATCTAGCAGCGTCTGCACCAGAACACTCAGCAGGTGGGTTGCAGGGCATGCTGGTACCGATATTGTTACAGTTCTTTGAGCTGGCACTCTGCCCTCTTGCCCGTCAAAAAAATATCACCAACTCCGGCACCGTCATCTGCTTCTTCAGGCACAGAATCCTCCATCTCCCCGTCCTGCTCTGTGTCAACATCATCCACGACAATATCTTCTGACCCCGGAGGAGACACTTCATATCCCTGTGCCTCCAATGTGTCCAGAAAAAGTCTAAGGATGGCTGGTTCCAACTTGCAGGTCTGTGAAGAGTTGCCGGGCATGAATACTTGGAGTGGACTGTGCCAATGTCGACTCCAACCTCAAGAGTGATCTGTGATGGCGCTTTGCCTTCAAAGCCGTGATCGTCCGAATTTCTGCATCAGGTGACAGCAATCCCGCATAGGCATCTGGTGGAAGTGAAAAAAGACTGCAAGTCCAGACCCTGTTCATCAGCAAATGCAAGCTCAACATCATGATTTTTTCTGCGGGCTCGTGTAAATCAGTATCCAGATGCTCCTTCCACAACTCGGTCTTCTGCAGGTTGGAGACAATCTGCAACAAATGTTTGTCTGCTTTCCAGGCATCATTCACTGTCATCAACTCGGCATAACCTCGACCATCCTGCGGCGATTTAACGTTTTTTACTTGTTTCCCATACCATGTCCACAACGGTTCGGTCACTTTGTACAATATCTTGGAGTGATCGAAAAGGTCTTCTGTCATGAGATAGTATGCCAACTTGAAGCCCCCCATGCTGGCTTTCAACAAGCTGAGTTCTTTCCGTGGATCAGTGGCACGACCAGCCTGTGACAGCTTTTGCAAATCACCCAGTGCATCTTCCTGCCTCTCACCATTGTCAGAGTCCGGCACTCTGCATTCGGACTCTGGCACTCTGCCTTCGAAGAGCTCCTTGCCCGATTGTGTATTCGCCGAGTTGGAATACAGGCTGAGTCTTTCCCTTGAGCAAGGGCTGAAAGATTGATCTTCACCGAAATGATCAGCCAGCAGCATTTTGAGGACATGAAACTCATGAAGTTGCTCACAACATAGCTGGTTCCAGCTGAACCATCTGGATGATTTCACCAAGCTGCCCTTCTTCATGAAGGATTCGACATTTGCAAGCATATGTTCAATCTCATGCTCGTCACCGGATAGCTCCCTGTCTAAGTCATAGGCAATCTTCTCTCGAAAAGCGTCCCACAACAAGCTTCTGCTCGGTGATGTGCAGGAAACAAAACTCTCCAGCATATCCTTCTTCTGCTGGTAGAAACCACCACTTCCAAAGGGTTTATAATTCAGGGCAAAGATGTAAGAGGAGTGAAGTTGTGCTTTCAGGAAGAGTCCTTTGAGGCATCTCGACATGCTGTTTTTGAAATCTCGAATGGCCCTGTGAATCTTGTCACATTTCACATGAATCATGTTTTCACGCATAGCATAGGCCATGCCAGCAAGTCCGATGCTGCCCTGGTCAAGGCCCAAGACCAGCAGTGGAATGTTCAGCCACCACTTCTCTGACTCTGGCAAGACGGGGAGCACATTTGTGATCTCTCCATCCTCAGACATTGTCTTCAGAAAGGAGACATGAGGAAAAGCTGGTGGCACTCTGCCTTCTGGCACTCTGCCTTCTGGCACTCTGCCTTCAGCCGGATCCGGATTGTCCCTCAACCACTGAAAACAGCGGTCAATGTCATTGTCTTCTTTTCCAACTTGGAAAACCACCCTGCTTTCATATCTTTTCACAGGCCTCTGCCCAAGAGAGGGGGCGATCTTAAAAGAGCCCAAATCCATTCGCCCTTTGTGCAAAATCCAGATTTGGTGACTGATCGCTTGAAGCTGTCTGAATGCAGCAATCCTTTCCAGCTTCTTTCGCTTTGATATATGAGGAAGCAAACCGGTCTTGTGGAGAAACTTGTCCAGTCTTCATCACTTGCATGGGTGCAAACACTGCAGCAGAAATCTCATTCGCACAAGCCACTGTCACAAGACAATCGCTGGTGCTGTGAGTAGACCCATCGGCGATGAAGTTGATTTGTCGACAGTGCTGCATAGCAGTGATAGCTCTCTCCTGGTACAACCGATTGGTTCGAAGCTGCCACTCGTCACAGCTGGACTCAGGCACACCTGAGCTGGCAAGTCAAAGAGCGATTCGTTCACTTCAATCGTTGAGATACAAGTACAACTTGGACTTCAACACCATGCGCAAGCAACACCATTCTTCGGCCTCCCATGGAAGAGTTTGGGTCACCCAGGCTACGTCATTTTCGGGAGGGGCCACCTGGCACGTTAGCGCATGTGTCCAGATGTCATAGCCAGATGCCCGCTGGCCGTTGGCCCCAACCCCCCCCTAGACTACAGGACCCGGGCGCCCTTGCCCTCGCTCCACACCCGGCCAACAGTGTGTCGGTAGCTGCCAAAACTGGCGGGCATGCAGCTGCCGCTTGGTAGAGCAACATACACCAAACCCCATTCTGAACATGTTGGCACTCGTGACAAACACAACCGAACAGCAAGCCAAGCAAGGTTCTCTGCTCAATAACACAACCATGTCCCAAGAACGGACGGCCTCCCTTCTTTGTTCGGAACCTGGAAGTCTGGCCCGGACAACACGATCCAAGGTCGCAGAAAATCCAGCCTTTGCCCCAGCACGGCGCATTAGCCCATAAGCCCGGCTGTCATCTACCCCCTGCCCTGGGGTAGGTTGGCCTCAACAAGGCAACACCGAACGCCTCACACATGGCCAATGGTGTGGGGAGCAACCCCGACGGGGCAGGGGTTTACTCCTTAGGTAAGGCAACACCGAAGAGGTTCGACTGGCACTCTGCCTCGGCACTCTGCCTCTGTCGTCGATCCAAGAAACCAGAAAGCATGCTCAGCAGAAAGAGATATAGCCTAATCATGGGTTAGCGGCCTCCCCCATTTGCTGAAATCCACCCCACTCGGCCAAGGTGGGTCGCCATGCTCACAGGGAATATTAAGATGACAGCTGAGCTGGCAAGTCAAAGAGCGACTCGTTCACTTCAATCGTTGAGATACAAGTTTAACTTGGACTTCAACACCATGCGCAAGCAACACCATTCTTCGGCCTCCAACCAGGCTACGTCATTTTCGAGAGGGGCCACCTGGCACGTTAGCGCATGTGTCCAGATGTCATAGCCAGATGTCCGCTGGCCAGACTACAGGACCCGGGCGCCCTTGCCCTCGCTCCACAGCCGGCCAACAGTGTGTCGGTAGCTGCCAAAACTGGCGGGCATGCAGCTGCCGCTTGGTAGAGCAACATACACCAAACCCCATTCTGAACATGTTGGCACTCGTGACAAACACAACCGAACAGCAAACCAAGCAAGGTTCTCTGCTCAACAACACAGCCATGTCCCAAGAACGGACGGCCTCCCTTCTTTGATCGGAACCTGGAAGTCTGGCCCGGACAACACGATCCAAGGTCGCAGAAAATCCAGCCTTTGCCCCAGCACGGCGCATTAGCCCATAAGCCCGGCTGTCATCTACCCCCTGCCCTGGGGTAGGTTGGCCTCAACAAGGCAACACCGAACGCCTCACACATGGCCAATGGTGTGGGGAGCAACCCCGACAGGCAGGGGTTTACTCCTTAGGTAAGGCAACACCGAAGAGGTTCGACTGGCACTCTGCCTCGGCACTCTGCCTCTGTCGTCGATCCAAGAAACCAGAAAGCATGTGCTCAGCAGAAAGAGATATAGCCTAATCATGGGTTAGCGGCCTCCCCCATTTGCTGAAATCCACCCCACTCGGCCAAGGTGGGTCGCCATGCTCACAGGGAATATTAAGATGACAGCTGAGCTGGCAAGTCAAGGAGCGACTCGTTCACTTCAATCGTTGAGATACAAGTTTAACTTGGACTTCAACACGATGCGCAAGCAACACCATTCTTCGGCCTCCCATGGCTACGTCATTTTCGAGAGGGGCCACCTGGCACGTTAGCGCATGTGTCCAGATGTCATAGCCAGATGCCCGCTGGCCGTTGGCCCCAACCCCCCCCTAGACGACAGGACCCGGGCGCCCTTGCCCTCGCTCCACAGCCGGCCAACAGTGTGTCGGTAGCTGCCAAAACTGGCGGGCATGCAGCTGCCGCTTGGTAGAGCAACATACACCAAACCCCATTCTGAACATGTTGGCACTCGTGACAAACACAACCGAACAGCAAACCAAGCAAGGTTCTCTGCTCAATAACAGAGCCATGTCCCAAGAACGGACGGCCTCCCTTCTTTGTTCGGAACCTGGAAGTCTGGCCCGGACAACACGATCCAAGGTCGCAGAAAATCCAGCCTTTGCCCCAGCACGGCGCATTAGCCCATAAGCCCGAACGCCTCACACATGGCCAATGGTGTGGGGAGCAACCCCGATGGGGCAGAGGTTTACTCCTTAGGTAAGGCAACACCGAAGAGGTTCGACTGGCACTCTGCCTCGGGACTCTGCCTCTGTCGTCGATCCAAGAGAACAGAAAGCCTGTGCTCAGCAGAAAGAGATATAGCCTAATCATGGGTTAGCGGCCTCCCCCATTTGCTGAAATCCACCCCACTCGGCCAAGGTGGGTCGCCATGCTCACAGGGAATATTAAAATGACAGCGCTGTGCCGGATCCCGTCGCAGCTATTGCTTGCAGGCCCCCGCACACCTGCGACGTTACAGATCGCGACATTAGTTTGCTTCGACTTAAACAATGCTGAGAACTGAGCAATGCGCCGTTGCAAACAAACCAGGCACAGGCTGCCATCACCACTGTGAGTAGCAGGCTCTAAGGCACAGCTGGCGACTGGGGTGGTGGAAACTTACAGCAGGATGCTAATTACGCTGCCACTACAGGCGATGCCAAACGATCAACGATAGACCTGATCTCAGGACCACTTGCACGCAAAAAAGAGCACAGGCAAGAACTGAATAAGGCACTATCTCACCCCTCTCTTCACAAGACAACTCAAGCGGCCTCCCTTTAGGATCTCACGGGGGGGGAAGGACACACCCGCCCCCCATTCCGCAGCGGGCGCATTAGCGCATCGCCCCGCTGTCATACCCCTCGGGCTGTAGGGGAGTTGGCCCCAAGGGCGGCCGCCACGAGGCCATGCAGGCGTCAGTGGCCAAGCATCGGATGGATCGCTGCCCCCAACACGGCCAACAAGATGGAACCTAGCAGGTCTCTAGGGCCCCCTCGACCAGCCCGCTGCTCAGGTTTAGGTCGGGCAAGCGAATCGACAAGGGTTTCTGATCAACAGCAAGCACAGCAAACCACTAAACCCTAAACCCTTAGAAATTTTACTGGCGCTCTGCCTTTCACAAATATAATCACAACCTGCGATATTTGGCCTCCCACGTTGCGTTGCAAAGGGGGATACTCGGGCGCCGACCTCGGACCCAGTCAGCACGTTAGCCCATGTCACACCGGGCCTCCCCTCCGAACCGCCCGAGCGACGCTCGCACTGGCTGTCCGAAGACACCGTGCAGAGACTCAGGAGCTCCCAGCCGGCACGCTAGCCCATGTGTCCGACTGTCATACAGAGAGCACAGAGCTCTCTGTGTTGGCCTCAAGAGCTCGAAAACTCGATGCAGCGGCCCCCCCAGCACCCGGCCAGCGGTGCTGCAGCACACAACTCGAACTGAATCTCGAAAGAAGCGTTCGGCGGAGGCGCACCGTGGGTAGGGGCAGGAGACTTGTGTGCGACTATAAGTTGCCCTGCACTACGTTCTTCCCTCAGAGACATGTGCAAAACACAGCGAGTCCTGGGTAGCGGCCACACACACGCCTCCACATGCCGGCAAGCGAATCGACAAGGATTTCCTGATCAACAGCAAGCACAGCAAACCACTAAACCCTAAACCCTTAGAAGTTTTACTGGCACTCTGCCTTTGGCACTCTGTCTTTCACAAATATGATCACAACCTGAGTTAATTAATCACCTACTGCTCGATATTTGGCCTCCCATGTTGCAAAGGGGGACACTCGGGTGCCGACCTCGGACCCAGCCAGCACGTTAGCCCATGTGCCTGGCTGTCATCACCAGGTGTCCGCTCTGGTGGTTGGCCAACGCCATCTGCGCATCCACCCTCAGTCCCTGAGGGGTTGCGCAGATGGCCCTGGCAGAGGTCACAAGTCCTCGGTTCCGTCTCCCTTCCACGGTCCCCCAATGCGACCCCATGCCCGGCCATCGGCATGCAAGCGCGGCTGGTGAATCAAAACTGGACACACCGCGACTTGTTGGTAAGGTCGGTGTGACAAAGAATTCACTATAATCTTAAACAGCTGGTTAACAAAACAACATTCTACTCCATATCAAATCACCAAGGAACCATGCAGGTCGCTGCGTTCGTCCTGGTTCTTGAGAATGAGGGCTGGTCGCAAAGAGGTCCCACTTTTTGCAGCCTCTAGCAACTTCCAGATGCTTTTGATGTCCACAGTCTTTTTCAATGGAACAAGCTTGCCCAGAAGTGCCCTGCGAGACATCACAGGCACCCCAGCATCATGTACACTCAAGTAGTGCCCAATAACATACATCTGGAGACCGCCTGACAATGTCTCGGACAGACACTCATGTATGTGCACGAAGGCATTCAAGACTGTCTTGGCAAGTCCATGAGCCTGCCCCGACGGTTGAAGCGCTCTGTTTTTTGGCCATGGTTGCAAAGGCGATGATGTCGTAGATGCTAGTTTCAACCTCCTCCCAATCTCGTGGCACTCTGCCGTCAGATTCATCTCGGAGAGATGAAGACAGCGTCCTTGCATTGAACATAGATTCCCAAAGCTCACGCAAAGATCGGGACGTGTTGCCTGGCAGCCAACTCATCATCCAAGCGGCAAAGCTTGAAACCAACCCAGCTGATTGAGGAAACCATGACACTCTGCCTTCATCCAACTGCATGACCAGAGGCTCATCAATGATAGTTTCACACACACGTACCATAGCATCCTTCAGTTTGCTCTTGTACCATTCCCTGTGGGCGTCTGTCCTTGTGTCGAAGGATGCTTGCAACATGAATCGGGCCAAGGCTGTGGAAGATGCCATATCCTCCTGCACAGCATCAGGGTTTGGGACTCTGCCTTTTTGACTTTGCACATGTGACTCCCAGTTCGCAGCCAAGGGGGTCTTCCTGAATTGACCACTGAATAAGTTGTACCATTTGTGGTACTGTCGACCTTCTGAGCCGTTCCTTTTGCTCTCATCGAAAAATAAGTCCAGACGCCACCACAGTTCGCCCTGTGAGAGCCAAGCTGCTCTTGCTGGCAGTTTTGCATCATTTTCCAAGTTTAGCAATTGCCCATCCCGGACCAATAGCATGACCCACAGTTTCAGAAGCATCACCGAATTCCTCCAAAGCAACACTGTACTTGAATCTTACTAAATACTGACACACACCTGCACTTGTGTAACAAGCCCCAGTTCACAACACGTTGAAATCTTAAGAAATCAACCCAAAGACTCACGATGACATGTCAGCAGCCACATCATGTCACTCGAGCTTGAGACAGGAAACTATCGCAGATGGCACTGAACTGACAACCACATGGAATGATTAACACAGGCCACCGATGCCTGCAACTGGAGGTCGAGACACCAGCCAGGTCATTGCCACCTGCACGACAGCGGCATATGAACTGAGACAATACCGACAAACACATCTGATCACGGACTGGCTGAAGCTCTCTACATTTTCATTGCACAGCTGCACCAGCTCGGATCACTCAGATCCTTCCACAAGGCGGCGAGGATTTTCCTCAGCACCTAATGGAGGGACCGGACGGGTTCCAGGGCTCAACCCAGTCCCAACATTGGAAAGCAGAATACCAACAAGACAGAATGTCGAAAGATGAAGCAAGCTCGTTTAACTCTAGAGAATTATGGCACTCTGCCTTATTGGCACTCTGCCTTCACCTACAATTCATGTTGGGATATCACTCATCATATGAAAGGCAACAGCTTTGCCGAACTCCGGGGTGTACTCCTCTGACACCTGAAGATCTTCAGCACGACCGGTGAACTTGTCACCATCTCGATCAACGCAACCAGCACTTCCTCTGACATGGGAAGGATAGCTGCGCCACATGCCATTGATGTGCTGACAGTTGCTCCACAGTTGAAGCGGCTTCAGGATGGGCTGGCCGAAGGCACCGCCATAGGCTTTGATTTTCATAGCCTGGATCATTCCCATGACACGATCGACGATTGGAATGTCGAACGGCATGCTGGAGCAAGGCTGCTCGATCAAAAACCGGTTGTCATTCAAAGCCGCGAGCAAAGTCAACAGCAGCGTCACATACATGAAACGATTGCCTTCTTGGCATGACAGCGATCGCTCAGGTTCTCCCATCCAGTCATTGGCAATGGCCCTTCCAGTACTGTATTTACAGAGTTGGACGAAGGAAGAGCATGGAATTCCAAACCGCACCAGGCCGTGTTTGTGTGTTTGACACACAGCATTGACAGCCAGGCGAAGTCCTCTCACAGAAAGAATATCATGATCTGGGCCGTACCTGATGTCCAGGGCTAGTCCCTGCCAGCCAGCACGGAGCATCTCCCGACTGAGGTTGCCCTGCCCTGCAAAGATCTCCAGGAAGTGGAACCTGGCACTCTGCCTTATGTTCCGCTTCCAATGACAAAAGTTGATGAGGAATCTCATCTGTTTCTTCCATGGCCACGAAGTCATGATGGGAAAAATTTATGACAACATCTGTTGCCAGATTGATATCATCCAGGAAAACCCACTGGTTTCAAGAATCACATCATAGTTGCACTCAGGCAGAATTTCATAAGGACCTTCATTATGGAACTCCAGAAGCGAGGGGTCAACTTCACAAAGGCGCAGATCATCCTGTCCTCTCGAAATGGCCAAGAATGTCTTCCCCAGTGCGATGTTTGCCTCAAACTGCCGCTGAATGTCTGCTAACAGTCTTCTTCTTGTTTCAGTCGGTTCCGCTGCTGCTGCAGACATGGCACTCGAAATTGCACTGGGCATGGCACTCTGTCTTAACCCCAAGAAAGTGTAACACCTTAACCTCAAGGGTGTTCGAATTAACAACGTAATTGTGAACCAGCACATGCAGCAGTTGACACGCTTGTGAGTCGATTGATCCATCACAATACAAGGATGAGACAGACATGATGACATCACTTGTTGAAATTCACACATGGCATAGTTGTTGCAGACCGTGACTTCATGCTCAAGCAATCAAATACAGCACTGGCAGACCCTCACTCGACTCTCGTTTTTCTGGTACCGCACACAGCAGTCCATCCATATCACTCGACGATTGCGAAACAAACGAGGTGGCAGCCACTTGTCAGCCAGATTCTGCATTGGCACTCTGCCTTCTATGCAGTCTTTGCTGGTGAGTTAAAATAATCAGACTGCCATCTGACAAACAGCATCAATGGAAGAAGCCTCAGAGTCTGACTCCTCACCTTCCTCCATCACATCTGAGGGGGCTCCATCCGCTGAGTGGCGCTGACTCCAGTCCGGGTCTTCTTCTGAGATGTGCCCACAATCAATCCCCAAAGCACCCCACCCTCCAAGCTCACCAAGACGAACATCTCGAACACCTTCCTCAATCACATCTGAATCTGAGGCGTGAATCTCACCTTCTGCACGAGCTGGCTCATGCAACCAGGCCCCCGTGGGAGACTCCAAACGATAAAGGATTCGATCACGAACTCCTCCACCTTCGAACTCATCTGGCACTCTGCCTTCAGCAGCTCCACTGTTGGCGTTATTGTTAGGGCGAGGATAGCCATTTTCAAGTTGCGGCCTTGGCGGCACTATTGGTGGCGGCGGGTTGTCTGGAGCATTGAAACACATGGCACAAATTCGCCGTTCCAACTGCCGACGTTGCATCTCTTCAGGTGTCAAGTTCTGAAGGGTGACCAGAACAATGCGGCCCTCCCTAACAGTAACCACATCCGGCTCGAAGTTGATCATGATCGGGGTCTCAAGAATGTCCAACGCTTCTGCCACAGCTTGGGCAATCTCAAACTCATGTCGCGCAGGGGCGGGAGGTCTCGGGAAAGGTGGCCGATTCACAGGCCTTGGCGGCGGCGGACCCATGGGTGGCCCTGGCACTCTGCCTTCCGCCCCACCGCCTTCTTCACCAATGCCATTCACAACGGTTGGCGGCAGCGCTTCCGAGTCCTCACCCGGCCCATCCTCCCCCCTGCTGCCGGCTTGGCCTTCGGCTTCGGTGCCATGGTGCTTAACTTTAAATATCTTTGATCCAACAAGCTGCAAGCAACTATGTGTGTTGGATAGTACGAACAGGTACTAGATGTTGATTGTCATGTTCGTTTCAATACCACATGCAATATGATCCACTGGACGACACAAGCATTTATGCACATGATCATTAGATGAACACATATTTGTTATTTTCCCTTTATGTGTCAACCGGGCGTTCAATAGTACACATATATAAATTCAGGATGTATCACTCTTCATCCAAATGTATACTTCGTATCAAATAAAAATTCAGCTCACACTAACGGCTCTCTTTTCACTCGTGAATGGGGCATCGCAGTGCCTTGCCCTGGGCTCGGGCCCAGGGCGTTTGCTTCTTTCAGTCTCAACATCATGGCAGAAACAGATTTGTACAGAAAATATTACTGGGAAAAAGATGCCACTTGCATCATTGCGAAACTTCGCAGCAAAACTTGTGCATATAACAACCAGGGCGGGCTGGGTGGGACAAAACTTTTTCCGGACTTATGCCGGAAATTTTTTCTTACCCTCCCACCACCCTGTGGAGCCAACTGACGGCATAACAAAGACTTCATTGGAATCCGCTCAACATGAACTGTCACATCTCATGTTAAGAAAACTTTGATAAAAACTCACGCCCTAAATTTTGAGTTTGTTTGACAAACCAAAATTTTTGACACATGGGAAAATAAAGCTTCATCCGCTATTCGCGGAGTTGCGTCTTATTTTCCCTTTATTTGGTTATGTTTTCATTCCAAGCGCACCAACAAAGCAGAAGTACATGTACACGAACTGCACTCACAGACTGAAGCAATCGCACTCGGACTTCTTTTTTAGAGCGAGGGGGCCGCTGGTAAAATCAGAAACCTTCAGGATGGTGTTCATCAGGCCAGGATCATTCCCGCGATCTGAGTGGACCCTGGTATCAAGATCGCGAAACAAGGCCAGTGTTGTGTATCTGGCGCCTGGCGCCTGGGAGCTCATAAACTCATTCAGAACCTTAGTGGACATCGGAAAGTCGCGGCAATGTTGGCGAAGACCATGCCGCTTGCCATGATCATAAGTGTAAGCACCTGTGGTGAAAGAAAATTCGGACCCACGGCCCACCTCACGCGAACCGCGCGATGGCGCCTCCGAGGGAAGCAGTTCCAAAAGACGACGAATGCCGCCTGCATCGACTTTGCCGATCAAGGTGGCAGCAAAAAGTTCCGCATTCGTATCACGATCATTGCCCAAATGGCTGTTGGCCGTGTCATGCACATTGGTTGCACCCTGCACCTGACTTGCACTAGAGCGAGCGGGCCCTAGTCACGATGACTTGTGGTAGGAGAAAACATGAGAGGCATCAAAGCATGCCGGGAAACAGCACACATGCGCCCCCTTTGGGCAGGACCCGGCAGCATTGGGACATTTCCCAAGGTTATGATCGAAGCAGATGTTACGTCCGGCCCCATCCTTAGGGACTCCACCGATGAGCGCCTTGGGCATGACGAAGCGAGTTTTCCGTTGCTTGCCATGTCGTTCAGCCGCATTCGGCGATGCACCAGAATCAGCCTTCTGATTCTTATCGGTGCCCTGATCCTTATCCGTCGCCTTCGACGGATCCGTCTTTTTAGGCGGCTTGCGCGGTGGCTTGTCGGGCTTCTCATTAGCCTCACCAGCGCCGGAGCTGCCCAAGGGACCAGACCCCTTCTGACGAGGCATCAGCATCCACTGAATGTGGGAGCCAGCCAACACCTGAGACACCGGGCCATCAAGCGGCAAGGAGCCATCCGCCCCCGACACAAGCCCGGCTCGCGTGAGCTCGCCCATGCGAACATGCACCTCCCTGTCCGCGGCCTGGAGCTGAGCGAAGGAGATCGGATGGAACCCCGGCATGGGCTCCCGTTGATATTCCATAAGAAGTCGGTCAATCAATTCCTCGTGTTTCTCAAACGACATGATGGCTGCAAGTTCGTATGCAACACCCCTGCGACGCAAGGCCTGCATCACCTCAAGGTCAGACTTAGTGTCAGCCGTGATTTTGGACCCGGGGTCAACAAGCTTGACGGATCCTGAGCGGCCACCCTGAAGCAGCTTCAAGCTGGCGTCCTCCTTCACAAGATTTATCTCCTGGGCACGGCTAGTACACTTCGACCACTCGATGTAGCGCACCCTCTGATCCTCAAGCATTTGGGCAGACAGGTTCACGAGTGAATGCGAAGGCTCCAAGCGGTCAACAAGACGAAGAGGCTTTACGCGCTTTTGCAACACATCATAGCGAGCAGCGAGCTCCGCCGTCGGGACCTTACGTGGTTGGTCCGACTCCGTGGACTCGGCCGTCCGCTTCAGCTCAGCAGCTGTCAAAGCATATGCCTCAAAGTGGAGCCGCCTAAGTTTCGCCTGATGCTCCTCACCCCCATCACCGAGGATGGGTTGCACAACGGAGGTTTTGAAGACGTCATCGGGAATCCTTCCCGGCTCTCCCGGCACACAGAATGCAAAAGTGCCGAAAGTGGCCCAGCCTTTTCGTTTGAGCTTGCCACGAGCATCCTCGGGCAGTCCCAGCTGGGTGCACTTCGACAAGAACACAGCCTCGCTATCGATGGCGGACATGGTTACCCGCTTGAGACGCAACTAATGGTAACTGTCACCTGTGTGTGTCGACTGAGAATGCAAGGCTAAGCAGACATGACAGGAAAATCTCCTACCCAGTGACATGTTCACCATGCATAAAACATGAAGCGCCCATGAGCGGAAAACTGCATCACATGAAACCATGTCACATGGGCTGACGCTGTCAGTACACTCACCCGACATGCAGCACGACGACATGGACAAAGAAGAGAGAGAAAACCTTGACCCATGCAGGCGCTCCCTCCGTGACGGCATGCTACAAACACCAGAGCGTGCCTCGATTTGTTTTCGCCTCACCGGCCCGAGTCGCCTGCCCCCCAGCAAGAAGAGCACTTCTGCAAAATTATCGCCGGAGTTTCATCCAGCTCTTCGTAATTACGGTTTGCAAAACGTCCGCATCTGAAGACCGTCATCTCGCCCTCATCAGCAGGCTGGCCATCCCGAGCCGCGTGGACAACGCCACTCATACGATGCCTAAAGCACTTTACAAAACCTCGGGCCTCCGCAGAGACGCTCAACTCCTCCCCCAGAAAGTAAGCGGAAACAACGGCCTCATCAGCCTCGCCCTCCGTCCCGATACTCTCAGCCGCAGACTCAGGGTCCGACTGTTCCCCAGTGACATTGTCCGGCACATCCACCGGCGGCGGGCGATCATCTGAGGGGTTCGGCTGAACCCCAGACAAGAAACGAAGGGCCTCCTCAATGGAGCGGATGGCCCCTGTCCACCGTCCGGCCCTGGTCGAATCTGGAGAGAAAATGCCACCCTTGGTAGCAATGAACATGCCTTCAAGAAAATGCAAAGATGGTGCCATCGAATCCCGGGAGTACTCAAGAGTGGAAGAGTTTGCTGCCCGCATATGGTACCCTGCAATGGACCTGAGGTTCTCGGCCGCGGCTGCCTTTGCCATAAAACTCAAAAGGGTAGCTTTTAAGCTGTGCGTGGCAACCTCTCCCCAAGGAAAAGAATCCCCACAAGGCGCACACTCCTTTAGGATTTCCCTAAGCCACAGTGCCCCCAGCGAAGGGTCGAGAGGCAGAACATCGAACCCTCCTTGGCACAACGGTCTCGGCATCATGGGAGTGCCGCGGGATGCAACAAGGTTGAGCCTTCGCCTGCGAGCTAACCAAGCCTCAGCCCAATTTCCCTCGGCCAAGCCTGGAGTGACACATGCAACTGGCAGCAGCCTATGCCGAGCAAGCGACCCACGGTTGGCAGTCTTATGATGGTATAACTGTGCATTCAAGAAGCCCTTTCCCTCATGCAAGTCCAGAACAGGCTCGGCTTCAGTATGTTGAGCATCGCTCCAACGCAACCGGCCATGAAGGCAATATAAAGCGAATCCCGCAAGCACTGCAGCCAAATCATTAGGAGAACTGAGGACGCACTCCTCCAAGCCCCGGACCTGGGCCACTGTCAGTGGCCGCTTCTTGCGCACTACAACCGTCTGGGTTTGCGGGTTTGCAGCCCCTTGGACCCTAGCCGAGGTTGCAGTCTCACTGACATCTGCACCGAGCAATGCCCCAGAGAAGTTGACAGCTTCGCGGAACCGGGACGCCCTTGAACGGGGTGCCCCCTCAGTCCTAAGGAAACAGAGATAAAGGTAGGCATCGGACTCCTCCAGAGGGAACACAGCGGGGTCGAGCCCTACCGATGCTCGCCACCTGGAGAACTGAGCCAAGCTGGAGGCCCTTGACCGGAGGGTGGAAGTTGACTTCGCCGAAAACACATCACGGAGGCACTGCTCGACCACGGCTGCCGGAGAGCCTTCGCTCTGCATCCTTACAAGATCCCGGCCAACCTTGGTCCCTCGACCTGAAGTCAGTACAATGAGCTTCCACAAATCCTCCACATCCGCCCAGGCACGAGAGTGGACCACCGAAGCCTTCCACGGCTCCTTGGACGCTCTAACTCGTTGAGCCGTTTCCCGCACCTGTGGCTGGTCGCCAACCTGTTCCGCCACCAATGGTACAATTGGCGAAGGAAGGAACCCTCTTGCACCAAGCACAGCCGATAACGAACCTGATTCCCAAGGAAGCGGCATATCAATTGCAGCAGCGCTCAAGACAGACATTGCATGGTGCACTGAAGGCTG
The DNA here is from genome assembly GCA_905221615.1 of Symbiodinium sp. CCMP2592. NCBI lineage: Eukaryota > Dinophyceae > Suessiales > Symbiodiniaceae > Symbiodinium > Symbiodinium sp. CCMP2592. The sequence continues at coordinate 16,978 of CAJNDT010001351.1, read as the reverse complement.
ATATGGTGCCCTAGCAGACCTAATCCTAGCCCGAAACCAGTCCCCCATCCGAAACCCTACGGGCGGTGGAGTATCCGCGTCCAGTGCGCGATCCATGGCCGCATGACCCTGTGCAGGGTCCATGGCTCAGGGTGCAGGGAAACCCTGAGCAAGCAGCAATGCATGCAACTGTGGACGGACCTGATCGAAGGATATGTCACCTGACAGCTGGAGCAGGCGTGCCCTGGATGGAGCGTCACAGAAGCCCCAGAGGGTAGCCAGAGTATTCGGGGAGCCCCAAATGCAAGTAATGTCAAGGACGGAAAGCTGACTGTCAGAGTCACTCACGTCGGCACCGTGGTTCGCAAGCAATCCCGCAACTTGATTCTCAAGACGAAGGACCCTCTGATGCAACCCACGAATCAGCTGGTACAACTCTGCGCTTGACACGCCGTCACGCTCAGGCTCCAATGAGGCCTCGCTGCCCATGCACGCACGTGTGGGCTAGCCCCAACACCGAGATTAGCACCTGAGACCTGTTAGACAGTCAAGGGGACATGGAGGCCTCAAAATTTTCACATGTGAGCTCCGCATACAGAGCCAAGACCTTCAGCGGAGCATTGTTCCATCACACAGCAAAGGTCACAAATTTGAAAAGTAGTCCATGAACATAAAAGCGTGTCCGACTACTTTTCAAAACAAAGAGGTGACATCATGAGGCATGCCCAAAACACATTTGTGCAACGGCAACAACATGACCACTTTCTCAAAAGTGTGGGAACACGATTACAAAGAAAGGACGGTGAACATATCACCTGTTGGCAAAAGGATAAGAGGATATCACGAACGTGAGATTGTCTTTACCCCCAACCGCCAAATTCCGAATGCACAACGGATAAAAGCGGTTGCTGACGCCTTTGCCCCGAAGGGCATGACCCGCTGCTTGTAGATAACGTGCTTGCGAGTGCGGGGGCAGAAGATTACAAAAAAGCTATCCTTTTCGAAACTTTTGTCACTGAGCGGTAGTTGCTTGTACGCGGCACTGAGGTCCCAGCATTTGCACACAAGTCCCGCGCGCAAAGACTTCAAAGGAGACAAGTGCAACCACATCGCCAACATGCCAGGTGTGAACGGGCACTTGTTCACTTTGGGATACAACCGAATTTATTGTACCCTGGAGGCGTAGTTAAACATTCCAAAAGCCCGAAGGGCTAAAAGTTCAGAGGTTCAAGAGTTTGGGGTTCAGGATGTTGGGGATGGAAAGCAAGAACGCGCAACGACATGTTTTGGATCGCACAGCCCATACCAGTCATGCATATGAAACTTTTGGGAGACGATGCCGAAAGCATCAATCCCCATGTATGTATGGGCTGTTTTGAACAGTCCTGAAAACGAGAACTAAAAGGGCGGGTAGGGTGGGTAACTAAAATTTCTAAGATCCCCTCCCGATTGGTCCGCAATGTATCGGATGCATAGATCAGATTCCGCAAAAGCTCTCCAGAGATTGTTCGAAAAGTCAAAGGCAAAACTGAAAAGGTTTCGTGGCCAAAGAAAAAGGCCAACTGAAAATGCACTCAAACTGACATGCCTAAAAGAGACTGAAAAACATGCAAGCACTGACATGTCTGACATGACTGAACATAAGTGCAACTGACAGAACTGAAGACTGCATGACAACATGGCTGTGGTCCGAAGCCGCAGTGGCCGGGCGTACAACTGAAAGAGCCGCCGCGCCCCTGCCATCCCCCCCACCCCCCCAGGCCTCCAGGGAACAATTCGTTTGGTTCGTTTCACTGCCCAAACAGGGCTTGTACCCTGGAGGCGTAGTTAAACATTCCAAAAGCCCGAAGGGCTAAAAGTTCAGAGGTTCAAGAGTTTGGGGTTCAGGATGTTGGGGATGGAAAGCAAGAACGCGCAACGACATGTTTTGGATCGCACAGCCCATACCAGTCATGCATATGAAACTTTTGGGAGACGATGCCGAAAGCATCAATCCCCACTCAATGAAGAGGCATCGTCATGTGCCTCAGCCCCACTGACTCTTCTCGAAACGAATGCGAGAAGGAGATTGTCCTTCGCCAGAAGCAGAGGCACGCGCATCCTCCAGAGTGCTCTGAAAGTTCGCGAATCGAAGTAAAGACGGAAGCACTGAGAAGTTCAACTCACTCCAGCTGACAGTGACCCGAAGGTCCGGACAGAAATCTGAGAAATCATTCTTCGTGATCCTATCTGCCTCCTGATTCGCATCACGCGGCCTCCAGTTCAAGAGACATCTGACCCCGGCCAAGTCGCAGCGGTGAGCGTATTCCATCAGCACAAACATCACAGGGACCTTTGTCGTGAGAAGTCTGGCAGAAATGGCATCCGCCGACTTGTTGTCTGCTCCACCAGCGAAGCAGGCCCTGAAAGAGCCAGGACATGAAAACACCTCGGGAAAATCCCTCTCCAGCAGATGAAGCGCTACCAGCGAGGATAGCAGTTCAGCAGAGGTACTGGCCCAGGAGCTCCCAAGACCTTCCTTGAAGAGCCAAGGGGCTTCCTCGCAACGAAGCGTAATCTGAAACCAAGGAGCGGATTTACAGACAACACCCCTGACAAGGAACCAACCGCCTAGAACCACAGAGTCAGAGTTGCAAGCGGCGTCGGTTCTGAAGAGTTCCCCATAATCCTTATCCGCCAGCCCCGCAGGATACGTTCGTGAACCTGCGCGGAGCCGATCAAGAATGAATCGCAGGGTGCAGCGGATCAAGTTGGGCAGTGCCAATACAGCACCTTTGCTGACTACCGCTAGCCATGCGTAGCCCGGCGCGAGGAAGGGTCTGATCCATATCAAGATTTGCGACATAAAGCCTAGCCGGCCATGGAGTTCGTGAAAACGGCGAACGTCCACAAGCCAGCCGTCTCCCTCCATGCCCTCAATCGATCGGATGATCCACTGGCATCTCTTTTCCGAAATCCCAAGCTTAAAGCGGCCATAATCAATCCAGTAACCGACCCAATCAAGTTGCAGTCCCCCGCGCCACTTCTTCTCCGAGAAGGGTGTGCCCTGCATGCACAAAAGGGCAAGGGACATCCAGAGGTTGAGCCATCGATCTGAACCGCCGCTGAGCAGGTGTAGGTCGTCTGCATAAATAAGCATGAAAACAAAAGCCTGAAGCATAACTCTGAGAGACAAGCGGCCCACCAAACCAATCAAGCGGGCGAACCAATAGGCCGCCGAAGCAATTCCGAAAGTTCCTGTGCGGTTAAGCCATACGACTGATGAATCGCTCCGCGTTCTACAAGCGAGCACCCCCCAATGCTCTGGGTGGTGCAAATATCGCCTGTGCGCCTTCTTCACGTCTCCCACAAGCCCGAACAGGACTTTCTCTTCTGCCACCATGCCCAGCTTCTGAATCGAAGAAATCTCCCTTGGTCCAGGCGATTCAAGACGGTCAAGCATAACAATCTCATTGTTGACGTGAACCCCGTGGGTCCCATCATGGACCACACGGAATTCATGGTCAGGTTTCGGAATCACTGCTTGAGCGGCAATGCGAAGCGCAGGACCAGGGAAGCGTGTTTTCGCCTCCGCCAAAGAAAGCGGGAACATGCGTCCTTCTGCCTCCTCTTTGGTGAAAGCCTCCTCCAAGGCCTTCTCGACTTCAGCCCCATCACGATAGTTCTGCATCAACGGCTGCCAAGTTGACTCATCGTACTTCTGATCTTTTCTGCGGATCCGGAACACTTGAGGCACTGGCCCCAATGGCGCCGTGTGCCCCACCTCGACACCGTTCACGAAGCAGAACTTCCCCTCCTCGATGATGCGATAGTCTGGGTCTCCAAGAATCCGAAGCGTCTGAGGAAATCGCCCTCAAGTAGAAGGGTTGATGAGGAATCATCTCCCGAGCCCGGATGGGATCAGGCAGCATGTTGAACCAGTCCTCCCTCAGTTCTTCCAAGCGACCCTGGTCAAAGAGCGGCCCGTTCCAGTGTCCCGTCGCCAGACGAAAAGTCGACTTCGCCAAGTCCGGAACACACTCCACGACGAACATCCTGACCCTCTCTTTCAAGCGCTGCGCAAAGTCTAAGGATTCAGCGGACATCGCCGTGCCCCGGTTGCATGGCTTCCACCGACCAGGAGAGCAGCGACCAAACCCATCGACGAACTCATCCGAGGACCCAGCGAAATCCCCCACCATCGGTGGCCCTTCGCAACCAGACTTCAGTTCACTGAATGGAATGTCGTCCTGTTCAGGTAACGTCGCAACCTCCTCCGTGTCGATCAAGAAATCAGCCGATCCCCTCTTACGTTTGCCCGGAAGCTCGAAGTGCATAGATCCAAGTTTATCCCTGTCGGCAGGAGAAAGTCGGTCGTCATTCGCAATGGTATAGCCAGCCAAGACCAGCCTGCAGCCCCTCCAATCTTCAGTGCAATGCCAGACATGGGGATCGAAGGCAATCTTGCCCCCGCCCCATTCCAGTATGCGTCCAGGGGTCCAGGAGCCGTTAATAAAACGAGAAACCGGGCCTCCCTCAGACTGAACCCAGAGGCCCCCTCCCGAAAACTCCGAACAGGCCAGCAACAAATTGTTGAATGGACCATTCGTGGTGTCCTTATGGGGGGGCTGCTTATAAGGTCACGAAAGAATGCTAATGAAGTGAAGACGCAATCAGGGAAGCCGCAAGACACGAGGCGTGCCAGCAGCTCCGATGCCAGAGGGAAAACATCAATGTTGCGCCTGAGCCCCACCTTGTCCTGGTGGGTGTAAGCGCCCGTCGTGAAAGATCGCTGGCCACTGACTTCTCTGCTGGACTGCCTGACTCTATCCTCATCCGGCAGGAGCTCTGAGAGGCGGAGAAGTTGATCCTGAGCGATCCTACCCTTTCCCAAGCAGACCGCAGCCATTTGTTCCGCTTGTGAAGAACTCACTTTAACCTCAACCTCCCTAGCCGGGAACTGAAAACAGTGAGCAGATTCGGGAACCGTAGCCGGGGATCGAAGGCAATCTTGCCCCCGTCCCATTCCAGTATGCGTCCAGGGGTCCAGGAGCCGTTAATAAAACGAGAAACCGGGCCTCCCTCAGACTGAACCCAGAGGCCCCCTCCCGAAAACTCCGAACAGGCCAGCAACAAATTGTTGAATGGACCATTCGTGGTGTCCTTATGGGGGGGCTGCTTAAGGTCACGAAAGAATGCTAATGAAGTGAAGACGCAATCAGGGAAGCCGCAAGACACGAGGCGTGCCAGCAGCTCCGATGCCAGAGGGAAAACATCAATGTTGCGCCTGAGCCCCACCTTGTCCTGGTGGGTGTAAGCGCCCGTCGTGAAAGATCGCTGGCCACTGACTTCTCTGCTGGACTGCCTGACTCTATCCTCATCCGGCAGGAGCTCTGAGAGGCGGAGAAGTTGATCCCGAGCGATCCTACCCTTTCCCAAGCAGACCGCAGCCATTTGTTCCGCTTGTGAAGAACTCACTTTAACCTCAACCTCCCTAGCCGGGAACTGAAAACAGTGAGCAGATTCGGGAACCGTAGCCACCGAGGGTGCACCTCCTCCCCCATCGAAGACGGAGAAGGTCCAGGAAGCGATAGCCTTGCATAAATCAGGCGGATAGGCGGCAGCAGCAGCAGTGTTGGCGGCACCCAAAAGACGATTGGAATGCCGGTGGCCACAGTACTTGGGCAGAGGCCCCAGATACTTGTCCGCAGAATCAAAACGAGGAGGCCCCATGAATCGCATGCCAAAGGTGGCTGCGATAGAAGAAAGAAACCTGGTGGGTTTCGGCGTGTGGGCTCCGTAGTGACACTGATAGATCGCAAAAGTCACGACCTGCTCGTGCGTAAAAAGTGCAGCAGCTTCTGGAAGTTGCCAAATAGATGCCGGTGTGTGACCGGTGGTTGTCATACCCAGGTCTTCAGGGTGCTCCAACAGAAAAGGAATAGAATTCGAAAGGGCAGCCGTGCAGATCTGAAAAGAAAAGGAAACGAACTGATTGCCATTATCCGCTGCAGCACGATGTGAGTCTGAAAGCCAAGGAAAACCCGCAGGGTAAATACGTGATCTCAGTGGCCGAGGACCCGGCTGTACGCATCGTGCCCGAGAGAAGGTATTGCAGGGCGGAGTCACCAAGACCACGTCCCACTCCGAATTTTGGACTTGAAGCAAGCACCGATCAACCACTGCAGAGTCCAGCAAATCCATACTTGGGTCACGGCAGATGTCGACTTCGGACATCTCCAAAATGATGTTCTGTGACGTGCATAGGACCTCCAGCCAGGCGCGAACATCCGCCTTTCGAGTAGGACCAGAAAACAAGTAGAGGACCCGCAGCGAAGGGCGCACACCCGAAGTGGAATCCGAAACTGAATTAAACTCATCACGACGAAGTCAGGAGCCGCCCTGCGCGCCATGCTGGTATGCCGGGTGGTTCGCCTGGCAACCCTTGACTCTGCACGCGTGAACTCGCTGACATCCCTTGACCTGACACCCACGCTTGATGTTGTAAGCGTAACACAACTCACGTCCGTCCGGTGTTTTCGAGACCAGATCGAACCATGACTCGCCGATTTTGATCTTGCCATCGGCCTTGCCCTTTCCGTCCTTGCCACCTTTGTCTTTACCGCCCTTTTCTCCCTTCTTGCCGTCACCCTTGCGGGGCCACTTTGGTGGCGGAGGGTCGGCGCCGGTCGAGCGTCGAGACAATGCCACCTGAGACGTAAAATGCAGCTCCTTGAGCTCGGTGTTGGTGGTAGCCTCATGCAGCTTGTCACCCAGCGGGGCACTCAAACGATGTGCCTCCTTGATGGCCCATTTACGAAGCTCGAATTCATACTGAAGCAAGATATTCCAGGGCACAGACAAAGTGTGACGATCAGCATGTGCAGAAGAACTCATGGGAGCCGCCGATGCGACTTGCATGCTGTAGCACTTGTCTCCCAGAAGATATTCCAAGAAACGATCAAAATGTGACAACTGCAATCCCTGCAAATAGGCACGACCGCGACACTTCGCGGCCAACATCACCCATGTTGATGCCTCGAGCCGAATCTTCGCTCGGAGTTCCTCAGTGTTCTGTGGGAGCTTCCCCGTGGGCTTCTGGCGCATAACACGAAGGCGGCCCTGATTGTCCAGTGAAGTCTGAAGCTGCAAAGAGTTGGACTCCTTACGTGAAATAACCTCATCAAGATAACTAGCGGTGGGCTCGCCATTCTCAATCTGCTCAAGCTTGTGTGCGAGGTACTCAGGTGCAGGCTCCTCAGATTCTGGAACAGAGTAGCCCCTTACCGCCTCCAAAGCAGCTCGCATAGCCGCTCGATCGGAAGAGACGAGGGGCTTCTGGACCCCCAACACCTTAGCCTCAGCCCGAAGCTTAGCTTCCTCCTCGCGAATCAATTTGGAAGCTTCCCAAGAAGTGATGACACACGCCATCCTAGCACGATCTGCAGCACTCTCAGCTCGAACGCCGAAGTCCGCGGTGATGGCCGTCCGAGCCGCCCCCCTATCATCGGCAAATGCAGCAAATGTCCTGATACTCTTGTAATGCTGACCAATGGCGTACTGCAACGCTAAGTCAACACCATGCTCTTCCAGAAGGAAGATAAAGTCGGCATCGACGTTATCTTTCAAGAACTGACGCTGTGCCGCAGGATCGGCCGCCATTGTCGCTCCGAGGCGAGCGAAGCTAAAGACTGACAGTACTGAAAGAATGAAATCTGACAGCCCCAAAGGAGCACTGAAAGTCTGAGAGTGGCTCATATAGTAATGTCGTCTGAGATTCACAACGTGAAGTACTGAGCAGAAAACTGCCCATCTCAAGCATCTGATTTGCTCCCGCAACTGCAACTGATAGCACTGACAGCACGCGGCAAAAAGGCACTGAAAGCACTGAGGCAAACTGACACCCCTTTGCACTGGCACGCGAATCTGACAGTCTGATCTCAGGTGTGAAAACTCAAATCGGGGGCCCCACTATCCTCAGTCGGCTCCCCGAGCTCGGTCGACGAAGACTCCCCCGAACTCGAGGACGGATCCACTTTCTCCTTATAACAGAGCTTACAGAAGCTATCAGCAACATTCGGTCCGGCTTCCCAAACCTCGGCGAAGCGGTGGCAACTGCTCGGAGTGACCCAGCAGCCATTCCTAATGTGCAGCCGACGATGACCAGAATGCCTGCTGATGCTAACCCAGAAAGGAGATTCCTTATCAGTCTGAGATGAGTTCGAAACCGGCGGGGCCGGGGCAGCGTTGTCCGTCCCGTCGGTGAAATCGGCCAATAAAGGCCAAGTCTGATTCAATACCTTGCAGCCAGAAACGGTGCGCATCACAGCATGAAGCTTCAACCACGGATCAGGATCAGAACCCCGATCGCGGAGCCACTCGCGCAGCTCCTCAAACAGCTCCTCCTCGTCGTACCCGGGTTTGCCACCCGACAACTTGTCGCATACACGGCGCTGAATGTCATGCACAATCTGACGGCAGGTATGGATGTAATCAGAACTCTGATGCAGACCAATGTGCCAGCGACCTAAGTAATCGCGCCGCTCCTTCGGAACCTCCAGAACAGCAGCAATGGTTGGAAGAACATGACGCATGCTATGGCCCGTCCAGAACAAATAACACTCGTCACCAAGGAGGGCCCTCTCAGCTCTCGATTTCCACACGTGTTCACCAATCTGGCGAAAAGGAACTTTCAGCTGTCGCCAGATCAAACGCATGTAATTGCTGATGACCTCCGGTTTCGCAAACTTGAAAATCGGCTCCTCAAAATCTTCGGATGACTGGAACACCAAGAAAGTCCTGTCCAGCTGCCCAAGGCCCTTCCACAAGTCGAAACCCGAGAGCAGCCAATCACGACCAGACAACCCCACATCCCGACCCACAAAGAAGGGAACCTCAGCCACCTTCTTGTCGGGACCGGTTGTCTTGGTTTTGACTAAGAAGCCCTTAAGCCCATCACGAAAAAGCCTAAGTCTAGAAACGTCGATTCCTTGCAGATCGGACACACGCATGCAAGCCCAGACACACACCAGACAGGCCCACATAAGGCATCTAGCATATAATGGATTGCCGCTGGATACCACAAAGATCTCCAAAGAAAGCAGCATTGCCACCGACAAGGGGGCCGCCTGCTTCTTGCTCGTGACCCCCACATGAACTTCTGCCTCTGAGCTCTTCGAGGCAGCAACCACCAATCTGTCCTTGCACAACTGGCTGGCCAAAGGAACCTGCCCTGCATCCTCCAGAACAGATAGAGCACTCATAAACTCCGAAATACAGCTCTTGGTGCCCACCTCCTGCTCCAAGAAGAGGAGATAGTCCACAACGTCACTCGGACGCCGCGGGAAAGCGACTGACTTCAAAGCATCCAGTCCCGAGCCTTGCGCCAAGCTCGTGCCCGGTTCCTCAAAGTCTTCGAACGACGGGTACCCAAGGCCCTCAAAGCATACAGAACCCTTTGCTCCTCACTTTCAACCGGAATATCCACGATGGGAAGCTTAGCCTCCACCATAATTTGCACCAAGACTGTACCCCAGAACTTTCTAGCAGCCTTCTCAGCATCAGCTGGCGTACCAGCCCCACTCGAGATCCATCTCGCATGAGCCCTACTGGTCTGCTTCGTTAACTCAAGGCTGCCGCTCACCAATTGTGCATAAACCTCACCAGGAGAAACATCACCACAAGGAGGCGCCACAATCCTCGTAGCCTTCGTCTTTAGCCTACCTTGCACCCGCTTCAACAAGTCAGTTTGATCCCGGAGCCAGCCCCAAATAAGCGCGCCAGCTCTCTTATGGTCTGAGGACACAGCAGACGGAAGGATCTGCTCGGCCAGGACCACTGAATCCTCTAAGCTGTCCACTGAGCAGGCCAGGTGCCAAGGAGTATCAAAATGCAAACGCAGCTCCCTCACGCAAGTGCAGCCGGTATCTTCAAGAAGATTCCAGAGCCTATCCTCCGTCATATAATGCCATTGCGCGAAGAAGCCTGAAAGGCGCCCCCCCGTAACTAAAATTTCTAAGATCCCCTCCCGATTGGTCCGCAATGTATCGGATGCATAGATCAGATTCCGCAAAAGCTCTCCAGAGATTGTTCGAAAAGTCAAAGGCAAAACTGAAAAGGTTTCGTGGCCAAAGAAAAAGGCCAACTGAAAATGCACTAAAACTGACATGCCTAAAAGAGACTGAAAAACATGCAAGCACTGACATGTCTGACATGACTGAACATAAGTGCAACTGACAGAACTGAAGACTGCATGACAACATGGCTGTGGTCCGAAGCCGCAGTGGCCGGGCGTACAACTGAAAGAGCCGCCGCGCCCCTGCCATCCCCCCCACCCCCCCAGGCCTCCAGGGAACAATTCGTTTGGTTCGTTTCACTGCCCAAACAGGGCCAAGCGAACTCAAGTAATTGTCGATTGGTCTAACTTTAGGACCTTCCTAAGTCTCCCCTTGAATCACTCCAAAGCGATGTGTGACCGTCCCATCACTAGGGATGTCGCTAGCACTCACCGGCCCCTCAACGAAGCCTTTGGCTAACTCCTTCTCTGTGGCTGCTAGCACGCCTTGGTCCACGATCTCGTCTCCAGAACTTTTAACCGAAGCCAAAACCTGACCCCTAACTAAACCCGCACTTTTCCTAAGTGTTTCCTCGGCCATGGCCGCCGGGCGGTACTTATTCTTAAAGGCATTAGATCGGGGCAAGGGTCCGGTTAAGTCGAAACCGTTCGACAGATCAGAAATCAAATCTTCGTCCTCGTGTCCCACATGTCAAGCATCTCTTTCATCAAGAGCAGCCTCTTGTTGCACAAGACCTGACGTCGATGGGCGCTGAAGGATCCCTTGAACTGGCTTTCGGCAGTTTCCAACTCCTCGGCGCGAGCAAGCCATCTCTTGAGCGTCTCAGTTGGTCGCGCCCAAGTGTAGCGGCTTCTTTGGAATGATTTTCTCGTATGGCCTCGACAAGCTCGGATGGCAAAAGGCTTTCCAAATGACACGGATGCTGCACGCTCAACGCCCTCGCCACGAACTCCTCAGGTTCATGGTACACGCCGAAAGTGATACTTCCTTTTTGTACTTTGGCAACCTTGGGAGGCACATCACTAAAACCAGAAGAGGGACTTAAGGGGAAACCCACATTTTCTAAGAACCCTTTGTCGGCAGTCGCAAGTTTTTTCTTTCAAAAACCTGATGTTTCGCAAAGGTCGAGTGATATCAGATATCACGTATCAAAGCGATGCCAATCATATAAAAATCAATCCATCTCGGAATATGGCAAGATCAATCAGTAAAAGATATATTGTATCAGAGATCCTCACAATGTAAGTTAAATGAGGATTCACAGAACTCTCGCGCCACACTCTTTTTATTCGCACGGTGATAAAGGGTGAATTCTGATTCAGGAGCCCCCACAGCTCCGGCCAAACCGATGATCAAGCATCTCGGGTTTGGCAAGCTGAGATTTCCAAGATCAAGGGAGCAGCGTCCTGAATGCCCCCCCGTCCGTATTGGGTGGGAGGGTGGGAAAGAAAAATTTCTTGCCTCTCTCTTTGAGCAGACTCGCGGGAAAGCCAAAGGTATCCGATCTGCTTATTCAAAAACAATGAAAGTTCTCATGCAAGAAATGTTCTTCAAAACTCACATGCAAAACACGGCAGCTCTGCTGCCTGTCAGGTTTTTAAAAGAAAGAAAAGTCTGCAAGCAGAAAATGTTCTTCTTTCAAAAACCTGATGTTTCGCAAAGGTCGAGTGATATCAGATATCACGTATCAAAGCGATGCCAATCATATAAAAATCAATCCATCTCGGAATATGGCAAGATCAATCAGTAAGAGATATATTGTATCAGAGATCCTCACAATGTAAGTTAAATGAGGATTCACAGAACTCTCGCGCCACACTCTTTTTATTCGCACGGTGATCAAGGGTGAATTCTGATTCAGGAGCCCCCACAGCTCCGGCCAAACCGATGATCAAGCATCTCGGGTTTGGCAAGCTGAGATTTCCAAGATCAAGGGAGCATCGTCCTGAATGCCCCCGACATCACGCGAACCCCTGATGAAGGAATCTCTGGTTTGAGCTTTCATCATGGATGAAAGCTTCCACGACCTTGGCGCCTACCAAGCTGAGGATGCTGTGCCCCTCCCCTCGTGAAGGGGGATCGGCTATGTTGGAAAAGGAAGGCACTCTCTCGTACCAAGCGATACAAGGCGCCTCAGCTTCGATCACTGCAAGATAATGGGCGAGGCGATACATCGACTCGCTCTGGCTCAAACCTTTGATGGCTGAGGTGCGTGCGGCCTCGTTGTCAAGCCAAAAGATGACTCTTCTGTTGCACAAGCTGTTTTGGAGCATGCGGCGCAGAGTGACCAAAGCGTAGAGCTCGATCTCGCATATGAGTTGCGATCCCACATCCAGCTTCCAGCGTTCCAAAAGCTTAGCGGGTACACAACCGGCAAAAACCCTGGCACTATCATCTAGCGTGTCAAGAACAACCGCACCTATTCCCGCCCAAGGATCTTCCCAAGCTCCATCCGTCCAAACATGAATGGGCGGTCGAGGGTCAAAGATGCGAAGGACTCTAGGTGGAGTGGTGCTCAAGACAGCCTGCGTAGTTTTGCAGAAGCGCTTTATTTCGGCAGCCGTTTGGCGCTTCCCCCTTACCAAGGAGAGCAGGAAGTGGCACGCTGGCTTCAAGGATCGGCCTGCAAAGAAACCTGAGGCATAGTTCAAGAGTCCAAGGAGAACTTGCGCCTCATGCCTGCCCAGGGCTCCCTTGTCAAAAATGCTGCCCAGCATTTCGGAAATGCGCTTGACACGGCCTTCCTTGTTTGCCAGCACGGCAGCACCTTCATGCAAACGACTGATGTCCAGCTGCATTCCGAGGACTGTGAAGGCCTCCTCGTACGGTTGACCCTTTACCCCGGTCTGGGCGAAGCGCCACCCCAGCAATTCTAGGAATTCGGAAGTTAAACCATCAAGCTCGTGGGCCCCATCTCTCAACGTGAAGAGAGGGTAATCGTCGAAGTAGTTGGCTGAAGGGATCTTCAGCACTTTGGCCAGAAGGAAATGCAAGCTTCTAGCTACTCTTACAAATCCATACACCGACGATGTCAAGCCGAACATCAGTGCGTTCGCAATAAAGAATTGCGGTTCACCATTTTCATTGGGATGGCAGATGACGGCGATGTCACGGTGTTGCGGGAGTACCCCTAGTTGTTTGTAAGCTTTTGAGAGGTCTAGGGTCCGACCCACCCACTTCCTAGCAGCGACACCTAGGCGCTCTGAACGTTCCTTTTCGGCCTGGGAGATCAGCAGGGCCAGACCCGCAACGAAGTCGGCCCCTTGAAGTTCCAGCTTAATCAAGGAAGTGAAAGCCTTATTGACCTGCGAAGCATGCCCATCATCTATGGGTCGAATCTTCTTCTCAAGGCCTTGCTCAAGAACGAACCTGGGAATGATGCCCCAATTCGAATGGCCGAAAATTTCAGTGACCTGGGCCTCGGTGTAGGGTCCCTCTATGAAGTTATCGGTAACCTCGGAGTTAGAGGCCTCCTGAAGAAGCGAAATCTCTTCAGGGGTCGCACGGTTCGGTTTTGACAAGGCAGCACGACGGCGCAAAGAGGCAGTGGCCCTGAGTTCTGATTCGGACATGGAAGCCATGGCCACCTTGGTCTTAAAGCATTCAGGTTTTTCCGAAGTTCCTACCAAAGGCACCCCTTTCTTCATCAGATCCACTACCCCCATGTCGTCAAAGCCATGATTTTTCAAGAGAGACTCCCACAAGCAAATCCTTTTTCCTTTGACCACCTTCTCGAACCAAGGCGGGAAGGAGGCATGAAGTTTTGTCTCTTCCTCTTCAAGGGATTTGGCAAGGAGCTTCACCTTAAGGAGCTCAAGCTTCCTAAGCTGATTAGCTTTGGCAGACTCATGCGCCATGCAAAAGTTGACGGCTTCCCACACAGGTGGGTCAACTGCAATCGTCTTGTCCACAGGATGCTGCAACGTTCGGGCTTTCGATACATGCTGATCCATATTGAGCCAATGGCCTACCTTGACAGGTTTCAAGTTCTTTGGATCCGAAGTCTGACCCCCACTATCCCCCTCAACGTGGGTCAGGAGGATCTTGCAAGACTTATCTGGCTTGAAGCGGGGAGTTTCCCAGGTGACCTTGTGAAACTCCGGAATGAGCGGGGCATGCCGCTTGCTTTGCTTGGCTGCTGCAGCCATGGCCTTTGCATGGAAGTCATCGGGCGCCGTGAGGACCCGGCCCGACTGTGATGCTAGAGACGAGACACAGTCCGCCATGCGTGTGCAGAGCAAAGGCGGATAGCACGCACTGAGGCGGGAGTGCGACCACCATGGAGCATGCTCATGATCTTTGCTGCACTTGGCTGCCAGAGGGGAAAAGAGGCCTTTGGAAGCCAGAAGCTTGCACTGCTTGGGGCGGTCACCCCCATGCGCACACATGGCAAAGATAACCTGTTCAAGTTGGCTAGGCGGCCACCTGATGGCAGCCTGAGAAGCAAAGCGTTGGAAGACATGCCACAGCAAAGAGTTGGCCGGGTTTTCGACACTGACTGAAATGTTGGCGTCGAGGCATAAGCAAATGACATCGAAGCAGAACCGGAAAAGGGCATTTTCCTTCCTAAGCTTGATGCCTTCGGCAGAAGACCACACGATCTGGGGCACACCCAAGCAATGTGTCGGCGTCCGAAGCGTGCTCAAACGGGCGCCCTGTGATCGGCTATCGGGTTTCGCGGCCCGCTGGGAGGCTGACGCAGAACCTGCCGGCACCCCTAGGTGGACGTGAAAAGGTTTGCACTGCTTCAACATTGACATAAAGACCTCGCGACCTGCGTCTGTGGAGAAGTCAAGATTTGCAGTAGGGACCATGGCCCCGGCTAATTTAGCATCAAAGGCTAGAACCTTGAAGCCTTTCCGGAGGCAAGCTCGAGCGAAACCCCCAGTGCCCGAAAAGATCTCGAAGATCCACGTGTCATCAGGTCGCGGGGGCTGCGCCTGCTCGGCGATCTGAAGTGGGAAACCCAAGGAGGTCGGGGGCCTAAACCCAAGGGACAAAAGGGAATTTGCATCGGCAACAGGAAGTTTGGACAAATCAGAGACACAAAATGCCACAGCGATCAGTCTGTTGCCATGCCACGGTTCGGTACAATGGCCTCGGGAATAAGCCTCGAAGGTGATGGGTCCAGCAGACACATCAAGCAATTCGCCAGCGGTCGGTGTGCCGTTGATGGGGCGCATAACCGAACCATGGTCACACTGGGCCCAGATGTGGCCTCCTGTGAACGCTCCGATCGGTATGACACCAGTGGGGGACTTATGATTCTTGGAATCTACATGCATTGATGTCATGGAATTGCAAAACAGGAAAACAGTCGTAAAGAAAAGATCCGGGAGTTGAGCTCGCACGAAAGCTGTAATAGCTTTGGTCGTTTGTGGGAAGTTCTTACACTCACCACGCAGACCTTGAAGCCCTCCCTGGGAAAAAGCCCCAACCCCAAAATTCGGTTGCTGAGTTCTGGCGTCAGGACGTAGCAAGCCATCCGCAACAAGATGTTCATGCAACTTTTGCAAGTCAAGACGGGACGGCGGCACATTGACTGAATTAAGAGTCTTCGCGAAAGACTCTGAGCATGTAGCTCGGCTTGCACCGAGGGCCAAGGGAGCTGCCTCAGGAGCTGGCCCACCTCCCGATTGGCTGGGTCACTGCATGCCATGCGTACATTCACTGTACGGGTGATTCTTGTTGCAGCCTATTTTCCAACACTGGTGAAAACCTTTCGGACACCTACCTTTCACCACCTTGGCCTTACAGGTGCCCAAGTTAAACCCAAAACAATTCGGTCGGTTCTGCGAATCACGTGCGGAACAACCTTCAGGTATCTCGATCCTCGGTGTCTTGCCCTTGCCCCCGCCTTTGTTGCCTTTGTCACCTTTGCCTTTAGTCTTCTTGGGCGGTGCATCGTCGTCACCATCCTGGGGCCTCTTGGTAGGATGGGCCGGCGGAGGCGGGGTGAGCAAGGGTGACAAGAACTGCGTGATGTCATGCGACACAGACAAACGCTTCAGCTCTGCATCCAACGGCTTGGAAGCTCCCACTGGTTTCTGGAGCTTTCCTTCAAGGTTGTTCGCTGCCCTGATGAAGAGTTCCTTATCTGCTGCTACAATCTGGGACAAGGAGACCTTGGTGTACCCGGTGGGAACCTGCCGCTGGGTCAGTTCGAAGATGGTGTTGACCCACTCCTCCATCACCTCAAAGGTGCAGAGGTTCCCTAGGTCCAGAGCCAGCGAGCGGCGAAAGAAGGCTTGCCGAAGCGCATAAGCACCATTTGTGTCGCAAACAGGATCCGGGACCTTAGTGCCTAGCTTGAGGTTTCCCTCCGCGTCAATTTGGATCGATGAGTCCTTCTTTGCCAAGCTCAGCTCCTGTGACCGGGAGGTCCACCTGTTCATCGGCAGGTACCGCAAGGAATTGTTTTCCAACATGTCGGTGACCTGATCGATGCTCGCATGGGATGGCTGGTTCGACACCGTGAAGACGACTCCCTTCAAGCGAGCCTGCTGAGCTTCTTGTCTGGCTATTCGTTCAGCAGTGGGAAGTTTCTTGATTGTGTTTTCAGGCTGGCCTTCCACACGGGTCCGCAAGTCAGCGATGTTGAGCGACTGGCTTTCAAATAGGAGCCGCCTGATCACCGAAACCTGGAACGCTGAAGGCCTTGGATCTACGACCGTGGCCAACCACACATCGATGGCCTCATCGGTAAGGGCCTGCGGGGAGCTCGCAGCAGCAAAGGCGATCTTCCCGAAGGTGTCATAGCCCTTATCTTTGAGCTTGCCATACAGCTCCGGCGTCATGCCGATTCGGAGACACCTTTCTTGAAAAGCAGCCTCCGAGTCTAAGGTGGCCGACGTCATGGCTGCAAGCGATCACGATTAAACCCCCGAGTTCGGTGATCTTGGATCAACTTTTGACAGGTGATGCTCTCGTGCCAGCAACCATCA
>CAJNDT010001350.1:0-62889 GCA_905221615.1 Symbiodinium sp. CCMP2592 | reverse complement strand
TTGGGGATCGACCGGTCGGCGAAGTCCAGGCATGTGGCTCCGTCCGAGAGCCTCATGCACTCCATCAGGATAGGGAGCACGATACATCCCTGCGTAGCTGGGAAATATCGTCTGTGACGAATCCGTGCTGCACTGTGTGCTACCTGCCAGTGGTGGGTAGCTTGAGCCCTGTAACCTGTTGACGAGGCATCGGAGTGCGGTTGCAAGAAATCACATGGCAGCTAGAAGTTTTTCCCGCTGACAGCAGGCTCCGTCGGCAGTGTCTAGTTTTATGAATTTGCTTTCCTAGTATCCTGATCCGGATCCTCGTCAGTGCGTCGATGTTTGGGAGCTGGCGGTGTAGGAGGACGAGCCTTGCCCGAGGGCAGGGTGCGTCGTTCAGCAGACTGAGAGCTGGCAGAAGACGCCGAGCCAGGATCTGTGTATAGTTGCGAGGCCTTACGCTTGAGAATCTCGTCCCGCTGATGTACCAGATTCAGGAAATGTGGAACTTGATCAGGACCCGGAAGGTCCGCAAGAAGTGTGAGATCCATGATGCTAAGGGCTCGAGCCAGGCTGGCGCGATCAGGAAGCTGAGTACTTCTAAGTTCACAGCACGCTCAGGGCCCCCTGCGTTTTGTGTTCTGCTGGAACTTTGTTGAAAGAATCAGCGTAATGATGCGAAGCGCCCTGTACGGAATGTACAGGCGTACAAGACTGACCAGTTCATCAGCTGTGCTGAGCGACTTGGTGCACTGTGTGCTTCAACTAGGCCAAACTCAGGGTCGACCTCGAGCCTTTCGAGCCAGTCCTCCCGGCGCCTTTCTTCCCAGGCGCTCGAAGCCATCGTGGGAGTCAAAGAGGGAGGCGAGTAGGGAGAGGTGTGGCATAAGGTCTGAGTAGATGGCCACCCTGAAGTCGAGGATAACATGCGTTTTGAGCTTGTTTGGCTTAGCTGAGCAGTGCACGATGTCCTGTGCCAGCTTGGTCTTTTCCGTGGTGATGTTGATCATGGAGTCGACCACCTTCAGTAACTGGCTGTACTCCGTCTTGTCCACGTGTTCTGGGGGGTTGCCCTTGGTGAGTTCGTGTAGAAGTACAAGGGAAACTGCGTTCGAGCACGATCCCTCTGGGTGAGGTTCTCCTTGGCGCAGCTTCTTCAATCCTCCCTGCCAGGATTTCACGGACGCAACTAGTGCCTTCGAAAGTTGGTGATCTTGGGGTAGCTTGTACACCAAAGACAACTGGTGTTGCAATAGACTCATTTGGTCATCATGCACCAGGAACGCTTTGGTAAGCTCTTCTGGGCTCAGCGCCTGGATGGCACCAGATTGTGCGCGAGGTTGGGAGCCTTGCCCGGGCACTTGGACCGCCCCGGGACCTCTCTGACGCGGAATGGATTTGCGGCTCGGCTGGTCCTGTTGCCTCGGCAGGGCAGCGGCCTTGGCTGCAGGCGAGAGAGACTCGAGAGGAGGCTCTTCGGAGACATCCATCGCCGGAGCGTCATCGAAGTCCGTGCCGTTTCGGGAGCGTTTGTGCTCCGGACTCTTGACCGCTACAGGCGAAGCAGTCATGTCGGCCTAGTAATCGGAGGGGAAGCTGTACAAAAAGAGAAGGGCGAGCTGATTGAGAGGAAAAGAAATGTCGGTATGTGCATGTCCGCGTGCGCTCATGACGCACTTGGCCTTGACGTGAGGCGGCCTATGTCAACTTCAAATTGACTACAGGCTTCTCACGCACGGGCGCCCTGCGTTGCCCCCGAGGGCTGACTCCCACGTCTGAATCTTCGACCTCACCATCAGTTCGACCCTGCCACTGTGTTTGTTGAAGGAAGCCCAGAGGCTTAGACTGCATATGTAGAAGTAGCTCTGAAACGTCATGCTGTCTGCCATCCAGTCGCCAGCCTGAAATGGCATGGCGAAATTCAAACAGGCCGAACAGGTTCAGTAGTCTGGGGGCTCTCTCGTCCCCAAGATGAGACAGGACTGACTGGAAAGCTCCTAGATCGTACCCAAAGCTCGAGATCTGATGCAGAGCTTGGAAGAGAGCATTAGCGTAACACGAATTTGACGTGTTAGTCAGAGCGCGCTGGTGCACCCCTGCAGGTCGCATTTCCGCGTTCACAGGGGTCTGCGACGTGGACTCCTGTTTGTCCGTCGTTGGTTGACGAGCTGTGCTCGACGGGTTGGAGGCTGCGCCATTCGACCGTGGCCTAAAGAAATGGGCTAGTGGCTTCGCTTGGGGCTTGGAGGGGGGAGCTACAACAGCTTCCTCCGCCTCCGGTTGCCCTCGCAGCCACTGCGTGCTAACCTGATAAAGCACTGGGCATTGCTCCGGGTGCAGTCTTCGATCGTAAACTTTGTAACCGCAAAAGGAGCGCGGATGTCCCTTGGCAAGGTGGGGCGAGAAGCCCTGGCAGATAAAGACTGCACGCTTATGTAGTCTAGACCAGTCCTTAGGATGCGCCTGTCGGAAGTGCGACTTAACTTTGGTGTGATCAAAAGTCCAGAAGTCACACGTGAGACACCGATGAGTAAGGACCCTGGCCTCCGCTGTCTTTGAGAGCTCCGCTACTCGATGTTGTGGAAGCTGAGCAATGTCCTGTCGCAACTGGGAGAGGATCTTTACCTCAGGGTGACTTGAAAGTTTGTCTGCCTCATTCAGAGATCGAAGCTTCTGGGGTTCCGGGCATGCTCCTGACAACAAGTGGTCACGCAGGCCTTTCCATTGATGAAATTTGCGCATGCAAGCAGCACATTGCGGGCATCCCATCCACTGCGTGGAGTTTTCTATCGAAGCTTGAGGGCACAAATCGGTCGATGCTGGCTGGATGTACTCTCGACTTGTGTAGATGTAATCCATTTGCTGTCTCGAAGGAGGCTGCGCAGAGTGTGCACTCATGTAAGGCTACCGGGTGTTCTGCTGCTTCGGGGAGCTGTGATAGGAAAGTCAGCTTGTCCCGGATAACCTGCAAAACCGAGTGCTCGGTTGTGATGTCTGGGCTTCTAGCTGCGCGTCGCTCCAGTTTACGGAGTCGCTTCCTTAGCTTGGTCTGCATTGCTTGGACCGGATCCTGAATACTGTAGAGCTGGAAAAGGTCCTTAGTGGTGATACGACTGGTATGTGCTGGCAAGTTCAGCACTGATCGCACCTTGTAAGCATGCCAGCTACGTAACTGCTTGGCCGACTCCTCACTTAGTCCTACGTCTGATAGGCCTGTCGTCAATGTGCTCAGGACTGTGCTCTGCCACACCTTGAGTCGCGACATGGTGCTTGCATACCTACGATTGTAAACAAATTGGCGAACTTGATGCAGCTTTTGCTTGGCCTCCCCTATGCGGTGATGCAATGTCTGCAGCTCAAAGTGGTTGTAGGAGATCATAACCCCCAGGTACTTGCTAGAGGAAACCCACTGGAAGGCGGGGAACGATTTGTTGGGCCCGATGCGCCATCCTCGAACCTGCTCGCCCTTGGGGTTAGTGATCCAGCAGCCGTGTTTGTTCATCACAGCTAGTGCTTCCCTACCTGCCAACTTCACCAAAATGACGCACTTGCCTATGTTGACTCTGAGACGATGTTTTCGGACCTCCTCAAGTAACGCGGCGATGAGCGCGTGAATGGCCTTGAGGTCCTTTTCAGAGCGGATAGTCCTATGGAGGAGCGTGAGGTCATCTGCGTATCCCGTCAAAACTTTAAGACCTGCTCTGCACCGAACAAGTCGACTAGAGAGCGGAAAAGGTCGCCTGTGAGGAACGAGAAAAGTGTGGGGGCTAGCTTACAGCCTTGTTTGATACCTGCTGTGGTTTCGACAGAAGTGGAGTCCCCTTGCGCGTGAAGGACATAACGAGACCC
Source organism: Symbiodinium sp. CCMP2592 (assembly GCA_905221615.1). NCBI lineage: Eukaryota > Dinophyceae > Suessiales > Symbiodiniaceae > Symbiodinium > Symbiodinium sp. CCMP2592. The sequence goes on along the minus strand of CAJNDT010001350.1, from coordinate 59,058 downwards.
ATCATGCAGAGCCTGAACGAGGTGGACTGTGTCCTGATCGGCCCCCTCTCGCTGAAGTAGGTCGATGATCTCTTGGCGAGAGACTGTGTCAAACACTTGGCTTAGGTCAAGAGCGAAGGTGAGGCCGCCAACTAAGCTAGGGGCCTGAGTTCCTTGTTGCAAGGCATGTCTCGTGGGGTGGGCCTGCTCTAGCAGAGATCGAGCCTCGCGCAAGTGATGCACTACGCGTTCTAGCGCGTCTGAGAGCCCCCGACCCGGGAGATAAGCGAACTGTGGCATGTGCTTGAGGAACGAGAGGGTCAGGGGCTGAAGCGCTTCCCTGGCCGCTCCCGCCAGTCCCTTAGCATCTGGTCTAAGGATACCCAAGCGTCTCAAGTTCGCTGGGTTGTCAGAAGGTTTGCCCGGCTTGGGGATTAAGCAAAGATCAGCATCTACGAGATCTGATTCTAAGCTGTCCTCGGCCTGTTTGGATGCTACGTGTTTGGAGAGGACCGGTGCGACGACGTCGCTGCACAGTCTCCACACAGCCGCAGGTGCTGCTCCGTCGGGAACAGCTTTATTAGGCTTAATAGAATGAATGTGAGCTGCTAGTTTGGACGGCTCCAAAACAGGGAAAGCTCCATGCAGAGACCGTAACGGAGGGTGGGCCGCAAATACCTGATTTGCATATTCCCTGAGTGCTGCTAGCTCCTGCGCTGGGCCCAGCAAATGTCTTGTATTGTCCTTTAGCTGAGCTCTGCGCGCAGGCTGCCAAGGCTGCAGCTTTTTGAGGGTCTGAAAGTAGATATGTTGGTCACCTTCAGCTAGGCTCGCGTCCACCTCCGATATGAAACTCGCAATCCTATCTTTCTTTGCTTGTTTGACGGCTTGGCGATGTGCCACTTGCGCCAGTTCAGCTTCAGTGTCCGGCGGATGTGGCATGTTCAGATTAGGAGGCTGTGCCATTGCTTGAGGTGACTCGATCAGCTGTGCTGAGGGAGCTGTGTTGGCAACCCTGTCAAGAGTACGGGCTCGCCACATGCGACGGGTTTCCGACTCCAATGGGATCGGTCTTCTTTTGGGGATTTTAGGAAAAAAGCGTTCTGCACCTGCTAAAAGCAACGCATTCCACTCAGTGGGGTCCTGGCAGGTGTCAATTCTGGAAGCTATCCAGCTGTGCATTGCCTTGGCCGTCTCATCCTCCTCTCTGACCGATGCCTGTAGAGCTGTGAATCGTAACGGCGCATGCTGACCTTGTGGGGTGGGAGCAGCCAGTGGTGTAGGAGGGGTACATCAGCTTTAAGCGGATAATGCCCTCCCTTTTTCCAGCTTCCCAACGGGCAGTCCGTCCAGGGGGCGGACCTCTTTGCTTTGCCTCCGGCCGTAGATTCCTTGGTGAGTATGAAGTCAATTTGCGACTCCACTCCTTGGATGGTCTTGGCAGAAGACCAAGCATGTTGGTACACCGCGACAACAACCAGCCGAGTACCTGCAATGTCTGCGCGAGCTTCTAAGACCCTACCCGGGCTCCACTCCTTCCAGCGTAAGCTCTTGGGAGTGAATTTGGACGAGAAAAGGATCATTACTCCATCAGCTCGGGTCGTGGATGGAGCTCTCGGTTCTTGCCGAGTTTTTCGCTTCGCAGTCTGTTGAGGCCGGGTATTTGGTTTGGTAGACTCCGAGGCTGAAGAGATACAGTACCAACCAGAGACACTGAATTCACTGGTTTCAGTCCAGTGCGTCTCCTGTAAAATGAGGACGTCACAGTGATGGGAGGCTTCAGCTGCTAGCCACGTTTTGAGTTCGCCCCATTGCTGTTGACCTAGGTGCCCCGCGTTCCACGAAACGACTCGGATGGATCTTTCCAGCCGGCCTGCCCTGCGGGAGGCTGTGCCATATGCAGGGGAGTCAGCAGTCTGTGACTGAAGCTCTCTTCTTGTTGGTGGGGGACGGACCCCTAGACGATCGACCAAGGTAGGTGTCAAGACCTGCCCTCGGTATGGCACGGGTCCGTCTCTACATATTGTCCTTCTACATGCTGACTTGAACGAATTCTTGCGAAGAGATGCAAAGTTTTGTGAGTGCACTGGTAATTGCGCCATCCGCTGCTTTCGTCAAGAGACAGAAGCCTAATGACTCCCTCCACTGCGCGGAAGTGGAAACCCTACCGCCTACCCAGCGATTCAATGTTTTAAACAGTATCTGGGCCCAGGAATTGGGACCTGGCGGCTCAAAGCAGCTCCTGTATGAAAAGGGAGAGGACCATGGCGTAGAAGGAGGCACAAACCTTTACTGTTCAGAAAAGGGGCCCGGTGGGGACCTCTAGCACAGCAGTTGCGCCCCAAGCCTGTTCGAAACCTCTCATTCAGCGCGGCCGCTTGAGCACTTGTGGCGGCTACTACTACTAGTACTACTACTACTACTACTACTACTACTACTACTACTACTACTACTACTACTACTACTACTACTACTACTACTACTACTCCACTACTACTACTACTACTACTACTACTACTACTACTACTACTACTACTACTACTACTACTACTACTACTACGACTACGACTACGACTACGACTACGACTACTACTACTACTACTACTACTACTACTACTACTACTACTACTAGCACTACTTCTACGGAAGCGGGGTCACTTGTTTTTTTTTTTGGGGGGGGGGGGTTCACTTGTGTCTTTTTTTGGGGGGTCACTTGTGTCTTTTATTTGCTTCGGAAGCAACGGTCTCGAACGAGAGGTGCCTTAGTAGGACCTGACCCCGAACGAAACCCTGATGAAACAAGGCCCTACCCCTAAAAGGGGTAAACCCAGAACGAAAACCTAATGCAAGAAGGCCCAACCCCTAAGAAGAGTAATCGGCCTAACCCCTAAGAGGAGTAAACCCAGAACGAAACCCTAAAAAGAGTAAACCCAGAACGAAACCCTAGTGAAAGAAGGCCTAACCCCTAAGAGGAGTAAACCCAGAACGAAACCCTAAAAGGAGTAAACTCAGAACGAAATCCTAATGAACCAAGGCCCAACCGCTAAGAGGAGTAAACCCAGAACGAAACCCTAAAAAGAGTAAACCCAGAACGAAACCCTATTGAAAGAAGGCCCAACCCCTAAGAGAAGTAAACCCAGAACGAAACCCTAACAGGAGTAAACTGTATATGTTAGTTGCATGTGTTTATGTGTACGTATATGTTTACATATAGGTATACGTATATGCGTACAATGTGTAATATACAATAAATATCTACACATGTTTAGACACCCCCTCGTAGAGTACGCATGCATGTCTATGTGCATGTGGACGCAGCAAGGGAGCAAGCTAATTGCCTTTGCACTCTATGTATACCGAGCCTGAAACTGAGCGGGGTGAGGTCCTACCAAGGCACCTCTCGTTCGAGACTGTTGCTTCCGAAGAAGGAAAAAGACAGAAGCGACCCCGAAAACAAAGACACAAGCGACCCCCCAAAAAACGACACAAGTGAACCCAAAAAAAAAGACAGAAGTGATCGGGCACCCGTACTTCTACAACTCATAATAATAGATAGTATTAGTAATCTACTGCTGGTGCTGCTGCTACTACTACCACTACTACTACCTCGTACCACGACGCCTACTCCTACTCCTCTTCCAGCTCCTTTATTACTCGTACTAGTGCCCGCCATGCGACGGGGATTGAATGGTCGGTTGTGTTAAGATTTCTGGGCTTAGGTCTTACTGCCCACTGGACTAAAGCATCCGAATTATCGCAAAAATCTGAAACAGTGAACATGGGAGATTTAAACAAGTACTTGTAGTACCTCCGTGGCCTTTTCGGGGCAGCTGCATACTTACAAACCGTCGTTTCAGGGGTCTCTCATTTCATAATCGGAAAAGGATCGCAGTCTCAGAGTTTACATGTCCCTGCGCTGGCCCTATCCTTCCGTTTTTTTTGTCGTCGAACCAAGACTGCCTTGGTGGCACGCTGCGATCCTTGGCCTGCGTTTGAGGTTGCACATCTCGGCGCTGGAGGGCCTGCTTCGCTCGGGGTTGCAGGGTTTGGGTTGTAGGGAGCAGAAGGGGGAACAGTACAGCGGAGACTTTGATTGACGAGGGCTTTTGGTCAGGTGAGGCATGCTCAGATAGTTGGATGTTGAGGGTGCCAGCAACTCTGCAATTCTGCCGACGTCCAGGCTTTATAGCTACGACTTAAAACTCTGGATTTGCGGCTTGTTGAAACTGGGGGCATCTTGGGCTCATAGGAGACCTGTGCCATGGATTCAAGTACTGCCCCTTGTTCAATCCGACATCATTGAGTCGTGAACAGTACCCGCAAGTCGATATGTTGCCGTGTCCCTGATGCAATGAATACCTGTCTGTTCATGGGAAATGTGATCATGGGCTCCCGAACTACCATCCGATCAACCCGCCCTAAACGCCCCCGGAATTTGTGGTCGCCGAGGAAGCAATGCTGCGAGAGTGCAAACGCCGCCTCACCGGCGGCGTCGACGAAGAGATGCGCCTCAAAGCGCAACTGTTACAGGCCCGCACCCTGTTGGCCCAGTCTAGAAGGACCCGAGACGAGCAAAGGGCTTCGGGGGGGTGGAGGTTAAGGCAGCTTTGGCTGTCGTCTTTTCATGGGCTTTGGAGACGCCCGGGCGGGTGCCGTGGTTCACAGGCACCGCATTTTGCACATACCTAATACTTCCGCCTTCTTCGTTTCTCTTGTGCATGTGGTTCCCATGCAGAAGCAGGTTGACCAAATGCTTGTCATGGATTCGGGGATTTGGGCATTTTCCATATGCACCAAAGCAGCCTTTCGCTTTTGTTCATTCATTTCACCAATTGCAGACATCCTTTGCAGTACGTGTCACTCAGACATTACATCTTCGCAGGATCAATGCGTTTGACACACTGAAGTTACGTTGCATCATTCGAACTTAATCCCATCTGCCTCCTTGTTGGTCGCCCTGAGCACTTCCAGATGCAAGATTTCCATCAGTGGCCAAGATAGATTGTCCTCGTCTTTTTGCTGTGAACGTAGCTGTCCCTAAGTATTGCGCATTTGTCACGTGTATGCGACCGTCTCGTGCACACTGGTCGGGCTTGAGGGGACCCTTTAATGACGGCTCTTGGCCCAAAACCTGCGTTGGTTTTGGGAGCTTGGTCCCAACCTCGCAGCCTTGTGTAGCAGCAGTCCCTATTCTTTACAAACCAGATATTGCAACTTGCTCTAGGATTATGTTGTGGCGTGGTGCAAACGGCACGAAGCTTGAGTTCGATTTGGAAGCTGGGCCATTCAATCCTTTGTTGCACCTCAGCGTTGAAACCAGAAGCAATGTTTCACAACCATCTTGTCGATTCGCCCTTGCTCTCTGGCAACCAGGGCAAGCTGGCACTCCTCAAGCTGAAGGTGGGGTGTTGAAGTGTGCATCGGGGATACGGTCTCAGGGTCTGACAACACGGATTCCGAGACTTCTTTGTCAGGAAGGCGTGATTCCGTAAGCATGCCTAGTAACCATTCAGTGGCCTTCCGTATGCAGGGTTGCCGAACCCATCAAAAGTTTTCAAGCCGGATGCGTGGCATAGGGATTTCCTGCCTCCCGCTGTGCTCTGGACACATTGGCTTCGTGACGACACTTGTGCAGTCGGTCAGCGAGACCGCGCCGCCGGGTGGCGTGCTCGCGGCACCTGCAATGCAGGCCGAAGAGCGAAGAGCTGGTTTAGCAAGTCTGACTCTAGAGACTTTGAATCGCTGGTCTTGAGGTAGTACGTGCCGTTGCTGAAGTACGTAGGTGGGAAGCGGCATGCATCATCCTGAAGCGAAGTCGTCTCAGGCCCCCGCCACGACGACAATCGGCGAGCCGATGCACCTGCCACCCATCACCGCCCCGGCCGAGGTGCAGCACTGCCACACAGTAGCTCCATGTTAATAAGTGAAGGTTTCAATCGATGATCTGTATGTAAGTACAGGGATAGTGCAGCAAGACTTCGGGAACAGGCGGGCGATTTCAGGGATGCGCATGGCCATCATGGGCCGAGGTGGGTCGAAAAAGGTTCGCCGGAAGCCTGTGATCGGGTTTACGTACTGGGGATTCGTTGAGGCTCCGAGTTTGCAGCGGGAGTAGGGTGTACTTCGAGGTTTAGGATGCAGCATATTGCATTGCATTGCTCAGGGTCAACGCTATGGCTTTTCAGGGCTTCTGCTTGAGGTTTTCAGGTTTGGGGGTTTGAGGCAAGTTTAGGGTTTAGGGCCAGTTGAGGGTTCGGGGTTTAGGGTATTTTGTTCGTCTATCCTGGTTTTATTTAGCCTCAACCACTGCCCCAAGCCCAGAAGCCACAAACCATCAAAGCGCATCAAACCAAAGCTACAAGAGACGAGATGTGTAATCGGTTTGCAAGACAATGTCTACAGGGCCCGAAAGCCCTACATCGCTCTATGTAGCTGGCTGGGATTGTTGGAACCTAAAACCCCGCACATCTGCAATCTCCATGTCCTCCCGTATCTGCCTATCAAAGGCTTCATTTATGTCGGGTTTGGTTTAGGATTAGCCGCCGATTAAACATACCAACAGACCCCAAGTGATCGACATCAGATCTTCAATCAGCACGGACGTCCTATGGTTGTTGGTCTCGCGCCCGGGATGCCGCTCTTCGAAAACATCACTAGATAACCTTCGCCTCAACATTTGCTGAACTTGAATTCTCTTAAACCCTAAACCCCAATGGCATCCTGAACCTTTCTGCAAAGTAAACCCCGGCCTTTTGGAATTCCACACCAACTTCCTCAATGCTCCAAACCCTGAACAGTCTTCAACCCAAGGCCCGAAAATCAGATGACGCAAAGCTCCATGCCGCCAATACCGAAGAGCCCTCGACCCAATAATACCTCCCAGAGCCTTCGATCCTAAATCGTTTGAGTCAAGAACCCTGAGAACCAATAATATGTCCTTGTGCACCCAATAAAACCCTGTTGAACCCTATGAAAGCCCCTGCACAAAACCCTGCAAAGCCTTATTCAATCCGTATTGAAACCCTGTAGAACCCCACGAAAGCCCGATTCCTGCCATCTACACCCCCTCTCCCTAAATGCTATAGAACCACCCGAAAACCCGATTCATTGTGACATAGGTCATAGCTGCCTTTCTTGCCATTGTTGTCATTGTTACGGCTTTCTACTGTTGTTGTTAGTATTCCTTTGCACGGAGGATTTCTTCACTCGCAGTTGTTGCTTTTCAGGGCTCTTTCAGTCCTTACTGTCTGAACTACATATCGACTCAGTTCCTATGTTAACCACTTTCTAGTCGGTTGGCCATAGGGAAGCTTGAGTGTTGCTCTTGTTACTTTACCTTTCCATATGCTCTAGGCACAACGCATGCGACCATTTGCACGCGCACGCACACACGTTTACGCACAGACGAAGGGACATAAATGAATCCCTTCAATACTAGTATAAAGATAAAGGCATGCAATACAAGTAGGCATGATTTTTCATGCATACAATAAGGAAGAGGATAGTACCGAGTCCTGCGGCATGATGAAAGTGGCCGTTTTTGGGTTGTTGTCAGGTTTATCTGCTGCAGTTCTCGTGAGGAAGCCCGGAACCCGACACCCCAAGCGCTGATTCCTGCAACTGGGGCACTTGGCCGAGCGACATCGGCTTGCCCTATCGTTGGGAGCAACGCGCCAGGTCCCTGCGACAACTGTGATCGCTGAGGCGACCATAAAGCTGCCTAGGTATTAGGGCTCAGGTGCCAGGGATGTCCTATAGGGATCGGGTTCAAGCATTAAGGATCTGTTGAGGCTCTGGGTTTGCAGCGGGAGTAGGGTGTACTTCGAGGTTTCGGGTGCGTCATGTTGCATTGCTCAGGGTCGACGCTGCTGTATTGTTGGCTTCGTACTCGTGGGAGATAATCATAATCAGCATGTAGGTCTGCAAGTTTCGTTTATGCGGCCACGCCCGAGCTAAGTCAAGAACTCTATATGGCCCGAGTTCTCTTTTCGCTTTGGCATGTTGATAGGATCCCGAGCTTTGATTCTCCAAATACTTTTCTTTTGTACGTGAGGGAGGTTTTACAGGATGGGCAAGCTACAAGACATGCAGACACAACAAGTCACATGCCTCATTCCGGGCAGTGCGGCTCGAGTTCAGGTGGAGGCAAGGAATTCACTGGTTGTAATCGTATCTCCATGGTCCATATCAGTGTCAAGCAGTTGTGACGAGCAGCGACAGCGTTCGAGGATGGACCACCTACTCAGAGCTGTAACATCTTCAACCCGAAAAAGCAGTCTTGAAGCCGAACTCCTGAAGGACCGCAGCATCACAAAGTCCAAGAAACAGGCTTTTGTTGACCTCCAACGGCTGGCGGCTAGTCAAGTCCAAAGAGGGACTGCGACACGGTTCTTTCGCGGTGGTTGTCAAGAAGGTTTGAGCACAAACGGCATGTACGTTTTGTATCGCAATAGACTCGACCTGCTTCTGTATATGCTTGTGCCGGCGATAGTCCGTAGCTCTGCTCGACACCGCAAAGCTTCATTTAAGCTCTAATTACATTCAAAACCCTAACCGCTAACCCTTCGACCCTAAACCCTAAGCCGCAATCCAGTATCCGGACAGGGCGCTCCTCAGACCATCACCGCCTCGCCACCTCAGGGTGGCATCTTCGCAGCACCGGCAGCTCGGGTTTAAGTATTAAGGATTTGTTGAGGCTTGGAGTTTGCAGCGGGAGTAGGGTGCACTTCGAGGTTACGGGTGCATCATATTGCACGGCTCAGGGTCGACGCTATGTTATTTCAGGGGTTTTGCTTGAGGTTTTCAGGTTTAGGGGTCTGAGGCTAGTTTAGGGTTTAGGGCCAGTTGAGGGTTCGGGGTTTAGGATATTTGGGTCTATCCTGGATCATAGCGAGCGCATCAAAGCAAAGCTACAAGAGACGACATGTGAATCGGTTTGCAAGGGGCTAGGGTGTTGAGGGGCACAGTCCGATCAACCCGGTACCCCCGTAAATTTTGGCCTTCCCCGACTCGCACTGCATTAGCCCTCCAAACATACCAACATACCATAAGGAAGAGGACAGTACGGAGTCGTACAACATGATGAAGTGGCCGTGTTTGGGTTGCTGTCGGGTTTATCTGCTGCAGTTTTAGCGAGGAAGCCCGGAACCGGAACCCGACACTCTGAGCAGGCCTTCCCCAACTTGCTCTGCAAACGAAGGTGTTCACCGAGACCGTTCCCTTTGAGCCCACGCCAGGATTCAACCCACCCTCGGAGGCGCCTCATGCACACGGGCTGCCAATGGCAATCATGCTCCCCGTGGCGCACCCCGTGCCAATGCCATTCTACCCTGCTCCTCCCGAGGTGCCAGGACTCATGATGCCTGCGCCATTTCCCATAATGTCAGGCTACTACCATCTTCCCCCAATTCCTCCGCCCAACTATCCAGCGCCAGCTGTGGCCGCGGCAACCTCCCCTCTGCCACCGACTCACAATCCAAACATCCCGCACGTCCTCGCTTGTGAGTCAAACCCCCAGTCAGAGCAGCCCCATGCGGAGCCACTTCCAGCAATTCCGTGCGAAGCCACTCACGATTTCCACACACATCCTCTCCCCCATCCAGTTCCATGCGAGCCGACGCCAGGCTTCTGCCCATTCGTCGGTGCCTCAGGGTTGTGAGCTAGTTGCCGGGCTTTACCCTCAACCCTAAACCCTGCAGCATTCTCAAGACTGAGGATTTATGTTAGCATGGGGGATTTGGCGCTCGGAGGCTTAGCTTGGGGTTGGGGATTCAAGGCTGAGCTAAACTAGCGATTTGCAAGCCGCCAACAGCACAAGACAAGCAAGCTCCATGGCGCTGATTTGCGAAATCCATCAGGCCCTTAGCCTTAAACCCGAGCTCCAAACTCGTAGTATAGCTTGGCAATCATAGCGTGGCCGTTTTCGGGTTGGTTTCGTTAGCGTGATAGGGAGACCTCACACCGTGTATACCGGCTAAAGTGATTGAAAAGAAGGTCTTAAGTTTCTGTAAAGCCCGGATAGAAACCTTTGGAAGGTCATGGTCCCCGTCCTCATCATGTTTCGGTGAAGCCGCTCGCTTGGGACGGCCAGCCTTTCAAGTGCGAGTTCCCAAGTCAGTAGCCCCTAAACCTTAAACCCGTAAACCCTGAACCCTCTACTCAAGGAAGGCCTGCCCTGGCCTTGTTTTTGGCCCTAAAGTCTTCAATTCTTTATGCCAGCATTCCAGACCTGTTTTGGACCCACCTCTGCTAGTTTTCAGGAGTGTGCGTTGAAAAGTTCCTTGATCTTGCAACCGTCCTTCTACTGCATAGACAGACGCCCTCGATTGTTTAAAGAGCCTCCCACACTCAACTGGGAGCTCAGGGTCCGAATGAGCGAAGATGGGTTTTACGATGTGGCGTTCAGGGCTTCGATAAGTCGGGCTTAATGGTTCTGAAGTGTTGAGGTTTGATGTCGATGTAGGGTTGTAGCTTCGGGTTCGGAACTTTCGAGAAGCTTCTTGCTAATATCTGTATTTTTCGGGGAAGTCACTCGCAAACAACGAGCAATCTGGAGATGGCTTGACAATGCTTGATACTATGTCACAAATGACTGAACATTCCCGCTTCTCGGAGAAGAACCCTATACCCTAAACTCCCTAGACCTTGAACTTGGGCCCTAAACCTGAAAACGCCAAACCAGTGGCCCCCTAAACCTTCTATGGCTGGACCTCAAAGGGACGGGGGTAGGGGGTATTTGGGCCGTTAGACAATTAGCTTTGAAGGCCAGGTCTGGACAACTCCTACTTTAAGAATCAGGGGACTCCGTCATGGTTTTTTCGAAGTCCTTGCTCCTTCAAGCCGTGGTTCAGAGTTCAAAGCATTGGTATTAAAGGGTCTGGTGCGGATCCCGATTCAGGATACAATAGTTAGCATGGTGTTGGGACGACGGAACGCCTGGGAAATTAACGTGAATTCTGGACCCTACAGACACCCCCCAATAAGCCCCGAAGCCCTAAAGCTCCCCGTCCAGAAACACCCTGAACCCCTAAACCATCTTGGACCCATCATCCGAGACGCCAACAGCACGCCTGCGGTGCGAACCCTCGACTGAGCTGCAGCTGCTGCACCGGTGCCGTTGTTTCTTCAATTCCCAAGGAGCAAAGGTTTGCAAACAACCCGGCCCTTGCGCCCTGTGGGGTGTGGGCGTTTGTGAGGCCAGCCTACACTACAATCAGGGAAATATCAGCTATCATCACCATCAGCACTGCTCTTGTTCTCGATTGCAAACCTACCACAAGAAAACAGCTCCCACACCCTAAGCCTTAGCCCCTGAACGCTTCGATGCCAGCCTTGGCATGTGCCACTGCACTGAAAAGCCTGAAGCCCGGATTGGGGCCCAGATAGCTCCCGAACAGCGGTTGAGCTTCTCCCTCCTGGACACCCGTGGCAAACGGAGATGAAAGAGGATACTTCCGTGCTCCGTCGCCAGACCCGAAATGCTGAATTAGACTTTGTAAGCACGCAAGACCACAAGTGGAGACATATTTCCTTCCCGTCCCCGTCCTGGCCATGCTGGTGCCAAGAGGTTTCGAATGGGTCACAGCACCCGATCTGTGAGCCTGCCCCGTGATGGTGCGTGCTGACTGGCCCCGCGCTGCTGCCAAAATGACCGTAGTTCACGAATGCTTCTGAGACTCTTAGTCGTTTCCTGCATGTAAAACCAATGCAAGAGGTCAGCCTGACAGTAAACTGGAAAGGTGACGGACAGATTTGTGTTTTTTCGCATTGATCACGTGGGCCTGTTGCGAGGACAGATGGCAGGCAATAGGCGTTTTCAGGACTGGCTGTTGGTGGGATTGGTTCTTGTGGGACCGATCGCTGTAGAATCGCAATTACCTACACAAAGCATTTTCCAAGACTCTGAGCGATTGGTGGCGTTGGGTTTGGCACATCGCTAAGCTCCGTTTGACTTGTTTCATTTTGTAGACAAACTAGAGTTGGCCCAAGCACGACTTTGTAGTCGGGTGTACACCTCGTCGAGCTGGGTTCAGCATGGCCGCGAACTCAGTGCGTGCAGCACAGGTCCCCCTCATACTGCGTTGTTGGCTGCGTCATCTGCATTCCTTTTGGCCAGCATGTTGCTGCCTTCGCAATCTTAAGCCCCGTAATCTAGAAAAGTGCAAGGGCCCGAAGGCTAGAACTCCGCAGTTTCCAATGCCCGACAAGACAGACGCCTTAGAAGTTTGAATGGGGTTTCGGGTGTCCGACATGTTGCTTTTCTCATTGTACAGCCGGTACGCCGTGCGACCTGCCCGCTTTAAGAGTCGTGTTCAGGGTTTCGGGGTTTATGGGGCGCATAGGGCTTACAGGGTTTCGGGTTTCGGTTCGCAGTGAAGTAGCTAAATTACAAATCCCAAGACCCAAGGTCTCTTACCCCTAAACCCTAGTTCGATCTAGGCTAGTTTGTTAGTATCGACCTTAGGCCTTAGGGCTTTAGCCTTCGACTTCAATCCGAAAGAGCGCAATCTGACAAAATACGCAACCCTACAGCCTACACCCAAACCCCCATAAACCCCCCAGACCCTAAACCCATTATTCGAGTGGGGTTTTGGGCTCCGTTATAGTTAAACCCTAAGGAACAATATTGGTTATCTGGGCTTTCTACTCATTCAACTGCAGCCGTGCAAACTTCGGTTCAAGGGGCCACGGTCATGAATCCTTTACCCCTAAGAATAGCCTAAGAACCTAAGCCTCGTAAACCTTGAAACATGGATTCACACACCCGAATCCACAACACCCGGAACCCATGCTCCAAAAATGCCCCGTGAACCTCTACAGACCTTGAAGCCCTGAACCGCAACGTGTTATACCCTGCACCCCGAAATCGAGTCGTAACTCCACGCTTTCGAGACGGCTTTCTCCAACAGGGGGCTTTAAACTGTACCCTAAACCTTATACCCCAAAGCCTAAACTGGTGCACCACAAAAAGCTCTAGCGCTGGCGGGCCCAGCACTTCCAGAAGAGCACGCGCCCAGTTGCATTCCTATTCCTTAGGGCTTAGGCTTTAGGGGTTTAGGGCTTAGGGATCTACTTATTCAACTATTGAGGCCCCTATATGAGGTAGGTGTTTCACTGGTATCCTGGTTTACCTCTTTGTTTCTGGGTTCGTGGTAATGTCCTACTACAACATAAGCCAACCTTAAAGTCTCGTTATAGTTTAGCTAAGCAAAAGAGCATCTATTTTGGCACTGGGTTACTCAACAACCTAGATTCGGGGCTCGGAGACTTTGGAGCTGCGGGCCTTAGAGTTTCAAGCTTGTTGGGTTGTTGGGTTTGGGGTTTGAGGGCTTTTGGGTTTCAGATCTTGGGGGGGTAGGGTTTCAGGGGCCAGGCACACGCCCTGTAAAGTGTGCAAGTCTGACTGGTAAGCCCTATGCACCCTACGCGCCAGGTGATGTATACGCCCTATAATCTCTAAAAGTCTTAAACAGCCTTAAGCCCTGGACACCCGATAAAACCTCCAAATCGTTCATTAACATACAGCTGAAAATCAAATTTCTGTAGCGTTGGAGAAATCCTCAGATTCGCATAGACCGTCCTATACCCGAAAGTCAATCATCGTTTCCCCAGCTTTCGAGAAATCCACTGGGGTTATAAGTAGGGTAGCAAAAGTTATAGCCACGATTAGGGGACTTATACCCCACTTATAACTACCCTAAAACCCTGAATTTTATGGATCCCTTAAAGGAACTCCTATAACCCCACCAATAACTAGCCATGAACCTCCAAGCAAGGCTCCATGACGTCTTAATCATCACCCTAAATCCCTAAAATCTCAACCCTAAACCCCAAAAATCCGAGGCTCCATGACGTCTTTTCCAATGGTAAGAACCTCCAAAAAAGATTCAGAGTCAGAAATAGAAAATCGAGGTTCTGGCTACGGTGTAATGCAAGGACCTTAACAAACAGAATAAGGTTTTAGGGTATATTATAGTGTAAGATAGTGTAAGTATATTCAGGAAGCCTAAGGAAAAGCATTGGTAACCATTTCGGCCTCTACATTAGTTTGTTGGAATCTCAGAACCCTGAACCATAAACCCTCCACCGGACACTGTCTTTGGATTCCGAAATCTAGGTTCTGGTATAGTTTCAGTTTAAGGGACCTCAGGCACGCCCCTGGCGCCTGGGAGCGCCTCTCGTGCTCAAACGAAGTACGGGGAGGCCAAGGTTTCTTCAGGAATCCCAGGCTTAAGCTTAGGTTATGGTAGTCTTGTTTTGGGGTTGTAGGCGCCATGTTTGGATTTGGAGTTTGGCCTTTGGGGTTTACGGCCCTAGATAGCTTGAGTAGACTAAGGCTTGAGGGCAAGGGATTTCTCGGCCTAGCGTCTAGAAGGTTGACCTTATTGGTTTAGGGGTGGGGTGCAGTGGGCGTTGGAGCTATTTGTTTTGCCTTAGGCGAAGGGTTTCAGACGTGCATGACCTTTGCAGTAGAGCTCGAATCCCCTTATGTGACATGAAGGCGGCGGTGCCTCTAGCACGAAAACGACCTACGAAGTTGGGAGTGTTGAAGCTATCGCGCGTAATCACAGGGGCTCCTTCTTACTAGTATTGTTATTCGTTGTCTGTTTGTTACTAATACCATGCTAATTCATACCCCCTGAACCCTAAACCCTCTTCTTAGTGCTAGGCTATTCCCCCAAAGTGGCCACGTCGCATCCAAGCAGGGAAAGCCCCGAAAGCCGCCCCGGAGCCGAGTTACTATACTATTTCGGGGGTAATTATTGAAAGATACCTAGACCCTCCAAAGTAGGTAAAATAATGGCCCAAAACCTACAAGAATGCAATTATTCTACATACTTTTGGGGTCCAGGTAGGTGGTTTTGTGGAACACCATGTTTTGGGGGTAGCAGGTAGGCTCCGGGTCGTGAAAGGGTTATCTTAGGGTTTCTTGTAAAGGGTGCCATGACCGTAAGTCAGACAACTACCTTTTTACTACCCTTATAGAGACCCTATACAAGCCCTTGTAGATCCTTTTACACGAAGCCCTATGTACACGTGCGTGTTGCCCCTAAACCAAACTGCAGGCTCTCGGGTTGGAGCTGAGTATGGCGTGCTTCGGGCCTGGATTAAGGGCCTGGTTGAGGGTCTTTGGAGTGATTTAGGGCTCCCTTTTATTAAAGGGAACTACAAGGGTCCATGGGGGATCTACTGTTGGGGTTTAGGAGTTTAGGGGCTTAGGGTCTTGATCTAAGCTTCAAGGTTCGGAGAGTTGGAGCTTAGGCTGACATTCAGGACTCTGATGCCGCAACACTAAGGTAGACCCTTTCGTGACACCCTTTCTTCAAGCGTCTCGGTGGGATACCTATAGCAGCCCTTGTGGTAACGCCTTAAAGGAACCCTAAACCGGTCGAAACACCTATGATGGCCGGACCCTTAGGGGAAGGGGTTATTTACGCCGTTAGACCATTGGCTTTGAGGGCCCAGGGGATGGTTGCAAGGCAGAAGTTTTTACGTAGTCCTGTGCTCCTTCAAGCAGTGGTTCAGAGTTCGAAGCATCTGTGTTGAAAGGTCTTCAGGGTACAATATTCTGCAGGGTGTTGGGAGGACGGAATGCCTGGCGTTTCCTTGGGGAGCATGTAAATTAACGTGAATTCTGGACCCGGTCTACAGACACCCCCCCAATAAGCCCCGAACCCTTAAAGCTCCCCATCCAGAAACCCGACAGCTTTGCACGATCCCATAAAACCTCCAAATCCTTCATCAACATACAACTGAAAATCAACTTTCTCCAGTGTTGGAGAAATCTTCAAATTCGCATAGACAGTCCTATACCCGAAAGTCAATCATCATTTCCCCAGCTTTCGAGAAATCCACTGGGGTTATAAGTAGGGTGGCAAAAGTTATGACCCCCATTAGGGGACTTATAACCCCACTTAACACTACCCTAAAACCCTAAATTCTATAGACCTTAAACGAACCCCGATAACACCACCAATAACTAGCCATGAGCCTCCGAGCAAGACTCCAAGACGTCTTAATCATCACCCTAAACCCTCAACCCTAAACCCCAAAAAATCCGAGGCTCCATGGCGTCTTTTCCAATGGTAAGAACCTACAAAAAAGCCCCTGTAAGCTCTATAAATTGGATTCAGAATCAGAAATAGAAAATCGAGGTTCTGGCGATGGTATAATACAAGGACTTTAACAACCAGAATAGGGTTTTAGGTTATAGTATAGTGTAAGATAGCATAAGTATACTCAGGAAAAGCATTGGTAATTATTTCAGCCTCTACGCTAGTTTGTTAGAATCTCAGATAACTGAGCCCTAAACCCTCCACCCGACACTGTATTTGGATTCCTAAATCTAGGGGGTCTGGTATAGCTTCAGGGGCGTATAGTGTAATTATGCACAGGAACCTTGAGGAAAGTTGTCGGAATTATCTAGGCCTTACATCAGGAAAACTGTAATGTAGGGGACCTCAGGCACGCCCTCGGCACCTCGGAGCGCCTCTCGTGCCCAAACGAAGTACGAGCCTCAGAGGAACCGGGAGGCGAAGGGCTTCCTCGGAGAGTGCAGAAACTATTGGAATGGGGTTCCTTCTAGTTCTGTAGGATAGTCATAGTCTGTTTATTGTATGTCAGGTTTGTTAGGGGGCCTCCATGATAAAGGGGTCTTACTAGTTTATGTACAACAGTGCTCTAGAGAAAGAAATGCCGGGAGGGTTTCCCGGGTTGAGAGGGAGCTTTAGCGCAAAGCTTGAAGTTTGAGGTCGAGGATCTGGTTGCAAGGGTTCGGGGGTGTGTCTTTTTGCGGGTTCCAGGCTCACCGCAAGGTTAAAGTAATTTTGTTCGGCCTTTGGGGTTTAGGGCCTGGGGCTCCAGATAGCTCGCCTAGGCTATGGCTTGAGGGCTTGGGGTTTCCCGGTTTAGGGTCTTGAACGTTGACCTCAGCCTCAGTGATTTACTTGGAGGTTCATGGGTAGTTATCACTAACCATGAACCTCCAAGTAGGGCTGGGGTGTAGTAGGCGTTGGAGCTCATGCTTTTTGCCTCAGGGCCTCAGGCGGCTTGTTGCGAAGGATTTCAGACTTGCGCGGCCTCTGCAGTAGAGCGTGAATCATCGAGTCCTTTGCTTACTATGATTATTATCAGTAAGAGTGTTATACTATTATAATTATAACCATTACGATTATTGCCATACATGATATTGCCTAAATATTATGAATCATCGGTTCCTCGTCTTTGATCTGAAATCGGCGATGCTTCCAGCAGGAAAACGACCTACGAAGCTAGCAGTGTTGAAGCAATCGCTAGTAATCACAGGGGCTCCTTGTTACTAGCATTGTTAGTAGTTGCTTGTTTGTTAACTGCTTATATCATACTAGTTCATACCCCTGAACCCTAAACCCTTGAGCTCCTCCCCTATGTCGTGGCGGAGCCGAGCAGCCTGGGGCCTGGCGACGCGATGCCGGGAATTTTGGGGTCCTCTAATGGCCTTCCACAAGAGTTAGGGTTTAGGGGTTTAGGGTTTAGGGCTTCTATGGGTTTAAAAGGCCCTGCTATAAGGGCTTCTATAGGTTTCGGTTTGTCCGTGGTTCAGGATCTATACGGCGTACGGTAGATATGTGAGTACCACACCCCCTTCCCTTAATAAGGAACAAAGGCAGGGATCCCACTGAGGCGCTTGAAGAAAGGGTGTCAAACAGGGGTCTACATTTGCGTTCTGGCTTCAGAGTCTTGAAAGTCTGCCCCAGCTCGAAATCTCCGAACCTTGAACCTGGGATCGAAATGCCCTTAATGCAGACCCGAAGCACGCGATACTTTGCTCTAGCCCGAGAGCCTGCAGTTTCACGGGTTCGAGTTCAGCTCCCCCAAACCTGCAGAGTGGCTCCATGAACCTTCGATGACTGGACCCTTAGGGGGAAGGGGATTAGTTGGGGCCGTTAAACCTTCGGCTGTAAGGGCTAGATAGCAGGGGATTTTGCCATGGGTATGAGTTATAGACGAACTCCGGCAACCGCGAATCCGGGGAGCACGTACCCAACACCCCCGGAACCCCGAACCCCTAAAGCACCCGACCTCCACTCTGAATGAACCCCGAGAGGATCTTCCCATCGTCCGAGGCGCCACCAGCACGCCTGCGGTGCGAACCCTCGACTGAGCTGTAGCTGCTGTACCAGTGCAGTTGCTTCCTCAATTCGCGAGGAGCCGGGTTTGCAAACAACCCGGCTCTCACGCCCTGTGGGGTGTTTGCGTTTGTGAGGCCGGCCTACACTATAATCACGGGAACCATCAACACCATCAGCACTGCTCTTGTTCTCGATTGCAAACCCACTACAAGAAAACAGCTCCCACACCCGCCACACCCTAAGCCTTAGCCCCTAAACGCTTCGATGCCAGCCTTGGCGTGTGCCATGGCACTGAAAAGCCTGAAGCCTGGATTGGGGCCCCGGGATGTACGAGCTTCGTGGGTGAGATAGCTCCCAAGGGCTGAGCTGTCACTTGTGCAAAGATTTGCCCGTTCGCTTGTGCAAAGACGCCGCCGTTCGCTTGTACGCGCGCACGTGCGTTTTGTGTTGGCAGGGCCAACGAATTCGGAGTTGGTCACTTGTGACTAGGCTATGTTCTCCGGCCGTCAAAGTGTACCAAACGTCGGCAGGGCCGTGGTTTCTTGCATTCGGCGTGCACGCTCGAGTTCGCCTGTTTTGGCTTTGAAGTTGCAAAAGTGCTGGCAGGGCCACATGATTCGGCTTTGCTGTGTTGGCTTTCGGCCCCTGTTACGTGTCATGTCACGGTAAGTCATCGACTGAAATCCTCGACGGGGGTGTTGGTTTTGCATCATGCCACATGCATCGGAACGAATGTTGGATCGGAGCGCATGGGTTTAAGGAACCGTGCTTGTGGAGCCCTGTCGCGCATCACGCATTATTCTGGTTTGCAGTTTGTGGTTGTTTAGTCGCTGCAATGCATCCGAAACGTACTTTTGGAGCCTGCAAAAGTGCGTTCTGGACATCTCTTCGGAGTTTGCGCTGGCTCTCGGGCGTTGTGCACGCGCGGTCTCGGCTCCTGGCCAGGCCAAGCCAAGGTTATCTATTTGGAACCGTATATGAGCGACCCAGGGGGACGGAAGCAGCAGTTACCTCGCTTGTCTTGCCTCTGCGCGGCACGGGCTCGGGACCCTCCAAAACGTGCTTTTCGGGTCTGCAAAAGCACGTTTCGGTGGTCCCTTCCGGGTTTGCGCTTTGCAGGATCCGAGCACGTTTGGATGCACAGGTTACGGCTCGGGGTTCGCGTTTTTCTTTTTTTAGGCTCCATTTCAGAGCACTTCAAGGTAAGCCAGCACCTCGTTGCTTTCTCTGGTGCGGGTTTATTTTTAGGGCAGCCTTGCAAGTAAGCGAGTCGGAATCCCCGGGGGGCTGCTGTTTTGATTCGTGGCGCACGCATTCCAAACCATGTTGCATGCTCTAGACCGTGGAAATCATTACTTTTTGGAATCCTCATTTCTGCAACTGGAGTTTGGGCGCCACGGTTTCTTGCTTTCTTGCTAGACACCGGGAACGAATCCTTCGGGGCAGTCTAAGTTAAGTTTCCGAAGGTCAGGAGCCTTCTTTTTTAGTTGTCCGAAGCTTGAGCGCGTACTGTTCATGCGTCAACAAGCAGCTCTACCTCCCGCTGTCTTCTGTCGTGGAAGCTTCGCTTCTCTTCGCACGTCGGGGGCCCCAGCGGGTCGGTTGCGTCAGAAGGTTGAGCGAAGCACTTTTCTTGGGCTGCATTCAATCATCGACCGTGAGTCTGGTGGCTTTTTAGGGACAATACAGCAGCGACCTTTCTAGGCTGCCTTTGTAAGCTTGAAGGAACTGAACGTATTTATCGAGTCATATTCGGCGGCTTCGCGAGGTTGCAGCTCTCAGAAGAAAGCCGAAGAGATTACGAGGAGGGCAAGGCAAGGCTTTTGCACGTTCGGCTTGGTCCAGTGTTATCGGGTTTGTTCCAGTTGCTCGAAGCGATGTTCGCTCATCGGTTAGAGGCCTCTGCTACTGTCTGACTTCTGTCGTGACGTTCTTGCACTTGAGGCAGCAGGCATTTTAGCGGGTCAGGGTGTCGGAAGGCCGAGAGGAGTATACTTTATGGGGTTGTATCGGATCATTGGCTGTATGGCCGACATCTTTGTTAGTCTGACACAGCAGCTGCTTTTTTGATGTCGGTCCTAACCGAAGGAAAGGAAAGCAGATCTCGAGTTCCAATTGCCGTCTCTGTGAGGTTTGCATTTTCTAGCAGAAACCCAAGAAGACGAGAAACATCGCAAGGCCGGGCTTATGTATGTTCTATCGTCTGCCAGGGTTGACCATGTGTTTATAGCTTCTCGAAGCGACGTTCGCCCCTCGGTTCGAGGCCTCGGCTACTGGCCGGGTCAAGCCGTGACGTACTCTCATTTCAGGTAGCAGGCATTCTCGTGCTCGCAGCATTTTCATGCAACACAGATTACTGCAGTGGACCGATTTTGTCTCGTGTTGCAATGGCTCCGAACTCTTTACCGTTGACTTTGACCACCGGCCCAGCCTCCAAAGCGGAGATAAATCTCGATCCGCGTTCGGGTCGACCATGTCTTTGTGTCAGTGTGGACTTGCAGATGAAACTTGATATATCTGACTTGATTCAGCTTCTTCTCCATTTCGCGGCCGACTCGAGAGCATCTGCACCGGATAAGTCTTCGGATCTGTGTTCCAACAAAACAGGTTCGGTTGCGGATCGCTCTGAGGAACAGTCTGCTCCTAGGCGCAAGAATTGGACCTGGGAAGAACCTATGTATAGCCTGGAGCCATGGATCGAAAAATATTCCCAGAGGTCTGATGTCCGCTGGCGCAAGGAAGAATCGGTTTCTGCGGGCGAACCTTTCTGCGTGGTCGACAACGAGGAGTATAGGCAAGCTTTCAGGGAGATGACATTCGAGCCGTTGCCGGTTCCTGAGAGATCTCCTATGACGCATGCCAACTTCAAGGAAGCGGAAGTCATTCGGTTCAAAGAAGCGCAATCCGTTCGGCGGTCGCCAGGACGTATCCCCGTTGTTTCGTCTGCGAGCACATCGCCTTCGGAGGAGTCCAATCTCTCGTTTCTGTCTGCCGGGATGCATGCCAAGGCGAAAGCTCCAGCTGGAAGGCTGCGGCACCAGGCTCATCGAAGCGTACCTTTGTCCGATGAGGATCCCGGCAGGATGTATCCGAACCAGGATTGCAAGTCGCAATGAGTAGGAGTATGTCCGGTTGGCAGGAATCACAGTGTTTGAAGTAACGAGCGTAGGAAACAGGGGGGGGATTCCGTTCCATCCTTGTCTGCAGAGGTGCGTTTGGTTTTTTACTATCATGTCCTCTGCATCTTCCTTATCGGTTCGAGGCTTCGGCCACTGGCCAAGCCAAGCACATGATTTCAGTAAGTTCGCAAAGGCTCAAGCTTGTTGTCGGAGGATGTGCGGTGCGTTCGATAGTGTCATGTGCGGAAAGCATAGAAGTTCCTGTTGTGAGCGCCAGAAATTCTGTTGCCATTGCGATGAATGTAGTTCTGCCGCGCGTGACCGAGATGCGCAAGCACGTGGGCGAGCTTCTTTTGCAAAGGGGCGTTCTCGGGGCAGTCGGCGAGGAGAAGGTGGGGCAGGTAGTCTATCTGCAGGTCTTTTGGGAGTCAGTGGCAAGCTCAGATTTAGTTGCTTTTGAGTCATGCACTTGAGGCACGGTTGCTGCTCGACATTGCCCAATACAGCGCTGCAGTGATGCAGGTCAGTGTGTTCGCTCAGGCTCGCCGGCATGGGGCAAGTGTGGGTGCGCTAGCTTCACTCTTGTAGATGTTCTTCGATTAGAAAAGCTGTCTTGACCGCGTCTTCGACGCCGGCTCGAGGCCTCGGCGTCTCGCCGGGCCAAGCTGTGTGGTTTGCGTAGAGACATTTTGTAGAGCTTTGCAGTCAGGCTCACGCGACTTACCTTTCTTCAAGTTTTCCCGAGCATAAAAACAAAAGGCAGGTTACCGGGTATCTGGCATGGCGTCACACGCTCGTTCCCGGCGGCGGCCTGCGAGGCAACAGCTTCCGGGAGCCCCCATGATGGGAACTGTGAGGTCACTTCACAGATCCGAATGGGTCGAGAAGGCCGTGAAGTTTTATGAGGAAAGCTATTATCAAGGCTTATATACGGGAGAGTTGCTCCCTTTGCTCAAGTATCAGATAGAAGCGTACGGGGATTGGGAATTTACGGAGCGTTCGCTGGGCTACTTGAAGGAAGTCGAAGGCCAGGTGGCAAGCTATCTCGGGGAGGAACAATCGTGGAGGCCACCACTGTCCTTGGAGTGGGTCGGCCGCATGGTCAGCTCGCTCTACACTCTGCATAGTGAGGAGGGATTGAACACGGTCGACAGGGTGTCTTCGCCGCAAAGGGATGTAGCGGCCGAGGGGAGCCTGCTTCCTGCGGATTCGGTCGAATCTCGCGAGCTTTCGCACCTCCAGGCGGAGGCGAAAACGGCACGGACATCGTCTCTGCTTCAGACGAGCTCCGAGGCCGTGGACGAGTTGCAGGCATTTGGGGGTTCATCCCCTCACGTGCCATTCCGACCCTCGTGTACTTGCACCAAACGCAAACCGGCTCCAGTCTCTTCGACCGCTTGCAGCAGAATTTGCAAGACTTCCTATTCTTCCAGTGATTCTTCTAGACACAAGAGCTGTGGCGAAGCAGCAGTTTTCGAGGAGGAAGTTGAAAGTCTGGTACAGAACGCAGTACAGGTTGCTTTCGAGAAGAACCACATGGGACATGTCGCAGCCTCGTTTCAATTGAAATTGTGTAAATCCATATCTGGGCGTTTGTACCAGGAAGCCAGCTCTTGGAGTTTGCAGAATCATTCGTGTTTGGAGGCCGCGGCGATGTTCGTGGACGCCGTGCTGGACCAGTTAGTTCGTAAGCACAAGGACGATGCCTGGTTCTGCGACCTGGACCTGAGTCCGGCTTTGTGTCAAGTCTGGAAAGCTCTGCATGCGGAGCGACCAGATTACATAGAGGCTCGAGTGGAACAGGCAGTCATCGGCAAGCATCTTGAGCGTTTCGAGAAGTTGCTGTTGGACAAAGCTTTATGGCACTGTTCTTTCGTTCATCTCTCGGGGGACAAGCAGATGCAGAAGATGCTCTACAAGGTACTGTGGAGCAGCTACGAGCTTGCTTTTGCAGCTGCATCCTCGAGGAAGGCGGCGGGCCTCACGCCCGTTGAGCGTGTCGAGTGTTTCACCAGAGAATGGGTGGAGCAGACAATGTACAAGATATGTAGTTGGCCACGTGTAACACAGGAGCGCGTGGCCAGCAAACTCAAGAATCCCTACGGCGTCCTGCAGCTGTTTCGGGAGCTCATGGCGCCTTTCGGGGAGCAGCATCCTTTCTCCTGCGTTCCCGAGATTTTGATCCAGTTCATTGGTCCTCCTGCCAGGACCTGGCCCTTTCTTGAAGAGGTTGTAACACAGTATTTCAGACGCGGCACCCGCACAGATGGGCGCGCGTCGCAGTGATCGTTACCCTTCCCTTGCTGCACAATCGATCGCGCAAATGTGTTTTGCATACCAGCCACATCCTTAAATGATATCGATCCTTAAATGCCTTTTTCTGCGTGTTATTATACTCTTTAGTTGGGTATCTCCATGTGAGTCAGGCGACTGAGGGGGGCCCAGAGACGCAACGAGGAGTGGTGACTTGGTTGTGACGAGGTCATGTAGCACGAGTCGGCAGGGGGGGGGGGCAGGGCATCAATTAATTTGAATTGCGGTCCGTAAACTGGGATCCTAGACCGAGGTCTCGGCTTCTGGCCAGGCGACGTCGAACGCTTCAATTCTTTATGCTGGCAGCTCGGTCCTGCCTTTTCTCAGGCTGTCCATTCGCAAGGCACCAGTGAGCTTGCAGAGCGAGGACCTTGCAAGTGTCGCCGACATCTTCGTGGCTCAAAACGCTGTTGTGCTCGGACCCAAGCCATGTCGGCGCTCCCGGGTTAGGCTTCGAGGCGAAGAAGGCGGAAATGGCTGCGGCTTCTGGCCAGGCCAAGCCGAGTTTTTTGGCGTTCAGTAGCGACACACACACCGCACCTGCATTTGTTGGGTTTTTCATTTATTGGCAGAGTTCCTTCAGCTATATGCGCCCTGACAAACAGCCGCAGTTCAGGGGTTGGTTCAGGACCTTGGTTAGTCGACGTCGAGGCCTCCTTAGCAAGCTTCAACTGAACCGAGGCAAGTTCCTGGCGGTCGCCAAGGTCAAGCGGAGCTTGGTGTCCTTGTTTACTCATACGTTTCGGTACGATCACTGATACTTTTAGGCACCATCACGTGGGGTTGTGGTGTTTTTTTTTCTCCGGGCGGCAGGGTGTTGCCCGGTGCTGTCGCCTGCTGTGGTTGTCGCGGCATTCCATCTTCGACCGAGGCAACCTTACGCTGTCGGCGGATGTCTCGGCTAGTATCCAGGCTCAGGAGAGTAGCTCGATTTGGTTTAGTTACAGCATCCCGGTGGTCGAGCGCCGGCCGTCTCCGGTTTCGTAGCCTCGTCAGTCAAGCCTAGGCCAACTCTCGCCGGTTCTACGACGGGTCAGAGGAAAAACGGCCGCTTGCGGAGCGAAAAAAAGCATTCTAGCCTCCGTGAAGATTGAGAAACCGTCACAGAACGACGTTCCCGTCGATGCAGCGGGCGGAGGTCGCCTGACGAAGCAGGGAGGCGTCCGAGTTAAAGGAGAGGCTTCGAAGGATGGGAAAACGGAGGTTCATCGGTGCCTTGCGGAGAGACACCTTCGTGGAACGCAGGTTCGCAAACGACCAGTCATTGTCAAGCACAAGTTTGAAAACTTCGTCCGAGACATTCTTCGTCGTTTCCGGAAAGAGAACGTCATATACTCACGCGATCTCCGAATCGGGGGCGAGGCAATGGAAAAGCTTCGGCTGGCTGCCGAGGTTGCATTGCTGCACTTCTCGAGTCGGCAATGATGCGGCGACCACGGTTTCTGTCTCCGTCCTGACCTGCTAGGCTCTCCTGACCAACTTTGTGGCAGCGCGACACAAGCCGGGAACGGTGTCGGCACTCAGAGCTATCGCACAAATGCTCTCTCAAGACTTGCGGCAGGTATTTTTCTTTTAGATTTCTTGCAGTCCGTACTTATCACAGTCGCAGGTGTGGCATTCGGAGTTTAGCCGAGGCAAGGTTGAGTTGCCGGCAGCTGTCTCGGCGACTAGCCAGGGCCAGAAAAGATGCTCTTTTTCGTTCAGTTGCATTGTTCCGTTTTTTTTTGGGGTCAGGAACCGCCGGTCGTTTCTATTTTTCTAGGCGTGTCAGTCAAGCCCACGGGAAGTCTCGCAGGTTCCAGGACGGGTCGGAGCCGACTCGGCCACCTGTGGAGTGAAGAAGGAGATTCGAGTCCCTGCCAATTGACAAGGCTGAACGCAATACAGGAAAAACGGATTCGGTGCTTCCTTCACGTCATGGCAGCGGGCAATCACGGTTATCGGCTTCCTGTCTGAGCAAGTCGAGTTTCTGGTCTTGCATCAGCGAGATGTAGCGCGACGCGCATGCGGCGGATCAGTCGTTGGCTGTTTCCAAAACGATCCCTTCGCTGTGCCATTCACGTTGCATCGATTATTTTCGTTTTATTGTTGGGGCATCATCTTTCGTTCGTTTTTCTTTTATTGTTATGCATTCCACACATATCTTGTTCGGGTCGATTCTCGAATGCCTTGTGCGTGTCATGACGTGGTGTTCTTGGCTACATCTCGGCCACACTCATGTGAGTCAGGCGAATAGATTGGGTTGCAGAGACGGAAAGAAGAGCGGTTACTAGGTTGCGACGAGGTCACGTAACGTGGTTTAGGGGGGGGGGGGAGGGGGGGGCAGGGCGGCAATGAATTTGTTTTGTCATCAGTAAACCGAGGCCTCGGCTTTTGGCCAGGCGAAGTCGAACTTTCGAATCCTTCATGTCGGCACCTTGGTTCTTGTTTTATCCTATTTTTTTTATTTGCAAGGCACCAGTGAGTTTGCACAGCGACTCGAACGCAAGCTTCGCCGACATCTTTGCGGCTCGAGCGGGCTAGGTTTCGTTACGAACAAGGCAGACATGGCCGCGGCTTCTGGCCAGGCCAAGCCGAGAATTCTGGCGTTCATTACTGATACACATTTTGCATTTTAGGTGGTTTTGTCATGTCATCGCGCAGAGGGCAGCAGCTTCTGTTGCCCTCGGCAGCTTGCGCGGTGAGAGCTCAGGCGAGTCTTCGATGGCAGGAAAGCTTTCGCTTTTCGTTGAGTCCAAGCAGAGACTTCTGGCGATCGTTAATGAGGGACTTCGCCAGTGCACTTTATTTATGGTGCAACGGATTGCTTTTCGTGAATTCAACAGAGGCAAGGTCACGGCAGTAGACAATCCTGGGGTCTCGGCTTCTGGCCAGACCAAGCCGAGTGACTTGTCTTGTTTCAGAGACATGCATGGCGAGTCGCATGCGGTGCGTGTGTTGTTTGCTGTTAGCAGAGTGATTCTTTCGCCGTGCCAGTCCTGCTATGTCCATTCCGCCTGAGGCAGGGTTATGCGTCCGAGCGAGAGTCCGTTCGGGCACAGGGTTTACGAGTGGCAGAGCTGGCGTAGCAGGCCGAATTGGTCGGCCGAGCCTGCGTCTTGTTTGTTATGCGAAGAGGTACTGACGTTTCACGATCCCTGGACCATCTGTGCTGAATGTTACAATACCTGCTGGCTTCATTACGAGAGCGAGCTCGGCGACAAACCTGCCAGTCTCGTTTTCGCTTTCCTCCAATCGGAAGAGCCACCCGAAGATGCTTGGGCATAGGAGCGACCAGGCTGAATGCAATGCAGGATTCGCAGATTTGCTGTTTGCATACTAGGCATCCAACGAGGCTGCCATTCTTGCCTTAGTTGGATTGTCGACCGCTGCGAGGTTGAGATGTGGAAAGGGCTGCGGCTTCTGGCCAGGCCAAGCCGAGACTTTTTGTGGCGTTCCCTAGTGACATCCCTCGCAAGTGCATCGGTTTCTCTCTTTACATATGTCGAGGGCACGATTTTCTGCTGCCGTTCCTGGGGTTGGCGGAGTGGGAGCCGAGGCATTTCTTCGATGGCAGAAAATGCTTCGGCATCTGGCCACACCAAGCTGAGCGTCTCGTTTTGTTGGGGTGAGATGTATGGCGACTCGTATGCGGTGCATATGCGACCTGCACTTCGCAAAGCGATTCTTTCGACGCGGCAGTGCTGGCATGCCCTTTTCGGCCGAGGCAGGCTCATGTGTTCGATCGATTAACGGGGTCGCGGAGCTGCCGCGGCAATTCGAACTGGTCGGTCGAGTCTGCAAGCTGTTAGTGACGCAAGAGCTGTTGCATAACTAACAATCCCTCAAGTCTTGGTGGTACACGCCAGAAGTTCCGGTGGCTCTGCCAAGAGAGCGAGCTTGGTTGCAGACCCGTTAGACTCCTTTCATCTTTCCTCCGACTGGAAGAGCTGTCCGAAGATGCTTGGGTACACGAGTGACAAATCTGAAAGCAACGCAGGACTTGCAGATCGGGCGTAAAGTTGCCGTTCGTTCCAGGCAGATCTTGCGGAAGCGGTTCACGTCGGAAATTCGGTGTTGCGCTCTTTCCGGTACTCAGGCTGCAGTCGGCCACGGTAGGTAGTAGCTGTTTGCATATGACACGATATGTCTTCCGTCGCCGAGCGTTAGGCGGCTCAGATTTGGACTTTTTGACTTGCCATGCCGGCCCAGCGGCGGGCGCAGAGAGTCTTGTCTCGTTCAGCCTGTTCTTGTGTCATCTGCACGTAGTGTCGTTCGACCGCTCGAGTCATGTCGAGCAGTTTTTATTCATGTTGTTCCTGCGTGCGTCAGGACGCATCGCAGCCGAGGCAAGGCTATGCCGGCAGGGAAATCTTCTGGCGCCTCGGCTGCTGGCCAGGCCAAGCCGAGACGCTTGCCCTTATTGGATTAAGTTCATGTTTCATTGAGGAGACGCCCTCGCGAATTAGTGTATTCGTCTTCGGTTCAGGACTTTCGTCAGTCCGTGATCGAGGTCTCGTCGCCAGCTTGCAACTGAACCGAGGCAAGCTCCCGGCTGTTGCAAAGTTTTCGGCTTCGGCTTCTGGCCAAGTCAAGCGGAGATTCTCGTGCCTGTTTAAAGAGATATATCGGGACGAACAGCGAGCCCTATTTGTGCCGTTCGGCAGTTCCGTCAATGAAGCCGAGGCCAAGTCGCGCTGGTTCCACGACGGGTCAGAGCCAAGTCGCCCGCTTGCGGAGTCAAGAAGGACATTCGAGCTTCTGTGAAGATCGAGAAATCACGAGAGAACGAGGGCTCCGTCGACGCGGCGGGGGCAACTCGCGCGAAGAAGCAGAAAGGCGTCCGAGTCAAGCCAGAGTTGAAGGAGTCGAAGGACGGCAAGAAGAATAAGGTTTACCGGCGTCTTGTGGAGAGAGACATTAAACGAATGCAGCTCCGGAAAAGACCAATGATCGCCAAGTCCCGGTTCGGCAAGCTCGTCCGAGAGACTCTGTGTTGTCTTCGCAAAGAAAACGGCCAGGATCTAGACGAACTCAGAATCGGGGGTGATGCATTGGAAAAGCTTCAGCT
Source organism: Symbiodinium sp. CCMP2592 (assembly GCA_905221615.1). Classification (NCBI taxonomy): domain Eukaryota; class Dinophyceae; order Suessiales; family Symbiodiniaceae; genus Symbiodinium; species Symbiodinium sp. CCMP2592. The sequence continues at coordinate 30,487 of CAJNDT010001350.1, read as the reverse complement.
GGCCGCCGAAGCTGCGCTGCTGCACTTATAGAGTCGGCAAGCATGGGGACACAACGGATTCGCTCATTTGCTATCATCTGCGAGGCTCTCCTGACCAACTTTATCGAAGCGCGACACATGCTCAAAACAAAGTCGGCGCTGAGAGCCATCGCGGAGATTCTGCCGGAAGACTTGCGGCAGGTACTTTTGTCCAAAAAGTGACTCAGTTTGTACTTTTCTTGTTATTTTCAGTAACATCATCGAGATCTCTGTGGTGCCGGGTTAATAACCGCGGAGATACTCGTTGCTGTTCGAACTCCTGATTAGGGCAGCTGGAAGGAGTCCGCACAAGGTTGCGGACGAAACCGAACGGGTGAGATTGCCGCCTCCTTTTTGGCGGCCGGGGCGCTGCTTGCAGGGGTAGCAGTGAAGTTCAGAAAACAAGGAGCGTCCGTCGCTTGGCACTGGAAGCGGGAGTGTAGAGTGACTGCCTGGCTTAGCACATTCGTAACAAAGACTAGCACTCTCAAAGAAACGATGTTGCAAATGTTTGCAGTAGTTTTTTGGCTCGCGTCTCGGCTACTAGCCAGACAAAGCTGCGCTTATCGATAGGAACACGCCCTGCCAATCCGAGACCTTGTAACAGTTACGCCGAAGGCATAGCCAGTTCGGAGTAGTTGGTAGTTGTCAGAGATTATCACATCGATGCGGTCACATATAGCGTTGCGACGCATGTCTTGCCACTAATTATACGGTTAGCGTCTCGGCCACTGGCCAGACAAAGCGGTTCTTATTGGTAGGAGCAGAGTAGCAGCGGGTTTGCGGCTCGCGTTTCGGCGATTGTCCAGACAAAGCTGTTCTTCGCGGCCGGAGAGCGGTGCTTTCCCTTCGCTCCGGGGCACACCGCCGGCCGGCACAGTCGAGATTTCTTCGGGCGGCGAGGAGCACAGGGTTCTCAGGTTTCTCGTGACCTGAGGGCGATGACTCCCTGGCTGGCCGTGGCGCTGGCGTCGCTTCTCTTCCTTCGTCAAAGCAAGCAGCCTCTTCCGCGGCAGCTGACTAGATTTCTTACGTTTGCGTATCAAGACATCGAAGATCATCTTTGGGTCCTTCGGCTTGTATTTGTATCTAACAACATATAGACGTGCGTAGATCCATATTCCTACGTCACTCTCTTTTTGTTACCTTTTGTCTTTGTTTCTTTTTCTTTCCCGTAGGATGTGGCACAGACCCGATGCATGTCTTACCGAGATGCATGGAAGGTTCTTTGTCAGCATCCCGACCCATCCGTGGATCTGACTTGGAGGACGGTCTTGGATGAGCATCGAGCCGGGGCCCTTCCTTGGTCGGCCTTAGCTCACTACGGACCAGCTCTAGCTTTGCTTGCAATGAGACACATTCTGTCTTCGGCATGTCGATCGGAAGACAGAGCCGTGGCAGCTCGGTACTCAGCGTGGATTTCTCGCAGATGGGGTTGGCCTTCCACCTGGATCAGGCCGACATGCGAAGCTGACATTCTGGCGATGTCGCCTCCGCCCGTTTTGCTAGCGGACCCCGAGTCGCCAGTTTCGAGATCGTGCCGGGCGCAATCGCACTCGCGGACGCCGCCCAGGAACGCCGAGGTTCGGGAGGCTCTCGAACCATCTCTTCTCGAGTTGCCGCCGGATCCGGAGGTGTTAGCTTCGGGATCAGGGCGCGCGGCCTCGCGTTCGCGGACGCCGTCCAGGAATGCTACGGTCGAATCCGCTCTCGAAGTTTCTCCAGCGACGGCGGCTCACTGGTTGGACATGGGTCCTCGCAGTCCCATTCATCATGCGGATTCTCCGGGAAGCCTTCGTTGCAAAAGTTTCGAGTCTTTTGTGTCTCCAAAAGTTATGGTTATTTTTGTACATGGATCACAACGATCCATATACACTGGCATACTTGCAGCCCGCCGAGGTTGGTGGGCCATGCAGCGACAGGCTTGCCTGCATGTTCCGGGCGCCTGTCGCGATGGAGAGCTTTCGGGGAGGCGGAGAATCGTCCTGCTTTGTGGCGATAAGAATGACGTGCTAGCATTCTCAGGAGAACAGGGGAGTCTCGGCGCCATGCCCAGGCTAACCTGATGCTGTGTATGAAGGGGACAACATGCTTTATCTCTCGCAGTCTGGGCTGTCGCCACGCAGTCAGTCTGCGAAGCTACCGATTTTCTCGATGGAGCTCCTGGACAGGCGGGGAAATGTCTTGCTTGGAGAGAGAATAAGAACTGGCCGGCATTCTCAGGGGAGCAGGGGAGTCTCGTGTCTGCGGCCGGGTCAAGGCGATGTGGAGCCGATACGTGCGTTGCCTCGAATTCAGAGTTCTGCCAGTCTCAGGTCGAGCTCCGTCCCTGAACGACAGAGCATACGAGCTCGGAGAGGCGGGGAAGCCGAGGGCTCGTTTTTCTCGTTTCGGAGCATGCGTGGGCGGCAGGGCGAGAGTCTCGCAGGGTCTCGGCTCTCTGGCCAGACCAAGCCGAGGTTGCAAGCGATTTAAATCCCGAGGTGGCTCTCCTGCGCCACGTCGCCATGGCTTCGCCTGGGCCCTTAAAAGTACAGCTAGGCGACCGTCCCAGCGATCTGTGTGCGGGGCTGCTGCACGGCCTAGCCAACTGGCTCGGGGCGACGCCCATCCTCGTTCGGGGGTCAGTTCGGGGGCTTCAGCGCGAGAAGGTCTTCATGCGGCAGCTCGGGCGTGCTCTTGGCGTCGCCCCCATCTTTCTGCAGCTGCAGGAAGACGGACGCGACGTCGCGGAAGCAGCGGCTTCGTCTGTGTTTGTGCACGTGCACTTCGTGCAGCCAGCGCTAACTCCGCTGGAATGGGTCGTCACCGTTGACGTCTATCTCGAGCGTGGGGACGAGGACGAGGCCTTGGCAGTGCTCATGCACCACGAGGTGCCGGAGCTAGCAAATGAGATCTGGGATGATACGCTGCGTATCATCGCCCAGCACCACCATTCCGTTCTCATCATGCTGATCATGCGAGGACGCCTTGCCGTCGATCGTCGGCTCCCGGTGGAAGATTTCTCTTCCTGGCGTGCTCCGCTTCTGTCGCTGGCCGTGGAACAGCCCAGAGGCGATTTCGAAGCGCTTTTGGCATTGCGGGCGGATGCTAATTTCCCCGACAGTCGTGGTCACACCCCTCTGGCTTATGCCGTCTTGGCCTACTCGCACGGTTGCACCACGCTGCTGCTACGAGCAGGTGCCTCGGTCGCGCCGGACACCGGATATTGCCCGCTCCTGTTATCCGTGGCCAAGATGCAGCGTCAGATGATGCATATTCTGCTACATGCTAGAGCCTGCCCCTATCGCTGTGCCGTAGCGGGCAGCCTTCGCGGGGTTTCTCCACATGGCCTGGCGTGTCAATGGGACGATGCAGAGACCATGCGGGCTTTTCGAATCCATGGGCACCATGCCGCCGGCCCGCACCCGGCGATCCTGCCCGTGTCTTTTTCCTTGAGCGGAAGGGAAGTTGCTTTCAGTGAAGCTGGAGCCGAACATGCTATCATTCTACAGCTTTGCCATCGCATGCCTCCGGTGGGACTATTTGCTCGAGAACAGTGCGATCGGGTTGCCATCACTTACGACTCTTCTGCGTCCGTGGATACTCACGCGCTTTTTTTGCGGCGTGCCCTTAGCGGGGGCGACTATGACTTGGCTGCCAATGTCCTGGAGCGTCATCCCTTCTTGATCGAGCAGGAGCATGGAGCATGGGGCGACCACGGCCTTCCTCTTTGTTGGGCGGCCGAGCGACGGGAAGTCGGAGCTGTGTCTACGCTGCTACAGGCGCGGGCATCTCCGAACACGACGGGCCGCCGCCGTGCTGGCCCGCTTCTGCTTGCGGTCCGATTCGAAGACGTCGGATCGGTCGCCACACTTCTCCTGGCAAGAGCAGATGTCAATCGCGCCAGTCCGGAGGGCCGCTCTGCACTGAGCATGGGGGCGGCGCTGCGCTCTCAACCTTTGGTCTCGCTCCTCTTGGAGTTCCGCGCTCACGTGAGCCCATGTCTCGAGGTTCTCTTGCCGCTACTGAACAGCACGTTCCTGCGTGTGGGCCAAGGCCACGACCACTGTGCAACGCCGGTTCTACTGTTGCGCGCGGCTGGTGGTCTTTCGCATCCCCTCCGGGTCCATGCCGCAATCTCGGAACTCGTTCCGAAACTCCTGGCCGATGGCAACTGGTCCGCAATCTTTCTTCTTCAGTGCTGGGCGCAGTCGCAGTTGGGTCTCCAATCGAAGGTCGGTCGCGACCGTCGCCTCGTCCAGGCTTCAGAGTCCTAGGCAACAGCGTGTGGCTGTTGCCACACGATCGCGGAGCCAGTGTCGTATCGAAAGAAACCCTACCGCGGAAAATAAGGTCCTGTGTGCCGGCGTGAGGAGGAACTCCACGCGACGGGCTGGGCTTTCTTCCTTGGTGTCCTTATCTCCGTCGGGTCTTTGCCTCGTTGACAGAGACAGACTTTGTTCGTCGCGGCACACGCCAAGGAGTACAGCATGCGGATTTACAGGATCTTCCAGGAAACAGCGCCCACCGAGCTTCGGGGCACTCGTTTTTTTTTTTGACACTTTCCTAAGAAAGCCGAACGACAAGGCTCTGGTGGCGCCGGTGACAGCCTTGAAAATCAGGCTTCTTCTTTGACCTTCCTAGGAGGTCGACGACCAGTTTCCGGCAGCGTGACACAGTGGAAAGTCGAGCAAACAAGGGAGGCCGCCTCTGCATTCAGCGACGGTGCTTGCGTTCAGCGAGTGTGCAAGTCCTGCCCGTAGTTAGCGAGTGTGCAAGTCGAACACCAAAGCTTGGCCCTCTCCGACCCCCATAGGACGTTAGCCGGGTGCAGGGGTGGCTGGATACATTAATTTTCCTTGGGGTTACACAGCAGGTAATGTATCCTGTGGGGGGGGGTGTGGGAATCATGGTCGGGGATGGTGATCAACAAACCGTATTGCTTGCTGGCGACTAGAACCACTTGCCAGCATTCGCGGGAGAACCGGGGAGCCTCGACAGGCGGAGGTCGGTCCCTACGCGGCGAAGCCACGCCTTCGAGCAGGCGGGGACTTTTCCTGATCGCTTCGGAGTGGCAGCAGCAGGGGCAACGAGCACCGTCGCGAGGCTTTCGCAGGGTCTCGGCTCTATATGGCCAGACCAAGCCGACGTCGTAAAGGAGAGGTAGATAGTTTTAGGTTCAGAGTTTAGGGGTTTGGGTTTCGGGTTTATATATACGTTCGGAGTTAGAGAGATCGATGAAATCATGCATTTCAGAGAGACCTCGTCCAACAAATTGGGTTCAGAGTTTAGGATTTTAGGAGCCTTGGTGCTCAGATCTCACGGTTCATGGAGTTTGGAGTTTCTGGTATTCTGGGTTGAGGCCTTTGTGAGACCTTTAGTAGGGCTCGTGCCGAATTCTTTCTTTCGGTCTAGTTTCGGCTCCTCTTATCGGGCACTGGAGACCCTTCTCCCGGCAGATACGTCTTGCTACAAGGGCCCCAGAACTCTGTCACGGGCCCTAGGCCGTAGCAGCTGCTGCTGAGAGATGGCCCATTCTTTCGTGGAGTTTCATTCACTTGCTGGCGCAGCTCCTGACGATGATGAGGCCGGGGACACGATCATTGAGCCTCCGGCGACCACTGCTGCTGTTGACGAGCTGCCTGGAGAGCGACTCCCAGATTCTGCAGATCGCTCTCGTTCACCGCCCTCGGATCGAGGTTTTGGCCGCCTGCCTGGCCCGCTGACTGCCGAGCGAGTCGACAAACATCTTCGTGAGGTCAAGGAAGAGCTCATCACCGTCCGCTTGGATCTGGGGCGCGAGCGTTACCGGACGAACCAGCTCCAGCGACAGGTCGGTTCCCTCATGCGAACCCTGGATGAGGCTCGAGCTGATCTGCAGGACTTGCGAAACCGCATCTCGCGTCTGGAGAATCCCGTGGGAGCACTTACTCCGCCCTGATGTGCCGCCGATGACATTTTGATCTGGACTCGGCCTGGCGTCCTCGAAGGTTGCCAGCTCATGGACTGTGACTGTGACTGTGTCGTGGGCCGTGGGCTGCGGCTGGCGCCCTATGACATGTGCCTGGCCAGCAAGCTGCCAGGGCCAGCAAGCCCCCCCGGCTTGAACAGCACGTTCCTGCGTGTGGGCGAAGGCCACGACCACTGTGCAACGCCGGTTCTACTGTTGCGCGCGGCTGGCGGTCTTTCGCATCCCCTCCGGGTCCATGCCGCAATTTCGGAACTCGTTCCGAAACTCCTGGCCGATGGCAACTGGTCCGCAATCTTTCTTCTTCAGTGCCGGGCGCAGTCGCAGTTGGGTCTCCAATCGAAGGTCGGTCGCGACCGTCGCCTCGTCCAGGCTTCAGAGTCCTAGGCAACAGCGTGTGGCTGTTGCCACACGATCGTGGAGCCAGTGTCGTATCGAAAGAAAACCTACGGCGGAAAATAAGGTCCTGTGTGCCGGCGTGAGGAGGAACTCCACGCGACGGGCTGGGCTTTCTTCCTTGGTGTCCTTATCTCCGTCGGGTCTTTGCCTCGTTGACAGAGACAGACTTTGTTCGTCGCGGGGAGGCCGCCTCTGCATTCAGCGACTGTGCTTGCGTTTAGCGAGTGTGCAAGTCCTGCCCGTATTTAGCGAGTGTGCAAGTCGAACACCAAAGCTTGGCCCTCTCCGACCCTCATAGGACGTTAGCCGGGTGCAGGGGTGGCTGGATACGTTAATTTTCCTTGGGGTTACACAGCAGGTAATGTATCCTGGGGGGGGGGTGTGGGAATCATGGTCGGGGATGGTGATCAACAAACCGTATTGCTTGCTGGCGACTAGCACCACTTGCCAGCATTCGCGGGAGAACCGGGGAGCCTCGACAGGCGGAGGTCGGTCCCTACGCGGCGAAGCCACGCCTTCGAGCAGGCGGGGACTTTTCCTGATCGCTTCGGAGTGGCAGCAGCAGGGGCAACGAGCACCGTCGCGAGGCTTTCGCAGGGTCTCGGCTCTATATGGCCAGACCAAGCTGACGTCGTAAAGGAGAGGTAGATAGTTTTCTAGAGGCGATGGAGTCGGCGCTTTTACACTTGCGCATTGCGCTTGCACTGCGGCGCCGGCAACAAGTCGAGCGCGAGCCGGACGATGCTTTTCGTTGTGCCACGACCGAATATATGATTCTGGAGGATTTCATACAGCTGCCGAGTTGGAGGATGCGGGCAAGCCGACGGTTTCTTTCTCTTGTCTCGGAGCATGTGTGTGCAGCAGGGCGAGTGTTTTGCAGGGTCTCGGCTCTCTAGCCAGGCCGAGCCGAGGTCGCATGTGACTTACATTTGGGGTTTGTGCTCGCGAGGCACATTGCCACGGAGTTGCAATTGCCCGTGAAAATACAGGATGCTTTCCGCTTTGGCGACGTACGTGCGGGGCCGCTGAACGGTCTCACCAGGCGCGTCGAGGCACGGCCCATCCTGGTTTCGACCGGCGAGACGGCATTCAAGAGAGTTCTCCGGTGCGTTCCGGGCGCCGCTCCCGGGTTTCTGCACTCGCGGGACCCCTTGTGCGATGAGCATCGTCTCCCGGTGGCCGTCGCCGTAGCATCCTGGAGTCAGTGTCATACCGAAAGAAGGCCCATGACGGAAAACGAGGTTGTGCGTGCAGGGGAGAGAAGGAACCGGACGTGACGGCCCGGGTTTTCTTCTTCGGCGCGCTTATTTCGTTCAGGTCCTTGCCTCGTCGACAGAGATGCACTTTGCTGGTCGCGACTGGCAGTTCCTGGACAGGCGGGGAACTGTCTTGCTTGGTGGTGACACGAACCAATTGCCAGCATACGGCGTGCTTAATTCGTTCAGGTCCTTGCCTCGTTGACGGAGATGCACTTTGCTGGTCGCGACTGGCAGCTCCCGGACAGGCGGGGAACTGTCTTGCTTGGTGGAGACCTAAACCAATCGCCAGCCTTCGCGGGAGAACCGGGGAGGCCCTCCGCGGTCGGAGGTTCGTCCCTGGGCGGCGAAGCCATGCCTGCGGATGGGCGGGGACCCCGCATCGTCGTTTCAGAGTGGCATCAGCAGGGGAAACGAGCAGAGTCGCGAGGTTTTAGCAGGGTCTCGGCTCCCTAGCCAGACCAAGCCGACGTCGTAAAGGAGAGGTTCTTAGTTTTCGACAGGCGATGGCTTCGGCATTCCTGCAATTTCACATCGCCCTTGCACTGCGTCGCCAGCAGCAAGTCGAGCGCGAGCTCGACGCTGCTTCTCGTCGTGCCATGACAGAAAGTGATTTTGGAGGATTTCATACAGCTGCCGAGTGGGAGGACGCGGGGCTTCGCATGCGACACCGTCCGACGGGGGCTTCGGCTTCAGGTGCCTCCGGTGCATTGTCACATTTGACCGACGAGGAGCTGTGGGAGGAGATCCGGACAAGCATCCATCGCCTCGAGACCCTGGCAGCACCCAATCGGCTCGAGACCCCGGCGGCGCCCGATCTCGCTTCGGGGCTTTCCGAGATCGCCAGCGACATCAGCAAAGGCTCCAATGCCGTTGCCGACTCGGGTGCTTCTCGCACCGCCCTCGCCGACGTGCTCAGCGAAGAGGAAGTTGAGTTGGAACCGACAGAAGTCGCTGCCGAGGCTACTGCTTTAGGCGAAAGCCCGAGGGGTCGCCGGAGCACAGCATCTCGTACTCCCTGGTCTTCATCCGAGATCCTTGTTCTGGCTCGCGTATACCGAGATGATTCTTTGGAATGCTACACCACGTGCCTTGGTGGCGAGACTTGCAGCCGGCTGCTTAATTCGGCAGCTGCAACCTGCGGCTCAGACGATCTTTGGACCGCCTGGAGGGTCGAGTCCGTGGACATTCGCCTGCGAGCCATCGGCCATCGAGCACGTTACGAGACGACCCTGGAGGAAGTGTCTTCCGCTCACCTTTCCAGAGCGCTTCGACTTGCGGTGCTTCGCCGCGGATTCGCGCATCGAGAGGCCCGTCGAAGGCGTGCAGTCCTGGCGGCTCGCCGCGAGGCGGCAGCTGCCCGCCGAAGGTTTCTTCTTTGAAGGATGCTACTTCGTATACTGCATTTGAAAAGCCGAGCTCCCTTGCGTCCTGCTGTCCGGAACTTCCAAGTCCCGAAACTCTGCTGTGCGCTGTTAGAATTCCAATCATCGGATCTTTCCAGGCGGATCTTCGTCCTCTTGCGGCAGAGCCGTTCCTCCGGAGAGGCGGGGAACCCGCTCGATTGCTGCGGACGACATGAGCAGGGGCGAAGAGCATCGTCGAGGCGCTTTCGCAGTGTCTCGGCTCTCTAGCCAGGCCAAGCAGATACTGCCCGGGAGAACAGCCTAGATTTCAGGAATCGTTGCCTCGAGACGCCATGGCCGAGCGGAAACTCGGTAGTTGCCAGTGCAAGCAGTTCTTTTTCTGGGGCTGCTGCGAGCATCTCTGCGCGTCAGTGGGGAAATGCGACAAGTCGAACATGGCGATCCATCGCGAGCGTTCGGAACGAGGCCACAGGAAGGGCAACACGAAGCCAACGGAGATGCTCGACAAGAAAGCCAATTCCTCCGGCCGTGGCCCTTGCAAATCAGCAGCATCCAGCGTCGAAAGGGGCAAGGTCGCCGAATCGAATCCGACTGCTGTTGTCGAAGACGATACCGAGGACGCACCGCGGAAGCGAGCGTTTTCTCAGGCTCGCCCTGGTCTCGAGTCCTCGGCTTGACTGAGAAGACCCACACCTGGCCAGCAAGGCGCCGCGACCGCGGCAAGATCGCTGATGTCGGCGGGTGCAAAAAGTCGAGAGCGCGTTTCTTGCGCTTCTAGCATCTCCGTCTCAGCGTACCTGTCGCTGCATGTGGCTGACTTCTGTCTTCTCGCCGAGGTCGGTGGGTGTTCGCAGGACACAGAAACTCGGTCGATGGCGCTGTACATCTCCCGGAAGCACAGCGGGACATATCCCGCAGCACTGGCTTTCCTGTTACCTCGGCAGTTCCCTGGCAACCCCACGAGGCTTCGCTCCGAAGGAGAAACCTCCAAGGTCTGATCTATCTATTTGTCCATCTATGCAGCTATTAGCTATCGAGCTGCTCCCGATCCTCATCTACATCTTTCTCGGCTGGCGCCGTCTGGGTCTCGGGATAAGAGCAGTGCATTGGACTCGATCGACTTTGCGAGCTTGGTACTGATTTCCGCAGTCCCGCTTCTGTTGTGCGATTCTGACATGGCAGTGGGTCAAAACCTTGAGGTTTGCACAACAGGGCCAGGGCGCCCCTGACGCGACATCGTTTGCAACGATTCTGGTGTTCGCATCAAAGCCGCTGCCTGAGTGTCCCGATGCGCCGGAAGCTGGGACTGGTGTTATCGGCAGGCGACATACTGACCCTGAATCTCAGGAGGCGAATGCAACTGCCCCCGATGCGCTTTATCTGAACAAGGACACCGACCTTGCGCCTTCAACCTGAACCCCTGTGCAAGCCGCTGCAGGAGAATAGCCGGGTCTCGGCTTCCTGGCCAGACCAAGCCGAGTTCGTGCAGCAGGACGGACGGGCCGCCCGGACGTTCGATCCGAGCGCCAGTCGTGCTCGCTTTCGGTCAGCACGGTCGTCTCGAGGCTCCGTTTGTTCGTCTTTGCATGTGAGGAGGCCAGAGCTGAAGCGCCTGCAATTTCGAGTCCGAATCCCTGAGGTTTTAGGTGCATTCTGCCTCCAATTCAGATTTCTGTTTCTCCGAGGTCGAGCTCCGTCCCTGACTTGCAGAGGTAGGAGGCGGGGAACCGCTGACCCGCTTGTTTCTGTTGTCGTGCAGCATTCCTGGGCAGCAGGGCGAGAGTTTCGCAGGGTCTCGGCTCTCTAGCCAGATCAAACCGAAATAGTACACGACAACAACACAGACTCACGCAAGCTTCGAAGCATGCACACCATTTTCGCTCGCATCGAAGTGCAAGGCGCGTCCGGACGCGATGGTCCGACGCGCGTTGCGGCCGGAGGAGCTGGCGAGGAAGGTTGAGATCATGCAGACGCTCCTCAAGGAAACTCGCAGGTCCGTTTTCCACGCCACGACAATTCTTTGCAGTCTTTGGAACATCTCGAAGATCGCGTCGCCGATGCTGTCAGACGTACCACGGACGATGCGGCACGGCTTCTGTAAAATTTCGGGGCACGGCCAGCAATCGTCCGTGCGAGGCGTCGACACGAACGTGCAAGTGCTCCTGGACATGCTGCAAGAAAAAACCATACGACGGGATTCCCTTGCGGCTGCACTTTCTCGAAGAAAGTTTCTCGACGGGCTTCGAGAACGTGTTCGGTGCGGCTTCGCCAAAGCACTTGACATTGACTCGTGGCAGCTTTGACGATGTGCTAGAAACGTGCAAGCAACGTTTTACGATGGTCGTGCCACCGCGGCCATAGCCTTCGATGGCGATGGCCTCGACGCCCAAGCATAGGATACAGGTAAAGGTACATTCTTCCGATCTTTCTGGGCCTGGCTCTCGTGCTTGTCGGTTATCGATACGCACGAGAAGCAGGTCCAGAAAGATCTGGAGAATTACCTTTACCTGTTAAGATCAGCGCAAACCATGGAGAGAAAAATGAGAGAGGTGTGCGGCTGCGGCGAGACCCCGCAAACCGGGTCGCCATCCGCCTCTGCCCCGGAGCCGGGCCCCCTTGCGGGACGGGGCCGCTCCCGGGCAGAGGCGCGTGGCCACCCGGTTGGCCGGGCCGCGCCGAAGCCGCACACCTCTCTCTCTGTTTCACCCAGTTTCACCCGGTGAAGCTGGGTGAAACAGTCTCTCCCACGGTTTGCGCTGATCTTAACGCGGGCCGGCACAACGGACAGGAGATGGGTCAGCCTTCTCAATTTCATGCCAGCCTGCGATCGAAGAGCTCTTTGCTTACGATTCAAGTTGCAGGAACCCATGGAAGGATGACGCCTGTGTAGACAGGGTACGAGTTCGAGGGACGGTGTCCTTGTATTGGAATTATTTATTGAAGCAAGACGTGGTTGCAGCCGTAAGAACTGCGGTTACGGCTCGTCTCGTGTAGCCGTCCAGCTCCTGTCAGCCTCCTCGCGCACAGCCGAGCTTGAGGTGGCCGCACGATCTGAAAGTGCCAAAATGTCAATGCCGCATTCTTTCTTCAGTCTTCGGGTTTGGGACTTGGGAAGTCCAGCATTCAGGACCGTATTTAGATGTTTTTTGCGGCTTGAGGTAAACGGAGGCTTCTCGGGGGGCGCAAGGCTGTTTGTGACACTTCTTTTCAGTAGAAACCAGCTAAAAAACCGAGGCGAGACCCTTCCAAAGTCGAGCCCCGCCAGACTTCAAGGCTCCGAGAGAGGAGCATGTGGTGTGAACCTCCTGAGCCCAAAGGTCCCGAAGCCGATGTACTCTTACCCCCAGAAACCCAAGACCCGTGCCCAAAACCCTCCAACCCGAACATCCGCCCGAAAAGAACCTTAAACCCCCAAATCCGGAAACCCAACAGAAAAAATATAAACCTCGGAAGCCCGAAAACCCCGAAGAAGAGCGTCGAGGCCCGGCGACCGTCTCCCGGCTCCCGGCTCCTCTCCTCCTTCGCTTTCCTGTCGGTGAGGTGCTGTCAATCTTCTTGACCGAGCTGATTACGAACCTGGTGAGGTCAGACACCAGCTGCGCGCCACCGAGGCCCGACGGCCTTTCGAGTGCAAGCCGGCCTGCCGTTGCCGCAACAGCCAGGTTCTCCACCAGCCGATGCCGCGAGGTTCCGCAGGAGAATAGGGGGGTCTCGGCTTCCTGGCCAGACCAAGCCGAGCTCGTGCAGCAGGACGGAGGGCGGCCCAGACGTTCTATCCGAGCGCCAGTCATGTTTGCTTTCGGTTAGCAGGGTCGCCTCGAAGCTGCGTCTGTTCTTCTTCGCGCGGGTGGCCACCCGGTTGGCCGGGCCGCGCCGAAGCCGCACGCCTCTCTCTCCGTTTCACCCAGTTTCACCCCGTGAAGCTGGAACAGTCTCTCCAATGGTTTGCGCTGATCTTAACGCGGGCTGGCACAACGGATGGGAGATGGGTCAGCCTTCGCAATTTCATGCCAGGCAGCGATCGAAGAGCTCTTTGCTTAGGATCGAAGTTGCAGGAACCCACGGAAGGATGATGCCTATACAGACAGGGTACGAGTTCAATAGACAGTGTCCTTGTATTGGAATTATTTATAGAAGCAAGACGTGGTTGCGGCTCTAAGACTTGTGGTTACGGCTCGTCGCATGTAGCCGTCCAGCTCTTTTGTCGGCCTCCTCATGTACAGCCGAGCTTGAGCTGGCCGCATGACCAGAAGATGCCAATGCCGATGCTGCATTCTTTCTTAAGTCTTCGGGTTCCCGAGGCCGAAAGTCCCAAAGCCGATGTACTCTTACTTTTAGAAGCCCAAGGCCCGGACCTAAAACCCTCCAAGCCAAACATCCACCCGAAAAGAAGCTCGAAGCCGTAAATCTGGAAACTTAACGAAAAAAAAACCTTTGAAACCCGAAAACCACGAGGAAGAGCGTCGAGGCCCGGCGACCGTCTCCCGGCTCCCGGTTCCTCTCCTCCTTCGCTTTCCTCTCGGTGAGGTGCTGTCCATAGTATTGACTGACCTGATTACGAACCTGGTAAGGTCCGACACCAGCTGCACGCCACCGAGGCCCGACGGCCTTTCGAGTGCAGGCCGGCCTGCCGTTGCCGCAGGAGAATCAGGCGGAGCTGGAGCGGAAGCCACGGGCGAGGAGGGCCAGCGGGGGGCTTGGGAGTTTTTGTAACAGCTAGGCTCTCCACTAGCCGATGCCAGGAGGGCTGGACCGCTTCCGGCGAGCACGATGCCAGGAGACCCCTTCGACATGCGCTCTATCTGAACAAGGACACCGACCCCACGAGTTGAACCTCAATTTCTGTGCAAGCCCAAGCCGAGTTTGTGCGGCAGGACGGAGGGCCGCCCGAACGTTCCGTCCGAGCGCCAGCGGTGTTCGCTTTCGGGCAGCACGGTCGTCTCGAAGCTGCGTCCGTTCTTCTTTGCATGGGAAGCCAGAGCCGAGGCGCCTACGATTTGGAGTCCGAATCCCTGAGGCTTTAAGCGCATTATGCCTCCAGTTCCGATTTCTGCTTCTCGGAGGTCAAACTCCGTCCCTGAATTGACGAGACACGAACTCGGATAGGCGGGGGAGCCACGGACTCTTTAGATTCTGTTGTCGTGAAGCATTCGTGGGCAGCGCGAAAGTTTCGCAGGGTCTCGGCTCTCTAGCCAGACCAAGCCGAAATTGCAAAAGAGATCAACACGGAGTCACACCAGCGTCGAAGCGCGCGGACCATCGTCACCGCCGTTGAAGTGCAACGTGTCTCCAGACGCCATGGTCCAACGCGCGTTGCGGCCGGAGGACCTGGCCAGGAAAGTCGAGATCGTGCAAACTCTCCTGAACGAAACTCGCAGGTCTAATCGTGAAGCATTTCGACGCCACGACGATCGGTTGCAGTCTTTGGAGCATCTCGAAGATCGCATCACCGAAGCTGTCAGAGGTACCATGGACGATGCGGCGCAGCAGTGGTGGGCTCGAATGCAGCAGCACCACCGAGGCGAGGTGGCTCGTCAGATGGACGACCTACGCGGACAGATGGTGGCCGCGGAGCAGGCTCTGAAAAAATTGTACGCGGAAAACGTGGCCAAGTGCGAGGCATTCCTGGCTGAGCTACAGCGGACCGCCGCGGACTGCGAGGCTAAAGTGGACCTGGTCCGGGCCGGCTTGGAGAGACGGGAAGCTCGATTGGGGACGTTAGAGCGGCGCTGTCGCGAGATGCTGGACCAGCAAGCATTTCAGAAGGAAAGCTCGCTGCCGGTGTTCTTTTCGCGGAAAACTTCCGACGCTCGGTCGCGAGCTCGCTCCGTGGGTTCCGCCCCCTCGTCGCCAGCGGGCTCCGCAGCGGCGGCGCCGCCTAGTCGGTGTCCATCGGAAGACGAGATTCAGACTCGGCTGGAAGCCGTCAACGAGAGACTGCGAGCGCAGCAAGCCAGTGCGGAGGGGCGCGGCAGGCAAGCCGTTCGAATGGTGGCCCAGGCGCAGAGGACGGCGTTGAAGGCCCGCAATTGTTCCGTGGAGCCTGCACTCCTCTTGCGTGTGGAGGCGGCGCGTGCTCAAGCGGCCAGAAGGAGACATCGCTCGTCCGACGTCAGACCCATGGACTCCTGAATGCTCGAGTGCACCTCGCCGTGCTTTGTTCCCGGACTTTTACAGGCAAAAGGCCTCCGTTTCACGGTGCAAGGCAGAAGAAGAGATGCAGCTGGACTTCTGCCGCGTTTGTATCGGCTTCGCAAGAGCTGGAAGCCTCGAATCCCTGCAGGTGCGTTTGCCAGCGAAGATTGCTTCGTGCAAGTTCCTCGGTCGGACATGGTCGGACGTCGAGATTCGCAAGAGGCTGAGAGAGAGAGAGAGAGAGAGAGAGAGAGAGAGAGAGAGAGAGAGAGAGAGAGAGAGAGAGAGAGAGAGACCTCGAGCTGCGTGTGGAGAGCGAGAGAGACCTCGAGCTGCGTGTGGAATTCCGCAGGTTGACCCGGCCCGTTCTTCCAGAAACAAGCTGTTGCTGTCGGTACCTTGTTGCGACAGACGGACTGGCCGGTGTTTGAGCTAGGTGTCCTACACACGACCTGGGCAGGAGTCGCAGCACTGCTGCACCCATCGCAAGGTCTCGGCTCTCTAGCCAGACCAAGCCGAGTTCGCCAAAATGAATTACTTGGTCACTCAGTGAGCACAGGAAAAGCACCTGCGGTACATACTACTTCGGCGACCAAGAAGCCTTTCGGGTAGCAGCATTTTCCATTATGCCAAGGAGGCGAGGCGGTTCGCCTCCGCCGCCGCCGCTGCCGAATCGGCAGCTGCGCCACATTGCTGGCAGTAGCCCGCCCAGCTCGGCGAGAAGCAGCCCAGCGACGTCGCCGAACCGTGGTTCTTCCGATCGATCGTGCTCGACCCGATTCGCGCCCTCCAGACGCCGTGCGGCCAGGGGGGACATCAACGGCCACGTTCTGTCCGGATGGCATAACGAGGTCGGGAGGGAAGCCCGGCCGCTATCGGCGCGGGAACGTCCCATATTGATCGACCGTCCCCTGCAACTTTTTGGCGTTCCCGAGCAGCCACCGTATGCAGGTGGGCAACCCTGGTGGCCGGCGCGATATATCCGCGCTGAGTGCTGTCACATCGACCAACAGTTGGCTGCGTGGACAATTCACAAATTCGTGTCCCAACGCTTCTTGTGGTTGCGTGCCACGCACGACTTCTTGTCTGCGGATGGCCTCCGCAATTTTCGCTCCTCTTGCCGTCGCGCCTACAGATACTGGGTCATGAGCGAGCCAGAACTGGTGAGGAGATGGTTGCGACACTGCCTCAGGACGTACGTGCACACCGACGTGAATCTCTGGTGGGTTAAAAACATGGAAAAGCAGCACAGCTTTCTGGTGCTCCAGGACAACCTGTGGGAGGAGGCACAGGAGTACGGGCCGGACTTCGCTCAATACGTCATCCCGGCGTGTCGCCGATGCTATTTTCACCAGAACGAGCACTGGTCCCTGACCCGTCCGACCTACACAATTGGGTATTGTCCCGGAACGCGCGGTCGCCGCGTGCTTCTCCCGGACACGGAACGTGACCCGGACACAGATCCCGACAGTGTGGACGAAAGAGATGAATGGCCGCAGTTAGTGGAGGATCAAAAACTCTGCAGAGGCTCTTGGCTCCCCGAGGTCAGTATCTCTAACTTATTCGACAGACAATCTCGCAGCTCCCTGGACTGGGAGCTGCGAGAGAGCAGCCGAAGCGAAAACCTTGCTTGGGTCGGCTGGGAAGGCCCGGCCCCGTGGGATGAAGAATACAAAAGAGGCTGGAAGAGAGACACCTCGCACCTTCCCGGCAGAGGAAATCTGCATATGCGGCACAGCTGTTCCTGAAAAGGAAGCTTTCTTGGTTGCTGCAGTGTCACAAGGGACGTGCTGGCCTGTCCGCGAAGTAGGTGCCCAGCGTCGTGGACCGAGAAGGCTGGAATAAAATGTCCTTGGGTTCGGCATCGTAGTGCTGCTTCAATGACGACAAAGCTCCCGGAGTGTGACAGCGAACAACCAACTTGCTCCGCTCCCGCGGCTTGTGCTGTCTGAGGCGACAACGACCGCATGCCCCGCAGCCGGGCCGACCTAGGCTCTCGTCCGGACGGGCGGCGAGTCAGTCGGAGATATTTCTTGCGGTGTTCCTAGGATTTGCAAGACGGCTTCCCGACGCAGACGCGGACCCCTTCAAGGAGCTTCCGTTCTGCGGCCCGCGCCTTATTCGAGAGACGTGGTTGCCTGTCCGCGACTTAGACGTGCTACCCATCACCTTGCCGGGAACTGCAATTCTACTGCGCCCGTCGCAGGGTCTCGGCTCCATGGCCAGGCCAAGCCGAGCTAGTATGTGAAAGGAAAAATAGCTTCGTAGATCACCGAGCACTTGCCGAGAAGTGTAGGGAACTGGAACCTGAAAGAATCCTTTGGTAGCAGCTCAGTTGTTGATGGGGCCAGTTAGTAGCACCAGTGCCAGGGGGCTGGACAGTTTTGCGCACGGCAACATTCACCATGCCAAGGGGCCGTCGCCGGAGCACTTCGTCCTTGACGCCGCCGCCACGGTGGCGTCAATATTCCAGAAGCAGAACACCCGTGAATGGTTACGTTTTGTCCGGCTGGGAGGACGAGGGCACGAGACGAGTCGTGGAAACCCAGCAGCCATGCTCGCCGCGGAAGCGACCCATTTTGATCGATCATGTGCTGAATACTGTTTTTCGTCGTCCCGCTGGGAGGCCGCAGCTCCCGTGGCAACCAGTGCGACGGCGAATCACCCGCCTTGACCGGCATGACATGAACCCACAAAAAGGTGCAACGTTCCTACGGTATCTGGTGGATTTGAATCATGGTCGCTTTTGGCTTCACACGACTCACGAGCTGCTGACCGTGGTCTGCCTTTGCAATTTTCGGACCACTTGCCGTCGTGCTCGCAGATGCTGGGTCATGTGTCAACCGGAGCTGGTCAGGAGATGGTTGCGGCACTGCCTCAGGACATTGGTTCATACTCACCAAAATTACGATTATGTTCGGCGCCTGGAAACGGACCACGGCTACAGCGTGATCCCGGGCACTGTCGTCCCGGCAAGTCGTCGCCAATACTTCCACCGGAACGAGCACTGGTCGCTGACCCGCCCGACCCATCAGATTGCGTATTGTCCCGGGACGCGCGGTCGGCGCACACTGCCTGCGGTTCGCGACCAGGAAGAGCCCGACACGGATCCTGACAGTGTGGATGAGAGAGATGGACGGCCGATCTTCGCGGAGGACCAGGAAGAGCACGGACCGGGATGGAGCAGGCCCTAGAGGAACGAGAGAACGTTCCGCTTTCGCCGACCGAGACTCAACAGCCTGCTACATCGGATGATAAAATCCTCGGTTGCAGTCCGTAATGCCCCGAGTCTGGTAAGGATCGAAGAAGTCGCTCCGCCTCTTCTGCTGTTCTCTTCCGAGACCAACGAAATTCTCGACCAGGCGGGGAAGCTACTCGTGCCTGCTTCGAACAAACGCGACCGGGACTCGCAGGCATCGGCAGGAGCTAGGCCAAGCAGAAGTCGAATGCGGCGGCAGCGCCTTCATCCGGCCGTCGAATTCCCTGCAGGTGCGGTCCGCCCACTCCGGTTCGATAAATTTCCTCGGTTGGAGCTGGACGGTTCTGCAGGGGCTGGCCCGTCCTCGGATGAATTTGGTTTTGCTCAGGAGCTCGCTGTTGGTTTGCAAACTACGGAGTTAGCTGCCCCCGACTCAGATTTAACTGTGGTTGACAGGGACACCACTTCCGAGTTTAGCATGACGAGCGCAGGGTCTCGGCTCCATGGCCAGCCCAAGCCGCAGTCCAACCGATCCGAGTCGCTGGACATGCTTCGATTCGGGACCAGAAACCAGCGTCCAAACGGGGCGACCGTCAATGGTTACGTTTTGTCCGGCTGGGAGGAAGAGGGCAACGGACCAGTCGCGGAAACCCAGCAACCGTGCAAGCCACGGAAGCGCCCTACATTGATCGATGATGTGTTGGAAGAGAAATTACCTCCTCGTCCCGTCCGGAGGCAGCAGCTCCCGTGGCAACCGGTGCGACGGCGAATGCGAATCACTCGCCTTGACCTGCATGATATGAGCCCACAAGTGGGCGCGATCTTCCTACAGGATCTAGTCGACGCGCATCACGGTCGCTTTTGGCTTCACGTGACCCACGAGCTGCTCACCGTTAAAGGCCTCTGCAATTTTCGGACAACTTGCCGTCGTGCTCGCAGATGCTGGGTCATGAGTCAACCGGAGCTGGTCAGGAGATGGTTGCGGCACTGCCTCAGGACGTTGGTTCACAGTCGGAATAATATCAAGTATGTTCAGCGGCTGGAAAGACGCGACAGCTACTGTGTACTCCCGAGCTTATGGGACAGGAACGGGGTCTCACAGTACGATCCACATTTTGTTGAGGTAAATCGTCGCAACACCTATTTCCACCGGAACAAGCACCGGCACATGACCCCCCCCGCTTGTCCGACTCAGTAGCCTGCTGAATTGAAAAATCCTTGGTTGCAGCCGTACTGCCCCGAGTCTAGTCGGGATCGAAGAAGTCGCTCCGCCTCTTCTGCTGTTCTGTTCCGAGGCCAACGAGGTTCTCGACCAGGCAGGTAAGCTACTTGTGCCTGCTTCGAACAAACGCGAACTTGGACGAGCGCAGAAGGAGGATCTTGGCCGCTTGCACATGCAGCCAGGGCGGGGAACCCAGCGGAAGCGCCAGCTCCAGTTCCGTCGGTTTCGCGAAAAGCAGGCAAGAGCGGAAGGATCGCAGGGTCTCGGCTCTCTAGCCAGACCAAGCCGATGTTGACCCGAACAAGCACAGTCTCCCGGCCGTCGAATTCCCTTCTGATACTGGTACTCGGAACAACCTCGCGCCATGGTAGTCCCCACAACGAAATATAGCGAGTCGCCGGACCGGCAAACTTCCGATCCTGGCCATGTCGTCCCCTCGCAGCAGCTTGTGGCAATCTGTATTGTTCATAGAACATGCAGAGAGCCACAAGCGGTCTTGGTCGGAAGCATATCATCTGGATGCTGCGACATGCACGCAAGATGATCTGATGCAGCGGTTCGAAAACATGTCTCTTGTCATGCATCCGGACAAAGCCCGGCAGCACTTCCATCACTTCAAGCCAGAGATTAACGTGCAAAGACGGGTGATGCACGCCTTCCAGTACATGCTGAACTTGAAAGAGGAGGGTCTTCGTGCCATCGAAGAACGAACCCGTCCTCGGGCGACGCGTGACGGGGACCTGCGGCCGCCCAATACAAGCCCCCAAGGCGGTGCGGATGCCGGCCCTCGCAGCAGCTTGTGGCAACAGCTATTATTCGCAGAACATGCACAAAGGCACAGGTGGTCTTGGTCGGAGGCATACCATCTGGATGCTGCGACGTGCACGCGAGAAAATCTCAGGCAGCGGTTCAAGAAAATGTCTCTGGTCATGCATCCGGACAAGGCCCAAGAGCACTTCCATCACTTCAGGGCGGAGATTGACGTACGGAGACGCGTGACGCACGCCTTCCAGTACATGCTCGACTTGAAAGACGAGGGTCTTCGTGCCATCGAAGAACGAACACGTCCTCGGCCGACGCGTGACGGGGACCTGCGGCCGCCCAATACAACCCCCCGAGGCGGTGCGGATGCTGGCAGACCGGCCTCCGGAGCATACCCCGGCTTCCACGCCGGCGGCCGCAGATCCGGCGGCACAGCGACCAGGCCGGCCGCTCCTCCTCCCTACACCGCGTACGTCCCTGCGGGGGTCCCGGCATGCATACTGCCTGCCGACGCTCCGAAACATACCATGGATATCTACCTCCCGAACAGCGACGAGTGGATCTACGTGCTGGTGTGCGTCTATTGTAAGAAGATCCAGATCACAGGAGCCGGCAGAGGCAACTTCCCGGTAAAGTGGGCCAACGACCACGGATGGTTCAAAAAGGATGGAAAAAGCTGGAAGAACTCCTGTTCCTGCCCCGATTGCGTCTCGTGGTAGAAGACAGGAAAACAACATGCCCTTGCGCGAGTGTGTATTCTTGTCCAATCTCAGCAATTGGCCAGAATAATTCCTCTTGGCTCCCGATGCAGAGCATTTTTCGCAGCGACCGAAGTGCAAAGCATCTTCTGCGTCATCCCTCCATCACAGCACCCTCCATCACAGCACACCGTCTGAAATTCCGGAGCGGCAGAAAACAAAGGATCGCCCTTTGCTTTTCCCGACTTGAACGCCACGGTCGTCTTGCGAGGGCGTCCTGTGTGATTAGCGACACGTCCTGCGCTCGACTTCAAAATCGAGACTTTGTTTCGGCCTGCAAGGCAGCGAACGACCTTTCGACGTCCTTGACCTGGAAGGACCAGATTCGAGCAGCCACGGCCCCGGGCGAGCAGAGTGTTGTTGCCTGAGAAGCTAGGCCAGGAAGTTGCTTTTCTGGGAACAGGGATCAACTCGAGCGCAGCTCGGTCCGAGACTCGGCGATCCCGAAGACCTGGAGGTTCGTCACACAGGAAGCAGCGTTTTGCAGTCTGGCAGCTAAAACATTCCATCCTGTGTTTTCCCCGTATATCACCTCTACGCCCGAGCCCCTCTCCCCAGGAGATTCGGGTCTCGACCGCTGCATTGACTCGTGCCGGAGCAAATCCGGCCAACGCCGGCCGCCCGGTGCTCGGGTGCCAGAAGTCAGAAGCGTTTGACTGCGCTTGGCCACCTCTCGCGAAAGCTCGACTCGGTGGCCAGGCCAAACTGAAGTTTCCAACGAGAATGGCACGTACCTCTCACTCAACTCTCGCTCGAGCAGATCCTCCCGCCGACGACTGTCCGGTGCTCGGGCTAAAAAATAAAGGAGCAGTGTCGCTGCCGCAGTGTCTGTACGCGTCTCGCAGTGTCTCGGCTCTATGGCCAGACCAAGCTGAAGTCAAAATAAGTCACTGCATGTAAAAACGAGAACATCACGTGCGCCCGGAGGTGGCAGGTCTCGACAAGCACGCATGTACGGCCAAGAGTGTGTGCAGTGAGTAGACTCCCAGCAGAATTTCATCCACACACATCGCCGCGATGAACTGGCACGTCTGTTTCAAATTGCTGGACGGTGGCCTGTTTGACATCGATCTCTCTGGTCGGCCTGTCAGCCAGGCCACACTTCGGGACTTCGCGACTTGGCTGGAATCGGAATTGCAGAGACGACGCCTGACCCGCGACGGTGGACTCTGGCAGCACGAGGGACACGTCATTGCTCGCGAGGTCGACGTGAGTCGGGCTGACCTCGACGACAGCTCTCTGGAGATCCTGTTGAAGACGCTGGCGAGGGCAAGGGTCGTCGTGGGCATACTGAAGCTTTTCCGAAACGAGCTAACCTGTGTCGGCGCCGGCCTCCTGGCGACCTGGATCCAATCCGCGGTAATCCCTCTCTTCGAACTTCATCTCACGCACAACCGCATCGAGGCCGCGGGTGCTCTCGAGATCATCCAGGCAGTGGCGGAGAACCGATACTATCCGTCTGCTCGACCCTTTTCGCAGGGTCCGGTGCCCCTGTGGCTCAGACTGCAGTACAACAACATCGGCGACGAAGAAAACTTCACGCTGCGAGCAGAGGCACTGATACGGGCGGCGCGCCCCGGATTGCATTGTCCTGTGTGCTACAAGACCGCCGACTACTGCCGCACTCATCGCTGCATCATGCCACACTGCCCGCTGCTGCACCTTCCCCACCTCCGCTGGAACGACCGGGCATCCGTGCCGGCTGCTGGAGCGCAGGCGTCTCCGGTGCCAAACCCAACCGAGGCGTCTGTTTCGCCTTCGATTTGGGAGGCAACCACCGAAGCGCCGACGTCGGAAGTACCGGATCCGGCCGATGCTCCTGCTGCGCCGTCGTCCGAGCAAATGCTTCCGCCACGAGACGGCGCCAGCGTCGGCGACGAGGCTTGGACGTCTCCTCTGCCGCGGTCGCCGGCCGCTTCGGAGTCGATCGCTGCGTTCCCGGCTCTTATATCAGTATCCGAAGAGACACTTCCGCCTCGACTCGGCGGTCGCGTCGGCGACGAGGCTCCTGCTTCGAAAGCGACGACCGGCTTCCCGGCTCTTCTATCGCTGTCGCCTTTGTCCTCCGCTTCCTTTCCACCTCCATCGTGGCCATCACAGGCAGCAAGGTGGCTTGACGGCGAGATGGATTCGGAAGCATGATCCGCCACCGTTTCAGACTTGTCCCAGCTGCGGCGTTTGCTCGCAACATGATGCTCGAGCATTTTTGCCAGCACCGCGCTTAGCTTTTGGACTTTTCCTGCGTCCGCGATGGCCGGTGCTTCATGGTCGGATAAAATGCAGCTGTTGATCGTTCGCTCCAGACTATACATGGTCCTGTGGGAACTGGAGGAGTACGGTTGGCACTGGCTGGTTTCCTATGTGCACGAGCTACCTCTGCCCGAAAAGAAACGACTGCGCCGTGTAGGACAGATGAACTTCAGAACCCGCGGGAAAAGAATGAACCGCTTCTTGCTGATGGTCACGACACCCGGGGTTGTGCGACGAACTGGAATCGACGACCCTGAGCATCTCGGCGAATTCTGATACGTGTGAAGTCTATACATATATATATATATATATATAGATATATATATAGAGATATAACAAAAACTATATATATATATATATATATATGTCAAACAATATATATATATATATATCAATATATCAACATATATATATATATATATATATTTATCTATATATATATATATATTGATATATATATATATATATATATATGTATATAACTCTATATAAGTGTACGTAGATATCTATGTTCTTAAACCATCGTGGGTGTGTCTCAATACAATTTACTGACATGTTTCATTGCTTCTTGGTAATGACATCTCAGGAATTGCGACCTCTTGATACAGGCCGCGATGGGGTTAACGCTGGAACAGGGCGACCACAACTCGGTGGAGATGCTGAAGTGGATTCTGCGTGCCATGAATTTTTTCATGAAGTACTTTCGTCTCCGGGATGCACTACTCACGTTGTCTTTCTCTCTGGATATATATATATATATATATATATCTATATCCATACATATATATATACATATATATATATATATAGATATGCATACATGTGTACATATACCTATATGTATATATATATAGTTATATATATACATACTTATATATATGTATATATAACTATCCTTTTGCTTCATGCCGCAAAGCCTTATCCGAGATGACGAGATGCGATCCATGGTCTGTCCCAGCACGAATGCGCTGGAGCAGCTGATACAGGACATGAAGCTACAGGGCGAGAGCGAGGCTTGTTTTTTCGTGCAACCTCGAACCCTTTATTCTACGTATGTATTTCTCTGCGTATGTGTATCTGTTCGGGCTCTAAAGAGACATATACATATATATATATATATATATCTCTCTCTCTCTCTCTGTCCCACCCTGAGGTTGAGCCGTGACATGGAGACGTACGCTCGAGGCTGCTACTTTACCATCGGAATTATACGGGTGAAAGCACCCGCCCGGAAGGGCCACGGCGCCCGCCGACCCGAATTTGTGGGTAGAGCACCCACCGGTAATGCCGGAGCTCACGGCTTAAGGCCTGAAGCTGTCTGGGATTGCAAGCGAACGAAAGAAAACCACTTCGGAATGGACCTGGAGCCTATATATATATATATATATATATATATATATTTATATATATATATATAAAAACATAAATATATATATAACATATATATATATATATAACAAGATATATATATATATATATATATATTGTTATTCTTTTGAATTTTTCCAGATCTTGAAAAGAAGCATTTGGCGAGGAGTTCTGTTCCTTGCAAGGGTGCTAGTTATTGACATGATCTGCTGGGAGTCCAGAGAAATAGTTCTAGTGCTGCTACTAATAGTACTAAATACTAGTACTAAAACTAGTACTAGTACTAGTAATAGTAGTAGCAGTAGTAGTACTAGCAGTAATAGTAGTAGTACTAGTACAAGAAATAGTAGTAACAACAGCAGCAATAGTGGTATCGCACGGGTCTCGGCCCTCTGGCCAGGCCAAGCCCAGAGCCGAACGTTTCCTACATGCGGAAAAAATAAAAACAGATTCGCCGATGTCACGTCTGCCTTCAGCTTGCATCAAGTTCCGAAACTGAAACCATTCTAGAGAAAAACTTTGGAGCTCGAGGCTGCAGCGGCTTCTTCTTGGCCGCTTTCTGCGACCTCGAATCCTACAAGTGTCCCTGCTGACATGAAGTCAATCGGTGATACTTTTGCCTGAGCTGAAGCGGCAAGTTGCCTCTTGTCCTGGTCTTGGATGCTGTGCTTGCTGCCACTTACCCGAAGCGGTGCTCGATTCGTCGACTGCCGCTCGCCCCGGAGACGCAGATGTCGGTGCACTCGACGACGAGCACGGGAGCACGGACTCTTCTCGTCCGAGCCCGTAGACATCACGATGGAGCTCCACCGTGGCGAGGTGGGACAGCCGGACAAGGCGCCTCGTCGCGACGTCCGGAGCGGGGCGACCCCATAGCACGGCCGAATGGGGGTGGCATGTAAAAGTCTCCAGTCCGCATGACTGTCAGAGCACGCTCGTGTTTGCAAAGACGCCGGGGAGGCCGCCACAGAGACACGCTTGCTGCTTGATCGATTGAAACACGGGCATGTCTTGCAAGGTCTAGTCTGTCCGCACAATGCAGCTGGTTGAAGAAGTCGAAAGTTTGTGAAAAGACTGGTGTTGCCTGTTAAACCGAGGAACGACGAACGCCGCGAAGTCATGCTTCTCCCGGAAAGCAAGAGAACTTGGCAAGGCTCGCCATCTTCCACTAGAAACGCTGTTGAGTCTAACACAAGAGAGCAGCTATCCGAGATGAAAAACATGTCCAGGAATCCCCGTTCCACCTCCTGTTCTTCCCGAGGTCCGTTACATCTTAACAAACCCGAAGTTTGTCGTCCCGGTTCCAGAGACACCACACGGCCAACCGTGGAGGCGGGGAGACCTGTCGCTTCAGCCACTTGCCATGAAGTACCGACTTTGGATGCGACAATCTCCAGGTATGCACTCGCCCGTTGAAACGGCGAACGCACGCAACGGTCGTGCAGGCTCCCAGACCGTTAGTTCCGGCGAGAGATCTCCTGTTCCGACCGCCATCGAAGCGCGGTGTCGTGTTCCTTCGGCCCAAACATCTTGGAGAAGTCCTAGCCCCGGGCTGGCGAAGGTCTCGGCTCTATGGCCAGTCCAAGCCGAAATAGCGCATTAATGCCAGGCGATCGAATGGAAGAGATGAGCGACGGAGAGTACAGCAAACGAGAATCCTTGTCCGACCTTCTGTGTGACGTGAATAGCGCTGCCGTCGAGGTGGATGCTGTGGGTGCATATCACCATAGTTCCGCCGCTTTGGCCAGCCTGGAGCGCGAGAATCCGGACACGACGAGCGGCCGCCCCCCTCCTGTGGGCTCGACAGACTCCGGCCGGAGTCGTCCTAACGTGCTGTGGGTGGCGGAAACTTATCCTAACGTGCTGTGGGTGGCGGAAACGCTCGCTGAAAAGGTGGAGAATCACCTCAGACGCGAGGAGGAAGTCGAGGCCCGGGACGTTCTTCGTGTGGTGGAATTGGTTCACACAGGCGCAGCATACTTCTGCGGTCGTCCCACCGACTGGCCTTGGTCGTTCCAATCCAAACAGGACCGTGCATTCGTGGCGGAGGCGCTTGACAAATCGCAAGCGGGGCTGACGGTGATATCCGCCGGCCAATTGGAGCCGCGGGACGCAGAAATCTTGCACAAGGCGCGCATGAATCTGCGTGCTGCAATGTCCAGGATCGATCAGCACGTTCTCGGCCGGGAAAGTTCGAAAGCCGCTCTGCCCGGCAAGAAACGCGAGCTTCCTTCGGCGGGCAACCCGGTGCGGACCTCCGGCTGCGATGAGGAGCGGGACAGAAAGCTCCTGCGTCTCGACTGATTCGGAGCCGGCCGGGCCCGCGTGTCACCACCGCCTCGCATGGTGAGGCAAGATTCGGAGCCCTTCCGGCGCAGACTGCCAAGTTTTGAAGTGAAAGAGCGCTAAATCCAGCAGCAACACAGAAAAGGGTCTCGGCCCCCTGGCTAGACCAAGTCGAAATTCGAAGACTTCCTCGCGACAACCGCGCTGTCGGGTCCAAAACCCTCGGCTGCGAGCCCGGCCGAAATTCGCAGCATGATGATGTCCGCAAGGACCGGGTCCGACGCAAACGCCGAGACCCGACCTCCCTGGCAGGAGCGAGGCAGGACGTTCCTTTCCGTCCTCGGCCGTATCGCGTGTACTTTTACTCGATTCCTAACACAGCTACAATTCTTTGAACTCAACTTTGCACTGGTCTGCAGCAAAAGGGAGTGCCTGAAAGAAAAAGCATCTCAGCGCTTCCGAAAGCTCGGCTCTGCACCATCGACTAGAATGCAGAAACAGCAACAGCGAAACTGTCCTCGGCAACGTCGTCGTCCTGCATCCCGCACTCTGAGTGCCCAGGCAGACGACGGCACTCGACCCTACTCCAGCCCCTGCATCCAGAAGGCGGCCGGCCCGGTCTCTCGAGGGTCGCGGTAGTAGTGGTGCTGGCGGTGGTGATAGTAGTAGTAGTAGTAGTAGTACTAGTAGTAGTAATAGTAGTAGTAGTAGTAGTAGTAGTAGTAGTAGTAGTAGTAGTAGTACTACTAGTAATAGTAGTAGTAGTAGTGCTAGTAGTACTAGTACTACTAGTAGTAGTAGTAGTAGTAGTAGTAGTAGTAGTGGTAGTAGTAGTAGTGGTCGAAGTAGTACTAGAAGTACTCGTACTATTAAAAGTACTAGAAGTAATCGTACTATTAATAGTACTAATACTAGTGCTAGTACTAGAAGTAGTAGTACTAGAACTAGTAGTAATAGTAGTAATAATAATAATAATAATAATATTAGTAGTAGTAGTAGTAGTAGTAGTAGTAGTATTAGTAGTAGTAGTAGTAGTAGTAGTAATAGTAATACGTAAACCCGAAGCCCCAAACCCTACACCCTAAACCGCGCAGACATCTTTTGGCTGCAAAAAACGCATCGAGTGCCCCGCTCGCGCTCGCGTGGATTCCCTTTACGGTTCTTTACAGTTTGCACACGCACGAGAGCTTGAAAACTACGGATAGCCTTTCTTCGTCGACAAGCGAAAGGAACTTCACAGTAACATGAAAACCACCAGAAGGAAGTTCGGCGTTCGTATCACTACCTTTTGTTGCAGGCGAGGCAGCAGGTATTCTTGTGCGAGCAGCGGTGTTCCATGAATTTCTTTTTACCGCAGCAGACTGTTGTTGTGCGGTGCGGCCATGGCTTCGGAATCTCTGCCTTTAACCTTAACAATAGGCGCAGCTCCAAAAGCAGAAATGAAGCTCGTTCCGGTTTCGGGGCGGCCATGTCTTGGCATGAGCGTCAACCTGCAGATGAAGCTTGAAATATCCGCACAGTAAACGTTCCGGCCAAAGCGGCATCGCAAAGCTGGCGCATTGCAGGGAGTTGGAGACAGTCAGCGATGCAGAGTCGGAGTCGCAGCACGAGGCCTCCGCGGCCGAAAATTCCGCGCCCGAGAGGCGACGCATTGCGCGGCACGGCGCTCTGGGAGGTCTCGGCATCTTTGGGAGTTAAGTAATGACTTTTAACAACCTGTCGAGCAAACTCGCTTTGATTGGCTGTTGCGCCAGCTTCTAGTTGCGGCAAGACAATGTTTCGATTGTCGTTGCAAGTGCGGCTTGCAGGCTACCTCGAAGCTTAGGCGCCTCGCCAGGTCGAGCAGTTGTCCTTCTGCGTAGAATGCATGCACATTGCTTCGGCTATGCAGTGTGCGTAATCAGGGTGTTAGTCAATCGACGGTGTCGAGCTTCGCAGTCACGTGGATGCGATTGCCGTTTGTTCAAGGCCGCTCAGCGTCCGCTCCTAGCTTCTTGATGTTTCATAAGGTTTCGGGGTTTCGGGAAAAAAAAAAGGTTTCGGCTCCTGGCATAGTGTCACAAGGTCGCACCTAGCAGTGGCGACACCTCCGGCAAGAGCCTGGACGACGCCCCGCTAGGGGCGCAAACAGATGCGCAATTTGCGGAAACAGGTGGAAAGCCGAGCAGACAGCTTTCTGGGTGACGCGCAATGGCCAAAGCCCCCGCATTCTTTTGATTGGACTGGCCGCATGGGCCACATGGTGGTTTCCCTTTACACTTTGCACCCACAGGAAGGATTGGAAACTACGGACAGGCTTTCTTCGTCTCGAAGCTGTGCAGGTGCGCGGGGAACTGTCCCCAGCACGGTGGCGCAGGGTTGAGAAGCGAACTACGAGAAGGCTTGAAAACCGGAAGCCACCTATGACGACTCAAAATTTCAGCCACAATGGCACAGGTCTCGGCTCTCTAGCCAGGCCAAGCTGAAGTGAGACGTTGGAACGATACAGATTCAGTTTACGTTGACCACTTTAGTATTTTCTCCTGTGCTGCTGTGTCGTGTCTTGATACTTATCCGCTTTCTGAGACTTCACGAACGTGAGCTCCCTTTTGAATACATACAATTCGGCCACAGCCGCTGGGTCCCCCGTGCTGCCTGCGAATACAATATGCCTGCACCTTCCCCCGACCCCCTCCCATGAGCAGACCTAGAGCAGCTCGAGACGAGAAAAAGGGCTCCGGATCGGCTAGGACTTGGGTTCTAAGGTTTAGGACAAACGCTTTCGGGTCATGTAGGCCTTAGGGTTCTCAGGTTTAAGACAACGCTTAAGGGTCGCGTAGTGCTAAAGGTTATCAGGTTTATGGCAAACTCCTTCGGGTCGCCCCGAGAGCTTTAGGTTCTCGAACACTCGTAAGCTCAAGTTACAAGAAGTACTCTGAATATAATAAATAACCTGGAGGCTGCACCAAGTTCTTCTTCGAAGGTCTCGGCTCTCTAGCCGGGTGACCCAACCTTCTCCAGTAGTACTAGTAGTAGTAGTACTAGTAATAGTAGTAGTAGTAGTAGTAGTAGTAGTAGTAGTAGTAGTAGTAGTAGTAGTAGTAGTAGTACTAGTAATAATAGTAGTAGTAGTACTAGTAGTAGTATTACTAGTAGTAGTAGTAGTACTAGTAGTAGTAGTAATAGTAGTAAATCCAAAAATAGTAGTCGTAGTAGTAGTAGTAGTCTAGTACTAGTACGAGTAGTACGGGTAGTCCTAGTGGTGGTACTAGTAATAATCGCAGTAGTAATAGTATCGCAGCGACGATTGTTCCTCATAAACCCCTAAACCCTAAACCCTAAACCCGAAGCGGCAAGAGCTCAGATCACGGAAGCATCCAAAAATTTTGGAGTATGAGCAAGGACGCTCCTCCAATCGGGGGGGGATCGGGGAGGGGGGCGGAGGGACAAGCCCTTCGCACTGCCCCTCCCACCCCCCCTGCCCGTGATCTGAGCTCGACGCCGTGAACCCGAAACCCCGCCCCCCTGAATCTTTAAT